>JAZAYU010000153.1:0-600000 GCA_038501625.1 Corbicula japonica
ATAACTTTTTTTTTGAAAACTGTTAAAAAATGACAATTTTATTTTCACAGCTCATCATCAGTAAAACTGTATTATGAGCAAGTATGAATTACCTTAAAAGTTTAGTGTGTGAGCTCTTATTAGACTTGTGTGACCTAAATCGTAGAATGAATGTGGACAGTGGACAACGAGGAAATATTGGGATTTTCTCAAAGTGTAAATGTATTTATTACTGTATAATGGCTGATTTGTAATATCCTTTCCACGACCATGACGTTTTTAAAAGTGGAATAAATTTTGACCTCTCTAAGGCCGACCCTGATTTAAGGAAGGACGATTGAAATGTACTTAAACGTGTAAACAATTTCGTTTCAAGAGCCGGCACGATGTGTCGTAGAAAACCCGTTGAGTTTTATTTCTTTTTTATTGAAAAGTCATTGCTTTGTTGGTCCTTAAGAAGAAGAATGAATCTTCAATCAGTATTTTCAATTATGTTCCAAAAAAAAACAACATAAATCTACCTTGCAATTACTTAAAATATTTTTTTGAAATGGCTTAAAAATTAATGAATGTAATAATAATTATATAAATAATAAGTAACAGTCTTTGATCACGAGACCAAATTATACACGGGTTTCACCCAAAATATAACAGTATGTTAATTTTCGGAATTTAAACGAAACTATGGAAGACCGTTTTACGTCAAATTGCGGTTTTTACCGTTACAGAATAGGATGGGTAATCATTATTAAAATTATTAACTAACTTCACATATTACCGAATAAATACGTGTATGCTTCATTCAAACTTAGGTTTTTTAACTGTCATTTTCTAAATTTTACGAAGATTTAGGTTCCGGGTTTAAAACATGTAAATAGCATATGAATTTTTATGCAACGGGATTTCGACATTTAACCAATGCCGGCTTTAGGGAGCCTTATTTATTCGCGTTGTAAGACGTAATGGTTGTCTGTCTAGAAAACAGTCTCATTACCCAAAAGAATATGACATGGACGAGCTTGGTTTAAATTTATCTTTACATTCGGCTTCATTTTTAAGATCAAGATTTAAATGTACATTTCATAAAATCAACACAATATCTTTTCTTCTGCATACACGTTTTGCAACAAATCTCACAATCTGTGAAAGGCGGTGTCTTGGATTACTCCTTACAGCACAGATACATTAATAATAATTATCGTTTAAACCATTCAGTCAATATAGTATTCAATTTGTGCACGCAGTTGCGGAAATGAAAACATAATAATTGAATACTTTTTCGACTTAATGGTTTAAACTATATGCACGACGCATTGCGAAGTAGAAAATGGTGTGACTAACGGAGTTTTGTTGGGATTAATTTTATCAACGGCACACCACAGTTGCCGGGGAATGGCAACTGGCCTCCGATTTACTGCATTAGCATAAATTACTGGGCGTCATTCTGGTGACTAAAACATCCAATTTCAAATCTGTCCACTGTTGTCTATGACTATTTTTGTGAATGCAATACTAATTGTATGCCCAGAAAAAAACAGCCATTGGGCTTCTCTTGGCTTGTAAATTTCGTGTCTTGTTCCATCTATCACACCTACTGAAATTTTATTTTACATGTATCCCAATTACAATTCGTCAACAATGAGTCATACTTTAATGTTACCTCAGTTTAATTAAATATGCTGTAAACACTTTGAGAAAATCCCTAACTTTACTCCGCTTTCCGATGTCCATCTTCACATCCGATCTCCGACCACACAAGAGGGTGATGTAAATGACAATTGTCAACACTTGCGAGACAGCGGTCCTCACTGAAGTACTTACATCGGATCCAAAACACCCAGAATGAAACTTTCGCTGTCCGGATTCCGTGAAGGTTTTCACGAAGCACACCTGCAAAGAAGACAACAGTACATTCAATCATCTAATTTTGGAAACGTGGCTTGCAATTTTGTCGAGTAGGTCAGGAATAACTGCAAGATATTTTAGAACTTACATGTAACAGCGCCTCACTAATTTAATCATGCGCATGCGACAGGAGCAGATCACGTCTTTTTCCAACCTCCTGCAAAAAACTAATTCTCACGGATTATACCTGCAGAACTATTACTTTTTTTCACTTGGTGGTGGTGAGAAATACACTAACTAACAACCCCTAACCACAACCTCTTAAAGTAAGTAGTAAATTAGTGTAAATTTGGTCGACAGCGTAACTTACACCTATTCGGATACTACTTCCTGTTCGGATATAGTCGGACCGTATGAAAACATGAGGTTTGAAATTACACTTCTCTGTTTATTCATAGTGATTACCTGCCATAATCTTTCCACTGTTAGACCCATAACAAACAACTTTGACAAGAATTGCTTGACAAACTCCCAAATAGTTGAACTAACATACAGTACTTGTATTCTGAAATCCCTGAAAAGCATAAAATCCAGTCATAATACCATCATATGCAAAACATCTACGATTTTCCTTTACTGCCTACTAGCATGCCAAACGTCTGACATTGAACCCAACCCTGGACCAACAGTGTGCAACCCAAAATATCCATGTGGGTAATGTAACCTTAATGTGTCCTGGAACCAAATAGGTATTCTCTGCGATAGTGGCGACATTTGGTTCCACACTGATTGCCAAGGGATAGGGGATGGAACCTACAACAAATTGTCGGACTCCAAGTTTACTTGGCTTTGCCAATATTGTGGCTCGAGTAATTGCTCATCAGCCCTAGTGGAATCACTAGATTCCCTCAGCGACACTACATTATTCCTACCCTTGGCATCCATGGAACATGACTCCTCTCACATATTCTCATCCCCAATAAAACAAGGTAATAACAGCTTGAGCCTAAATAATTCAAAGTTTCACAAAGCCCATTGCCCGGTCCCACAGGCAACCTCAACGCCAAATAAAAAAGTAAACAAAAACCCAAACTGAAGAACTTGGAAAGACTTACTGTACTTAACATCAACTGTAGATCCATTAAAAATAAAATTCCAGACTTGCATCTTGTGATTGAACAAGTTAAACCTGATATTGTTTGCTTGACCGAAACCTGGCTCAAACCCGAAATAACAAACTCGGAAATCTTTCCCGAAAAATTAAATTATAATGTCTACAGAGACGACAGAACTACTGGTCAAGGCGGGGGTGTCCTTATTGCTATATCGAAGTCTATATTAAGTGAAGAACAACCTGATCTAAAAACTATTTGTAACATCTGTTGGGCAAAAATCAATATTATTGGTATACGTAGTATCTACATTGGCGCTTTTTATAAGCCACATGAATTTGACGAAGAATCCTTAAACCAACTATGGAACTCTTTGAAAACCACACCGAAAAATAGTACCATATGGCTCATGGGAGATTTCAACATGCCTGACATTGACTGGTCCAATGAAACCCTTACACCCAATTGTAAAAATAAACTTATGTACGAAAACTTTCTAGAAAATGTTGTAAACATGAATTTAGAACAAATGGTCAAAATACCGACCAGAAATTCAAACACCCTGGATCTCCTTTTCACTAACAACCCATCCCATGTACATTCCATTAAAACACTCCCTAGTATTGGTTATTCTGACCATGACATTGTCTTCCATGAAATGAAAATTAACAGGGGTCGTCCCCTTCAACCAAAGCGATTAATTAAAAACTATAACAAAACCAACTGGACTGCACTAAAGACAGACATGAAAAAATTCGGGGAAAAATTTTTAAAAGAAAACTTCACCAACCTCGATTTGGCCTGGAATTCATTTAAAGGGGCACTTGTCCAACTCTGTAGTCTCCATGTTCCATCTAAAATGTCCAAAACCCGCTGTGACTTACCATGGATCACACCTCAAATCACCAGATTAATGCATAAAAGAGACAGATTATATACCAAATTAAAACACTCGTCCGACCTTAATTCAAGGAATAAATTTAAATCATTAAAATCAAGTTTACAAAAACAAATTAGGTCCTCGTACTGGTCATACATGGAAAATACCATCTTCAACCATGACTCACAACCAGGTAGAAACAAAAAGTTTTACAAATTTATAAAACACAACAGAACAGAGAATTTTGGAGTTGCCCCCCTAAATTCTGATGGTGCAACCCACACTGACCCTGTGGCTAAAGCCAATATCCTAAACAAACAGTTTGAATCAGTTTTCTCCCGTCCACAACCGCTAACTAAAACAAATGTGTCCAGGATTGGTTGAACATCCCAGTTCCATTATGGATGAAATTATGATCACCACTGAAGGGGTGGACAAATTATTTTCAGGCCTGTCCCAAACAAGGCATCAGGTCCTGATGAAATCTCCCCTAGAGTGCTTAAGGAACTACATCATGAAATAGCTCCCATCCTTTCACACATTTTCCAGTTGTCTCTCAAATCCGGCACAGTCCCAAAAGACTGGAGAAAAGCAAACGTTACCCCAGTATTTAAAAAGGAGCCAAAATCTAAGGCTAGCAATTATAGACCCATATCCCTTACATGAATAGCACCTAAACTTATGGAACATATAATTGTCTCCAATTAAATGAAATTTTTTGATAAAAACAACATCCTCAGCCCTTTCCAACATGGCTTTAGATCCAAACATAGTTGCGAAACCCAGTTGACAAATTTTACCCAAGAAATATTTAATAATTTGGAACTCGGCCAACAAACTGATGTCATTGTTATGGATTTCTCTAAAGCTTTCGATAAAGTGGACCATCATAAACTCATTTATAAGTTAACAAAATTAGGAGTTAATTCCCAAACTACCAAATGGATAAATTCCTTCCTGTCAAACAGATCACAAAAGGTGGTAGTTGAAGGACATTACTCTAATGAACTACCAGTTTTGTCTGGAGTTCCCCAGGGGTCAGTCCTTGGTCCTTGTCTTTTCCTGGCTTATATCAATGACTTGCCACAGTCCATTAAGTGTAAAGCCAGGCTGTTTGCAGATGACACAATAGTATACCTAACAAATCTGCAGCAGACACACAAACACTACAGCAAGATCTATATCGGCTAGAGGATTAGGAGAGGGACTGGGCAATGGAGTTTAATGCAGATAAGTGTGAAATACTGAGGATTACCAGAAAAAAGAACCCCATTATCTACCCGTACAAGCTCCATAATGTTGAGCTGAAAACTACATCTGCCGCAAAATAATAAGGTGTTACCATATCAAAAGATCTAAACTGGTCCCAGAATATTGAAAACATTTCCGCAAAAGCGTCATCATCCCTCCGTTTTTTTTAACGAAATATTAAAACAAACAATGCTTAAGTTAAAGAGGTGGCATACAACACATATGTTCGCCCACAGTCGGAGTATTGTTCAAGCGTTTTGCATCCCTGGCAGAAAAACTTGACCTATAAAATCGAACGAGTACAAAGAGCTGCGGCCAGATACGTTTTAAATAATTATGACTTCCAGAGCAGTGTAACACAAATGCTAAGCATCTTGAAGTGGAACACGCTCGAACAAAGGCGTCTATACAATTCCCTCATCTTTTTCTTCAAGATCAGGAGCCAAGCCGTTGCTGTTGACCAGATTTACCTCATCCCTACTAGAAACCTCAACTATCTTATTCCTCAGTCTCGAACCCAGTACCACTCTAATTCCTACTTCTCTAGAACCATCAGATACTGGAATAACCTTTCCCCCGACATCAAATCAAGTCCCAGTCTCAACATCTTCGCTGAGAGACTGGCGACGGTTACTTTCTAAATGCTTTATCCTGCTTTTAACTGTAACATACTGTTCCTTTTATCTTTTACTTAACAAGCCTAACAGTTTAAACACTGTTCTTTTTCTCTAACACACTGTTCCCAGACAGCGCCTCCCAGTTATAGTCAGAAATTGATTGTTGAGGAGTATCATGTAGATGTAGATTATGGATAATTAAAGTAACACAACATGTGTTAGATATTCTTTGATAAGAAACTGTGACAAATTTGACAATGTTAGATGTATTTGCTGTTTAAATACGTACACTTTTTTGTTTGTTAGATCGCGTTCAGATTCTTTACTTTCCAACGGTTACTGTCAGATCCCATTCCTCAAGTTGTTTGGTAGGATTGTAAACAGACTCTGTACTAATACATATAATTGTCAGTTTGTCAGTTTTTTGTTTTCAAAATGGTCTAGTGCAAATTAAACCTGGATACTAGAAGAAACTTGTGATGTTTTTAATGGGGATTTTATTGATACTGGTGTGTGATTTTACAATCTTAATTGAATAAGTGAAAATCCTCAAACAATTTAGCGAACATCTCTAATTGAATTTGATATCTTTGTATTTTATATACTAGTATCTAATCTTGTTCACCTCGTTTGAAGCGCATTTCTGCACGGTATCACACAGATCCGGATGGGTTAAATCATTACACGTGTAGCACATTAGTCCTGAAATATGATAGGCATGGTTAATGGCAATATCTTTAAAAAAGAATCGTGTTTCGTAGAATTAAATCGAATTTTATACATTTTTCTTCATGCAATTCATCACATTGAGCATAATACAATACGGTTTATAATATGCTATCTAATTAATACAAATTTATCACGTTTTCGTCACTTTTTTTCCGAATGACAGAATTATATTGTCAGATCAATTTGATGTGTGTCATTTTTATGAAATGGTAATCGGTAAAAGGCAGATGATTTTTGCAATTATAACGGCAAACATAAGCTAAGTTTTAAGAATTATGAAAAAAGACTGATTGCCGGATATAATGATGTTTGTCAATTCATGTGCAGTCATACTTGTACATTCTTTAACTAAAACCCACTTATTATATAATAAATAAATAAAAGAAAATAATTTTTACAACAATCTCTGTTAAATTATTTACAAAACTTGAAAACGCCAATTCCTACAATTAATATACCTGGTGAAAAATTATACACAATGATTTATGGATTTGTCGCATACATGTTGCGGCAAAGTTTTTTTTAAAGTAAAATATGTTTGTCAGGAATGGCAATATCAAGAAAATAAGCCTCCTCACACAACCAAAAAGCAGAGACGAAAAGATAGCATGGATGTCTCGTTATAATTCTCGTTATAATTATACTCTGAGCAAGTCGTACCATTATAAGTGGTAGGGAAATAATTATTACATAAACGACAATGTTTGTAATTGTTCATGGCAACCTCGCAGGCGGCGTTGTGATACTGTTTAAATTCTTTTTCTGTGAAACATTAAGAACATCTGCAATCCATATGAAATGGCTGATTTCAATAAGCTTACGAACAATTTTACTTTGAAAGGTGATTATACCCTCAGTTACATATGTTGCTGTCGTGTCTGGAATATCTTCGGTTACTGGATGAAAACTGTTTTCTGTTGTTGTCAACATGTCGACTGTCGTTACCTCTGTTCCTTTTAGAAAGACAAACGTTACACGTCAAAAAATTTAGTTGCAACACAATATTGTCATGAGATCAAAATGCACATTAGCAATATCATCACATGGGCAAAATTTAATAACAATACTGCAACAACCTACATGTATAACTTTCTCTTAACGACCATCAGAAATCAGTAAATTACTACTGTATGTTACGGTTGTTTATTTCGAAATAATACACACGCACGCACATTCTTCATTTTAATACAAACACGCGCGCGCGCACACACACATGCACTTAAACATTCTTTATTTTAATCCAGTTTTGTTTAGTTACCTTGTAAATCATATCCAGCGTAAAATCCATACCCCACTTGATATCCAATTCCGTAAACAAAAACTCCAAATGTAACGTCTCTCTGAGGATGCCAAAAGTGGTGGACACCCTCGGTTGTTTCAAATGTTAAAACAGTGTAGTTGTCGAAGGGATTGGGTACATCTAGCTGACTTATATCTCCAACATTTGTAACACGTGACTGAACAGTCATACCATCAAGCATAAGTGTGTCTTTCATTCTCAAAGGTACTATCAAGGCAATGTAAGATTTGGTATTGCCATACATTGCCTGTGGTACCATGAACATATAATCGTTTATGTATTGCTCAACGCCCGGTACAAATGTCATAAACGGATCTTCGGTATTATTATATCGAACACCATACTGATAAACACTAAAAGCCTGATTTGATGATGCCACAACCGGGAGGTTCTCAAAATACCTTTCGTGCAAATCAGTTTTAATTGAAAATGAGTGCGTTGTATTTGATAGCTTAATTAATGTATCATATTCGGACAAAACCCTTAATGTAAAGCCTGGTTGCGGATACAATGGGGGTACGATGTAAGTGGTTGTCCAGGTTGACGTAGGAATCATCTCCGATGCAAGGTAATCCTCACCATATATTAAGCTATAATAATACGAAACTCCGGCAGTAACTGTAATTTTTTTGTCTGAATTCAAAAGTACCCCAGACAAATCGCAGTCTCCACTAAATGCATATTGATAGACATCTAAGGCATTTAAAAGAACGGTGTAACTTGAATCATTAATCTTTACCGTTAGGTTAGTGTTATTGTATACTCCGTTGACAAGGAATGCACAGTCATTGTAAGAATAAAATGTATTTCCACGATATGCTGATATTATGTATCTATGACCAAGACTTGTTGTTGGTAAAACATTGTAGACGTCCATTGCATTTGTATCATTATATCGGTAAGATACCACTACACTTACATCGCCGTCTGAAGTAATCCGTATTCCTCTAGAATCTTTGAATGTGCCATCCCTCTGTAACCTTGGAGGTATAATTACTGTTTGATTTTGCCCAGTTGGAAGATTGTAATGACTGTCATGATTGTTAAAGTAAGGTATTTGAAGGCGAATCAGTACATCTTGTGGTGAAACGTTAGTAACGTCAACAGTTATAACATTTCCAGCATCCCGGAAACTGTCATCGAAAAATGGTAATATTCCAAAGTAAAATTCTCTTCCAATCGTACCTAAATGAATTAAAATTTTGTTTCATAAGTTAAATATAAGTATTTTGTATTCTTGCAAATCTTGCGAAAACGTACATTACACGCACAGCAAATCATCAGGTAAACTAAAACAGTAAAACAAAATACCGCTCTGTACTATACTTTTGTTGGCTTTCTTTCAAATTGTTATATATGACCAGTCTTAAAATATATAACAGGTTCGCAATTTCTTGAGTTTGGCCTTAAATATTAAAAGGATAGTGTTTGGAACATCTCAATGTTTTTTCTTTGAATACAAAAGTGGTTACGTTTGTAGATAAAATATAGTTTCTTTTCAATTAAAGATACATGTAAAAAGGGTTGAATAAATTTCATGCAATGAGGAAGACACTAATAAAAGAAAACTGAATTTGTTAATTTCAAAATCAAAACTCACGAGCTTTTTGTGGTTGACGCTTATTCCTCATATAAAACTCATTAAAACTTGTTAGAAATATGCCCAAATATATAATTTTCTACATTTTCAATTTTTGAAAACACGTTTTACATTTTAAATGTCTTTTTTCTATTTTGTTTGTAAAGGTTATCTTCATTTCTTTTCTGTGAAAGAAAACAATCATTAGTGATTATAACAAACAGATTATAAAAATCAAACATTGTGAGATCATTCAAAATTCAATTTGAAACGTTAAAATGTGCTTGCTAGTCTCTGACAAAATGACCTTTTAAACACACTTAATTGCTTAGATTTAACAGTAAATATATATTTATTTATATTTTGAAAACATTCATTTTAAAAATTAATAATCAAAACAGATATATCATTTAAATTAAAATTAGAAATTGTTGAAAGTGTGGACATGGTGGATATTGCGGACTAAGTACCCAACTTTTTAAAGTATGCGATAAGGGTCATTTTGTTAGAGACATATGATGCCACTTTTGCGTATTCATGAATCTACCCTTTTGGATTATTTTCCTCCACTTTTGGATTTCACACTGGTGATTAAATAGAAACGTACATGTTTGAGAAAGTATTAATTTAGTGTTAGGCTATATATTATAAAGTGATCTAGAATTCATGTGTTGTATTTAAACATTATTTTTGATTTGTAAAAGTTAAAAACTTTTACACAATAGCAGTAAGATGCTTGTCTAACCAACCTAAGGGTCTAACGATGAATTATTTAAAAAAAATTAAGTCCTGCATAAATATAGCTTATCAACACAATAGTCACGTCGCATACTACCAATTAGCTTTTGGAATATTTTAGCAGAATAAACGTTGTAAATGTATAATTATCTTATACAATAAAATGGCTTGCCGCCTTCAAACATGAAGTACCTGTGCATAGTGGTAGGTAAAATATGAGTCCAGATTGCAATAATCGCGTGTCGGAAACATTAATTCTCAACATCGATCAATAGCCAGTTGGTACAAATTGTAAGAGGCAGGAAAATAAATTCGATGAAATCCCATTCGACTGATGTTTGCTGTTTGCTGTCTGCTTACAACTCTCTTGATCAAAAAGTTGAAATATTGAGTTTATTTTATTATATTTTTATGATTTTTATTGACGCTTGACTTAAAAAATTATAAATTATATGAAAAAAACTTACTTGACTTTGCACTGAAACATCGTACCAAAGCAAACATCTGCAATGACAAAACATAGGACAGCATTTATATCAAAGAGTTACATGATTGCTATGTATTGCCCTGTTGTTTTAATTTGCAACCGACAACATCTGACCAACTGCTACATGTACGGAAGATTTGTTATTCAATTTAATGATTTAATTTAAAAATGTATTAACAGTCAACTAATATTGACCCTACCGTTTACAAGTACATCTATGATATAATAATTAGCTATCTGTGAAATGTCGCAAGATTTATCAGGTGGCGGAGTTAAGATGCGCAAGAATATAAAGATATCACGAATAGTAGTCACATTCCATGATAAAACCTTCGACATATAACCGGCGCTAATAATTATTTCAAATTTAAAACAATTTTTATTAAAATACGGCTGCAAAACTGTTGCCTCTATTCGCCAAAGTTAAAATCTCAAGAGGTTGCTGACGTCAAAAAAAAGATAAATGCCATCATAAAAATAATACGGATGCGAAGCGGTGATACATCGGGTATTTAATCACGGTCGCCCCAATGCAATGCCTAGGAGGTCGTGTGGGAGAGCCAATAAAGTCCATTTGTACTAGTGCAATATTTTGACTTGTGACGTCCATAACGTTTTGCCAACGCCGAGTTACTGCAAAAAGGTAAGTCGTCATTCGATATGTCGTCAACTTAGTAATAACTAAGTAATTCCAACAACCATTAAATAAGAAGTGATATCCCAAATTCTTCTTTATATTTTGTTGAGGAGAACTTGGGATACTGGTATTGTAAATGTATGGATTAAATCAATGTAATCGCATTTTTTAAAAACATTTTTATCTCAAAATAACATTTTATTTCAGTACATGTAATAGTATTGCGAAAAATTCTTGAGTATGAAGGTTTTTAGACAAATTACAAAAGAAAATTACGTACCACAATAACAAAGTGCCTAATCGTTGAAGTCGATACAATCATCCGTCACATTGGGCTACCTCTATGTTATTATACTCAAACATTTTGTAAGTTGATAACCTTTTTTAACCTTTTTGATAAATCAGTAAGTATGGTCTCGTTTAAATAGCATGTAACATAAACGTAATACATAGACTGTTCATCGGCTATTTCCAACAGATATGGTTTGAACTTTTCTATCGTGATCACGAGATTATAACCCTCTACCTTTGATACCGAATTGCCTGGTACGCAGTTATCATAAAATACATGTTTAACAACGAGCTTTAGTCGGGTCGCAAAGCAGTTAGAGTATTTAGATTAATAATATCTAAAATTATAGCAAGTACCAAATCATTAAAGGCCGTAACGGCTTTGAAAACATCGTTAATAATACACAATGCTAGTTACCGATTTTACGAATAAAAAGTTAATATGTAAAAATCGGAAAGCACTGAAATCTTACGTCAAAATAACGTGTGAACAAGTTTTGTTCATTGGTCATTCATTTAATTGTTAATTGTATATATAATATGTTCAAGTTGTAACCATTATTTGCAAGAAATAAAATTAACATGTTTATCTGTGAAGCCTTGTGGAAAATAAGAATGCATAGTTCAGCATATTTTGAGGTGATACAAGATGGTAGAGAACCAACTTTTATGTGAAGTTGAAAAAATACCTGTACTTCTTGATGTTCAGATAAAAGTTTATTGTTTCGTCCACTCTGATATGGTTAAAAATGAAAATGCCATTCTTCAAAAGAAAATCAGATGTCAAACTGATATTACTGGTTATCAAAACGTATTGAATTAATCAGACAGTAAATTAATTTTTACCGGTAAAAGAAAAAAGAAACAAAAACTTATTTTTATTAAGGTGTTAAAGTTAATGCCGTAATGGTTTCAGAAATCAAAGACTGTATCTATTGAGTTGTAATGAAATGTGTTTAATTTAATGGCCACACTCAAAATTTTTTATTATTTATGTTCTTATTTATTTATTTATTAATATTCTTTATTCTAATGTGTTTTGTATTTTCTTGATCGTTTTCAATTAAAATATTGTCAATTGATTTTGAATTTGATACAGAAAAAAGGGAATTGTGCTTATCAGGAATTGCCACATTCAGAAGACCCAGCCCACCCCACACAACCAAGAAGAAAAGAGGAAGAGAGAGTACTCCTAAATGTATGTGTTATGTCGAGAATGGAATTATTCCCCTTTCGCTGCAAATTAATATCAATTGTATCTGTGCTGTACCAAACATCCAGAAATATCAAACATCCTACATAATGCAAAAATGACGTGGATATGTCCGACTAGTGGATGGACACTTAATCAAGACACATAATCTTAGGACCAATTTCTGGCATATAACTGCCAATAAATCGGTTAATTTTTACTTACTGAATTTATAAACAAGAGTCTGTGTTTGGAAAAGTTATTTTTCTATCATCGATTTGTCCTTTAATATTACAAAATGTTGTTGTGTTTTTCCTTTAAGATTTATGAATAATTCAGTTCCTATTGAAAGTAATGAAAGATGCATATCAGGAATAGCACACTTAGGAAACACAATCTCCCTATATAATTTTCAAATAAGAAACGACAAAGAAACGAAAAAGAAAACCACAGGGAGTACAGCCTCAAAATGGTCAGTGGCGAATCAATTTCTTCTGAGTGGTTAAAACCACACACTTGCCACAACAGGTTGTCAAAGTGCAAGATGTCCAAGTAAATTCGTTTCAACCCAACCATCAACACAACAACGTTGTATCCACAAGTAGACACACGTATAAACCACACTACACTTAAGGCATTGTCATGCATAATAGGTGTGAACTCATACTCAGTGACCTTACAGAGCACTGAGCACATGTAGTCAAATCGAACCAATCTTCCCAAACAATAGTGAGCATACGACTGTAAGCTTTGCTTCAACATATTCAATATGGTATATTCTGAATAATACTATTCCGTCAACAAAAAAATGGTCCCATATAAAGTATTCAGTTAACTATAGAGTTAACAAAGGGAATGAGTAGAAATTTAACTGTATCAAATTTTTGACAGGTGATCCTGTATATAACATCAAACGTCGAATGCAACAATTTAAAAAGTAGGCGATATATATGTCAGTAAGGTGAATAGATAACCTACTCAAAGCTATACCAGCTAGGATACTTAAATAACTACTGGCTTTTATATAACAAAGCGCAAAAACTTTAAGAAAAAATGTAGGAGTATTAAAAAGAAAAACACAGGATGAACATTTAAAACCAATTTTGGCAGATCGATCCACGAAATTAAAGCCACAACAAAATATAATATTTCAAAAAATTGTATGTAAACATATTTTGAAACAAAATATAAAAAAAACCACATTTTATGAAGTCGCAAAAATGCCGTTTTACTGAAAACCAAGAAATTTTTATACCTACAACATTAAATAAATTCACGGTTTAGGTAAATACCTAAATCAATTTATGTAAATTTTTTGAATAACACTGATTATGCAGATAAGGAATATAGATTATGATACCTACCTCATGATCAAACAAAACCTACATTTATTTTTTATATATTTTATAACAGTTTCGTGAAAATAGAATATGCCTTGAAAACGTGATTTTTTCTAAACAATGCACAATATAATTTATTTTTTATCAATCAGTTCATTCTCGAATATTTTTTATCACTCCGCGTCTGCGATAAAAAAAGGAATATCTTTGATCTCTTACGAACAAAAAAGCGAATAATTTTCATAAGGCTTAAATGCCATCCTCAGAGATATGGAATCAATGTTAATTGATTATGTACATTTAACTTTTCCTTTAGGAGGACAGGTGAGGTGATAAAACATTTTATATAAAAACCAATAGCTTTCTATAACCAATTTAATAAATTAAATTTAAACTAATAAGTTTTTGTTTATCTTATGATTCAAAGACATCAGATGTTAAATAAACGACCTATGTTCTTTAAAACGTATTGACTGCTTCTTCTTCCCCTTACTATGATATTTTTTCCATTTTTAGGTCATGCTCCATTTGATAAATTCGACACATATTCAAATATTTTAGGCTCGAATTAGCATAGCTTAAGAGTTCATGGTCAGACATGGAACCCACGAGGTATGTGTTTGTCCCTTTTCAGAAACAATAGGTTGACATTAACTGAATATAATTGTGACATTGGATTTAGGAGTATAAATCATGCTACAGGTACCATAAACCAGCATTACATGAAGTATCGTAGTCAACGACCTCCAAACGTCGCACTTGATAGCAACACTAATTGAACGAAAGTTGAGCTTTTACAGACACCGCTACTAGGCACAAACAACGCCACTTCAATATTGAAATATTAGGTGAAAATGGAACTTTGAATCAAGTAAAAGGTAATAAAAATGGAAATATTAACAATAATGTACAGCGAGATTAAAAGAGAAATAATGTCTTCGTTCAGTAATTACATAATAATCGGCTCCTTTTTTCCACGTGAATGATATCTTTGGAATAGAAGTAGTTATGTTTTGAATAGATCAAATGAGATTAAAAATTCCATTAAAAATATTTAAAAAAGTTAAAAACACAACGAAACAGGTTGTTGACGAAACATTCAAATATATAATTATATTGAAATCCTACCTTAAAATCGTTCATATATGTCTGGAACGTCGATATATCTGGCAATAAAACAAAATTTGAATAAAGTTTCAATCTCTTTGTTCGTGAATAAGTCATTCATATGAGTCCAATACGAAAATTAAAACCGAATGAGATTTATTTGAAATTGTCGTTTGACTTCGGGAAAAGAACCTAGAATATTTTTAAGACAAATAGCGATGTAATAATCATGAAAATCTCCATACTTACCATATGAGGCACGCCACGGGAAAACGTACCTTCGGGAATTTGACGTCAATCCTTGAAACGACGTCATAAAGTTGAGCAGACGACATTAATTATTATGCAATTCGCGGTAAAAATACCATTTTATTGTCAAAATATGTAACAAAATCACTGTTTTGTTATGAGCAAATAATAGAAATTTAAAAGTTCTTTCTAAATAAAGTAACAACAAAAATGACACAAAAAATGACCGAAGGTACCTTTTCCCGTGGCGTGCCTCATATATACCCAACAAAAAAGTTCTGCACACAAGTGTTCTTTTGCGTGAATTTTAAAATATAGCAAATAACTAGTATAAATACTTACATTTATCTCAAGATTAATGGTATGCAGAGTTAAAGACGAAAATGGATTAAAATTCCATTGGTAAATAAAGAAATATCAGTTTGAGAATGATAGGGGTCAGCAGTCAAAAGTTGCAAAATTTGACGTATTAAGGTAGAGGTGTGAAATCTATGCAAACATTGTTGTCTGTTTTAAAGCAATTATAAGCATGCCCTGTGACGATGGCAACAGGAAGTAATCAAGAGTAGATACTACGCCTTTTCCAGAATAAAATTTCAAACTTTAGCTTTTATTAATTAAATTACCACATTCTCTCAATCATTGACCTAAAGGGTAAAGGTACATGTAGATCAAAACAGTTAAGTGATGATTCAACAGTTTCCATTCTGTATCATAGTATTAGCATCCTATTTATAAAAAAAACAACAATAAATGCAATCAACAACCAATCTTATTTAAGCAAAAAAACTGCATTGTTTGTAATTCAAATTAAATTATTTCTTACTGTCACCAATGAAGGATTTTATTGTTAATATCACTGTCACTGCCAGACCAAACCAACCAACTAGACGTCTTTCTTAAGAAGACAGAGCACGTGGAGATGGTCAGCTAGTTGATCTACCTGGAATTCTTGTTCACAAATGGAACCTAATTCCACAATAGAAAAATTTGTCGGCTGGTGAGTTCCAGGAGACAACGCTTGGAAGAATGCCGGATTCATAGTGGTGGATTCACTCACTATTAGTTTAATGATTTTTGCAACTTTTGTGTAGTAACCCCAAGATACTTTAACAATTAATTGCTTATAAAGTAGTAATCGGATTTTATTTCTGACTTCTAATTATTGTTAATTTTGAATTGCTGTTTAATTTGATATGTATTATTGTGTTGTGTGTGGTGAAATTTAAAAGATATTTTATAAAATGTCCAAATGTGCAGAACTTTTTTGGTCGAGTATATTAAGTATTTGTTCCCGAGAATTATCTTATGTTTTTCCAGTGGATGATATTTCGGGAGATCTTCTTGTTCACCTCTGCTTTTATTGTTCATGTTATTCTCAAACATTTAAAATGTCATCATGTTTAACCTTTTTCATTCTCTGTGATTCAAGTTAATGTTTTAAGGTAAAACACCATACATCGCAAATTAATCTGTAGAATCAATGCTGATAAGGCAGACTAATTGAATAATTGAGAATTGAAAAGTGTCACGAGTAAGATATTGATAATTCTTTACAAAATATTTTAACATTTCTAAGAAAAAAAAAACAGATGTACAAATGCTTCATTTGCGATTACGAGAGTTAAAATAAAGTAGGACAAAAATTCCAAAAGAGAAATGATGAAATCACCTTTTAATATCTTCATAATATACAAATACAACTGCTTTCAGATTTTTACTACCTCACATTGATTGCCCTTATAAATCAACTTCTTTATCAAATCAAGGCTTCCCCTGATCAATTGAATTGACCGAATACGAGCGCAGTCAAGTAGACTAAGCACGTTATGGTCCGGACGATGACCTATTAGAAATGTCTATTGTGACGAGATAAATACATAAACTGCTCCGAGAAAAATTTCTTTAACAGAGACCATGGTTCAAATTAACTTCGGTAAAGTCTGAATAATTCTAGATAATTGGTTCTGGTAAAGCTTCTTGGACCGTTTATAATGTGACATTTATTAAGTCTCGCTGCTCTCTTAAAAATAATATTTGGGACCATGAACCAGAATCTGGGTGGGAAAAGTTCACGTTCACAAAAGAAGTCTTTTTAACATAGTTTCTCAGTTTAAATAGTAGAATTTTGTTAAAGATTAATCTGTTAACAAGATTTGCTTGATTGTTTAAATAAAACATTTTCACAATTTGACAGAAAGTATTTATACATGTATCCTTTTTATTACATGCATACTTATAATATTTGTGGGGAATCCGATGTGTTTTCCAAATAATAATGCACATTTTCAATATACTCATTATTAAACAAACTTCATAATGAAAGGAAATAAATGAGACCTGAGCAAGTTGAAAGAAAATTGTTTGTAAATCTGACGATTAAATACCCCAGCATCATGCTCCAGTGCATTGTATTGGTGCTCAAACATCAAAACAACCGTTCTCCTCTCACTATAAACGATGAGAATCTACCTGTGTTGTTGTTTGTTTGTAAAAAGTGACACTGACACTTCTGTTGCCAGAGATTGATTTGAAACTTTCAAATTTTGATGTGCATAAAGACTTTTTTCATTATATTAAAGATCCTATTTATTATCACATTCGAATTGTTGATAAAGAAAACACGTTTACCTATTCCGGTAAATATTATTAATTTATTTTGTTTCTATACAGGGTTACAATTATGTGATGATATATTGCAGGTCTGGTTGTCTTATTATTTGAGCCGCAGGCATTGGAGAATATGACATTCAGACCAACAATAATTCCCACATCCCTACCAAAAAAACTAAATTATCATTTCTCTAAAACTTCAAAATCATTGTCCTGTCTACAGAGAATTAGGTTAAAACTTTGTTATTTTGCTTAGTTTTTCGGAGGACATATTTTTGCATATTGAGAATATGGGTAACGTCATTAACTTTTGTTCCATTAATTTTCAGGAAGTTTAAAAACTGTCGAATCAAAATTTCTGTTGAAGTTTTAGATTTTTTTTCAACTTCAAAACTTTTAAATTATTATTCTCTTTAACAATTTATGTACGCGTGTATGTAATCGTTAGGCATGCCGCATATTAAGGTACAAGATCGGCTTATTCATATATTGATTTCCCTCGAATTCAAATTAAAATGGCGAAAACACAAAGGGGAAGGGCAGAGAAAAGCTCGTGCATTCAAATTTACGATCAATCTGAAAATATATATAGATCAGCATGTATACTGACAACAAAAAGAAACTCTGCACTGGGGTTTTACAATATTTCTTATGTGTATCGGTAACAAAATAAAGATGACTTTGGTATTAAAATTTAGTATTTTTTATTGCCTCCAAGATGAATATGATTCAAAAAACTTTTTAATACTTTGCATTGAGGGAATGTTAAGCTCAAGTGACATAGGGATCAAAAGTAAAATTCACAATTGTGTTACTTTTAAGATTTGCGATTGTTTAGCCACGCTAATTATTTTCATCAATTCATTTTATTCTGTAAGTTATTTAATATCGAGTAAGGCTACATCTCCTGCGCAACACAGCGCGATACCACTTGACCTCATATCGACCTGAACTAACGTTTGACTGCGTTATTTGGAATCGCATTCCATTCATGAATAAGTGCATCTGTCAAGTCAAGGATGTTGTTGGTAGCGTGATTCCGCCTTGCCGTCCGCCCAAGCAAGTCCCAGAGTTGCTCAATAAAGTTCATGTCTGGAGAACACGCTGGCCATGGTAGCAAATTAACCGCATGCCGTTCCAGAAAATTTGCAGTAACCAATGTCGTATTTAGCCGAGCATTGTCATGCATAAGCATACCGGGATTTTGGCGAAGGAATGGGACAACAACTGGACGCTGAACTTCGTCAAAGTATTCAAATTACCACGAATAACTACCAGATCTTCCTACTACCCATTATACCGGCCCATATCATGGCACTGCCACCGCCAAATCTGGCCCGCTCATATATACATTTGTCAGCGAATCTTTCACCTCGTCGACGGAATACACAAACCCTGCCGTCAACAATGTTGAGATTAAAGCGAGAGTCGTCGCTAAAAGAACTCTGGCCCAATGGACACGCGTCTAGCGTAAGTGACGCTTGGCCCATAGACGACGTCGAATGTTTCAATTTCTCTACTTGATAATTTCTCTCCTAGCACAAATGGAATTTGCGTTCGCCCGCAAACGGTTCAATTCCGTTTGCCTAGAGATGCCATTCGCTAATGTCGTGCTTACTGCAGTTTTGAACCGCTGATGTAAATGCGCCAGCGTCATATAGCGGTTTTGACGTGCAGTCGTAACGCACGGCCTGCCTGGTCGGGCGCGGTCTCAACCGCTGCCAGTTTGAAAGAAACGTTGACGCAAGTTGTGTATTGTGTTTCGGTGACAATTAAACTGCGTTGCGACGTCAGCAACGCTGATGCCAAATGCAAGCAGTACGAGTGCTTGAATTCTCTCGTTTTGTCTAAGTCGTGTCCTCCAAAATGATATTTTAATACTGTGTAAACGTTCCCTCATCGGTCAATAACAAACAAAACTTGAAAATCATGGAAGAATGCGCAAAATGTTGCGTAACACCATTCAGTCAATATGAAGGACATGCGAAGAGTAAACTATCAGACAGATTAGTGCACTGGACTCCTGAATGTATGTGTACTAAGATGTGTAAGATTTACAGACCTAGATTGAGTTCATACAGAAATATAACAGAATAAAATACACAGTTATTTTTGGTGTCAGTATAATAACTACAAATTTAGGGATTAAATTAAATTTCTTTTTGAGTATTATAATGCAATTTATATCATTTTTACATGTTTTTTGCTACAAAACTTAGTTTTTTATGGACCTTGATATGTATAGATGGGTTTTCAATGTAAAAGCATTTTTCTATCCTGGACCATTATTTATTTACGGCCTACAGGGTAACTTTTTACAGCCACAAAATGTCAAAGGAACACATTATTTATTTCAAGATAAACGAGATATGACTTTTCTGTTATTATAATTTGTTCTAAGACATTGAAGTATTCCATCATGAACGGTGAATATGCAGCTTTTAAATTAATGGAATATCTGGAGCAGGTATTGAAATTATATGATCTTAATAAAACACAACAAGCAGATGACATTTTAAAACTATTTAAACCAGTTAAAATAAAAATTCTTTCGTTTCGAAGATAACCGAAATAAGAAATTATTTTAATACTTACATGTAACACCGGCCTGAAATTCGCAAAATGTTGTTGATATTATAAAATAAAATGACACAGGGTTATCTTTTTTTGTGGATTCTTGAATTTTCAAATATATCTTTGATTATATTCAACCAACCAAGGGCGGTCAAGAGGGAGTGAAGAAAACGGGGATGGAGAGAAGGGGAGGAAAAGGATAGGAGGAAAAAGAGAAAAGGACAAAAGGAAGAATGGATAGGAAGGCGAACGAAGAACAAGGCAGGCATGGAAGTAAAATAGGATTCGGGAAATAAAGGTTAAGGAAGAAGAAGTAATGGCAGAATAAAGGTTTGAAGGACGGACATGAGAAGAATGGGAGGGACAAGAGGCAGGGAGGTGACGGGGACAAGAGAGAAGGGCTAATGGAGGCACTAAAGGAAAGGTTGGGAGGAGGTACAAGACAGGGGGATGAAGAGGGATGAAGAAGATACAAGAGGTGACATGGAAAAGTAAGGAGGGGAAGGAGAGATGAAAAGAGGAAGACGGGAGCCAGGGTCTCCTTCCCCTTCCTTCCCCTCACCCCACTTCCTCTTTTGAAATAAGGGCAAAGAGAGATGAAGGCAAACAGATAAGAAAGGTGAAGTAGAGAAGGCACATGAGTAGAGAATATTTAAGTTGCAACTAAGAGAAAGAAAATATGGACAGGTTTTTGCATTAAAAGGAATGCAAAGGAAAGTGTGCTCAGCCGTGCGACCACATACACGCGCCAAGCCTAAGCTGTTCCCCGAAAGGAACTCAAATTGTCCCCCGAAAGGGACTGTGATCTTGACCAAATGAAACTTGATATAATCTTTTATTTCAAACCAATTTGTTTGTAAAGCTATGATTCAATTAGACAACTTCGCTTGCTCTTTTTCAAAAATTAAATTTTGTTAATAATATATTGAAAAAAATATAAAAGAAAATAAAACCGAACACATTGTTCACATTTATTTGGTCGACTTGATATGTTGTTTTTTTTCATTAAAGGTAGGTAATTCACAGAATTATACTCTTCATTGTAAGTATTAGTCCCAAACAGCAAAATCTCTACATAATTTCTTCAGAATCAGTGAGGCATTCCACATGGGCTATGTTGCTTAGATCACTCCTTTTGGGGCTCAAAAACAAATGAATTGATCGATTATTACTCTTGAAAAAAACATGTTCCATATATGACAGTTCAGCAAAACAGATGTTTCACGTTAGCATCAATCATACCACAAATTAAAGCTAAGCAACTGTTTATATGATCGGCCATGGTACAGTGGTAGAAATTCGGTCTCCTAAACCGGAAACTGCGGGTTCGAGTCATCAACCCTGTTGTTTTTATTATATTTTAATAAATATTTCACTTTTTTCATTTGCTAAAAGTTGAAACGACAATTGCACTTATATTAAACACGGTTTAATAAGAATAAGATTCTAATTTGTAGTAGAGATAAAAGGGCAGAATATTCGTTATTGTTCGCTCTCAAATAAATTGTTTATGTGCTTGAATACTCTTATCCAAAGTTCTAGTAGGTCACTTTTTGTCCGTAACTTTTCCTTAAACATTGACATTGACTTTACTTTTTATGTGTGATAAGTTGCCAACAAAAGTCTTCAGTTGAAGCTTTAATCTTGTAATTACTGATCTCTGATAGTTTGGCGAGAGTTATCCTTAATTTTGCTAAAAATGCATTTCATGCAATTAAATGTCAAGAACTTTGAAAATTTCTCAAAATTGTTTGTTTTGATTTAAAAGGATCCCTCGGACGTGCATACTGGTCTGGATCTACACCAGTTCTCTATTAGATATTAGCCATTTCTCATGAAATAAAGTGTCAAACATTAAGAGACCCATAACTCTAAAATCACGACCGTGGCATAGGGCAGAGCATGTTCTGACTTGTAATTCCTGACTTGGGAATCGCGTGTTCGAATCCACTATCAGCAGGCATTCACCAGTACCAAGCACTGCATTATTATACAGAAATAATAATGCGTACGGTTTACATAATTTGTATAGTGAAACGCCTTAACCTAAACGAACTGTGGTATCGTTTATTTTCACGGGGACGAATTTTAGCATAGTAGCCCGAAATATATTTTTTGCGCTGACGAAAATTCGCATCGTTTTATTTTTATCATAGGGATAGCTATAACACAGTAGCATTTCGCTGGGTTTTAATTTTGCGCATAAGCTTAGCGCGAAATACGCGAAAAATAATAAAACCCGCTCAAAATATAATGATAATACAGCACTTTAGTATCCAGCATTACAAATCATTTATCAAGACTGCGACTTGCTTGAGCATTTATCAAGACTGCGACTTGCTTGCTCTTTAATATGAAACGACCGTCTTTTAGTCTCGTCTTTGGGTAAACCGGCTGACTGGGGTTTACAGGTTCGAACCGTCCGTGACTGAGGATATTAGTACGGGTTATGTACCCATTCTTTTTAGTGTTTGCAAGGTTTATGGTCTTCCCGGGGTTTTTTACGTTTCGAACGTAGATTTCGTGCGAATGTCTATTTTATTTCGAGTTTTAGTTGTTTTTAATCACTCGAGGCTAGTATTTGACAGCGAATAGATCATGGATGCTTCCCACACGCCCGCCCAGCTGTATTTGTCATTAATGTTTTTGACGTCAGTTTAACAGTTATGTTTTCAGGAGTACTGGTTTAAATACGTTTTTAATCTTGGATTTTGAAATATGATCTGGTTTTCAATTTTGCACACTCAGTATATTTTAGGTCTGACGTATATTCACACTACAGATCACGAACCGAGGGACATCCAGTCGGGATGTCGATCATCCGCTTTTAAAACGTGTACAGTGACAACATTTATTATAATAGTGGAACTTGAATGGAACTCTCAAAATCTAAAAAACCTTCACATAACCATTTTTGGTGAAGACCATTGACTACGATATTAAATGAGTAATTGACAATCTCGAAGAGTACGGGAACACACAGTTTTGTACACGGAACATTTGTTCACATACTCATCGCGATAGTCAATCAATTAACAGGGTAACAGTTAAAAAAGTATAATTAATGGAATAAAACAGTCAAATTACCGGACTTCCGTTGTTTTAATGGCGGCTGTTAACCCTTTCTATAATATTAGTACCAAGTCAAATTTTTCAATTTCAACCGAGTCCCTAATAATAGTATGTTTCATGCATGCGGGCAAGTGCGTGTTACCAAGTGACCATTGCATCTGCTATACACATGGGTTAATTTTACGCCATGAAGTACTATCTTTGAAAATTACGGTAAACTCTTTTGATGCAATCATCATTAAATAACATTTTAGCATAAATCATCAGAAAATTTATTTTACATGATCTTTTCAAAATGTGGTAAAACCATTATCCGCGTAATTTTACACGATAGTTCCAGAAAAACGAACACATTCGAACAAATCGGTCGTCTTCGGTGTTCTGATTCGCCTGGATCTTTACTAGTCGCCCATGGGATCTATGTTGTATTCACCAAGTTAATTGTTGATTTTAACCACATATTATGTTTTGTATTTTCCTGCGCACAAATGAATGCTATACTTTTTTATGTTTTTTTTTATGATTTATTGTTGCCTCATGCATAACGCATTTCTGCTTGTACCTCTATTTAGGGCGCGCCACGGGAAAAGGTACCTTCGGTAAGTTGACGTCAATCCTTGAAATGACGTCATTAAGTTGAGCAGAGGCCATTTATAAATATGCATTTTGCAATAAAAATATCATTTTATTGTCAAAATGTGTAGGAAAAGCACTTGTTAGCTATGAGAAATATATAGGTAGTTGTAAGTTAATTCTAAATATAGTAAGACCTAAAATATCATTTAAATGACCGAAGGTACCTTTTCCCGTGGCGTGCCCACCCATTTAAGGGTGGCTATTCTATATCACTTTTGAAATGTCGTGCACACACAAAATCACTCGTCAGTGGTATTTTTGGTTATTTCTTAGTACTTTCTTGACCGATTTTGATCAAAAAAAGAGCACCGACTTCCTGTTCAAAAGCATTTTCATCGACATTTAACATCTAATATTAATTTGCTGCAGTTTTCTCAAACATGCAAAGACAAATTTACACTTCAGACTAATGTTTGACTTTATCATTTGAGGCATATGCGTGAAAATTCGTTGCCGCGAAATTTAATGATACAACGGTTAAAGAAGACCACTATTCCAATGTCCCGTTTTACAGTCCTTACTAAAAAATGGGCACATTATCTTTTCTTTAATTTTTAGAGCGTGTTTACATTCTGTTCATACTGTTTGTTGAGATAATATTTCCCTTAAAGTGACAGTCCATAATATTTTATTTATTAAAAGATAAATACAATTGAACAGTCATTATTAAGTACAAAAATTTCTAGTTATATCAACACAGCCTAAAAGGTAGACAGGGAAAAAGAGCATGGATTTTAAAATAATCTATTTCAAAAATAAAACCTACAAACGATGAATGAAAATAAGAACCCGAGGAGTAACCGCTTCGGAACGGTCAGTGGCAAAACAATTCGCCGCTGGGGGTGTGGGTTAAATCTAGGTTTCAATGTGCACCAACCTCACACTTGCCCCAAGATAACATGATGGCAGGACTAAAATAAACTCATCGTTAAAAAAGTCGTAAAGCATACTTTGTGAGGTCAATAGTTTGTCTACCAGAATGTCCCCGAAGAAAATTAATCCATAAGGCATATTTTCGCAAATAGATTGAGGCTACTTTAAACCTGCATACTAATTATATACTATCATTATACTATTTACTTCAGTTTGGTAGGGATTAGTGTTAGCTTATATTTTCTTTCAAATTGGAAAAAGGCACGCAATAAAAAATGCGAACTGGTACATGTACCCTGCATTATTCTAAATAAAAACAATTTTTCATCTACTTCCATTATCATGTTTCACCGAGAAATAAAATGATAGCACAGTTATGTCATTTTATTGTGACAGATGTATTATCATTAAATGATTGATGTCTTAGGAGTGGTGTTCAATATCCTCTTCTTGATATTGTCATGACGCACAATGGGAAGCATCGTCTTTTATTGTGCTTCTTATGCAATCTTTATTCAGTCCCAGAAAGCTGCTGTATCGGCATACACTCTAATTCTTCACAGAGAGAGGACATATCACACATCAGGGAATCTGTAGTTAAACCACCTTTGGGACTGGAAAATTAACTTTACCACTGGGGTGTTTTTATTTTATGGTAGAAAAAAGAGACCCAATGTAAAATTATAATTTGGAAAAGACATGTTTTTTATGGTGATTTTGTCTTGAGCACGCATCAACATGCTGTTAAAATGACACCTTTAAGTCAATTGTTGGCATGGTTTCATAAGCAATATACCTTGAATGTTTCATGGAGAAATATTAAAGATTGGCAAAGTTATCGCCAACTTTAATTTTTCGTGACAGACGGACCGATAGACCGACTGACGAAGCAATCAACTTGTATCGCCTTTTCTTCGAAAGAGCGAACACAAACGATTAGTTCACTATGAAAATGGACAATCTGTATTGGGAAGCAACTATTTCACATGGCTTTGTATGAAAATGAAAATTTTATGCATATGACCTATATTTTTAGTGAGCTTGAAATGGTTGGTTTCATAGTTTTGTCAAAAGGGTCGACAAAAAATGGGCAATAAGTGAAGGTAGGGGTGAAAACTAAAATTCACATAATTGTCAGTAGCGGATATTTTTTCTGCTGCTGCGGGTCTCTTTCAAAATTAAAAAAATATGATTGTTTTGGAAGGTTAAACTATCCGACCAGGCACATTAAGTACGGGTATCCCTTTTTAATGTCACACCATTTTTTGTATAAAAACGGTGACGTTTTAAAAGGAATTCGTTTTGTGTTTAAAAATAAATTTCAACAATTATGCACTTATTTTTGACATGTAATGATCATGCAAGTTGATGTATTGGTATCTTCTAAAAACTCTTATGATAACCCGACAGTTCAGATATATGTTTTGTTAAAACATTTATTTATACGCATATATTTTATTTTCTGTGGCATGTAGTAAATAATATAATTCAAGACACACAATCTCAAATTGAACTTTAAGAGTTAAACTGAATTCAATGTTTTCGAATGATAATCTGGAAAGCTCAAGCAGTTATTAAATAAATAAAGCATAACTCCTACCCACCAAAGACTTGATTTCCTTTGGAGTAAAATTTATGCGAGGGTCACTCGTCAGCAGTATGCATAAAGAAGCTTCATTATGGAAAACCAACTTCATTAAAACATCCATCCTTTATATCTCTTCACACGTTGATATAAAACGGATGAGATTTATTTTTGTGTCTGGTTTTTATATGCATGAATCATAGTTAAAGAGTTTTCATCTGTCAAATACATGTCGATAGGTCGGCAAATCACCAAGAAACAAACAGGAATGCGATCGGCTACCTTCGTTAATTTCTGCTATGCTATCACAATTCTCGGATACATTTTCGACACACAATAAGACGTTTGTTTGACGACTACGTTTGAAAAAAAGATAAAAACATGTTACTCTTTAACATTGTCTAGCAAATGCTTGGAATGGGCATGACAACTACTCTGGTACATGTACATTCATTTGGCGCAGGTTTGTTGGAAAAAAAACAACAGCAACATGACGGCATTCAATGATTGTTTCTCTCGAACTGGATTTCCGACTTATAAGAGATCAAGATATACGGTGATATTTGGTACGAAGTTTAAATCAGTAAACCAGAAATATCATGCAAAAAATGATTTGGCAAACGCAATGAGAGGAAAAGCAACATTCGATATATTAAGACGCTATTACCAGAAATAAATTTCTTGCTCATTGTACGTTCCTTTCTTACTAATTTCCTATCGGTTGTAGACCTAGGTATCAGATTATCAAAGCACGGACCAAGTCGTGTGCATGTTTTATGTATCTTGTTGGCAATGTCTCTGGAAAAATGACCATTAGATTGATCAGTCCAATTTCGAGAATCACAGAAACTCTCAATACGATACTTATTTTTTCAAATTGCATGTTTAATGCAACAAGCTATTAACACAAACATACAAATTTTAAATTCATGAACATGGTAAGTATCATATCAAGACTTGGAGACTTTTCGTGTGTTTTCAATGAAATATCTGTATTATGAATCATGTCTGTTTTTTGAAAGGATAGACAGGATGTTGCGGGCGTTGGATCGTTTAGAGCCTCCAGCCCTTTGCCTTACATTTATACTCTAACTTCGTCTTCTACGACGAAGTCCTATTCATCTTACGAATCATAGTTTCTGATGGTAAACAATGAAACGTATTATTTTAAAAGGCGTGGCTAGAATAGAATCGTTCACAATGAATTGGAAGTTGCACAATGTTTTGACGTGTGGCTTCGCAGAGTACGCACGATTTGCCACGAGTTACTGCGAAAAAGCGTGCCGTCATTCACTTTGTCGTCAACATGGTGGTTTCAACGGCCGTAACATCACTAATTTTCCTCATTCTTTTCTGTATTAATGAGAGTATTGATGTGTGTTAATATAAGGATTGAATCGGTATTTGATAGTTTTCATTTGGGTATAAAAAAGTTTAATTGTTTAAAGTACGCTTGAAGCCGTTCGGGCTTCACACACTTTAAACAACCCACTGTTTTCCATACCCAAATGAAACTATCAAATATCGATTCAATCCTTAAACATTTTAATGCAACTCTTGGATCCCTACCCAACATTGATTTGTGTATTGTATCGAGTTTGTGTCTGTTTTCATTAATATCTTTTGACGATTGTTTCTGGTATTGGTTTTAAAATTTCTGATTTTATTGGCTTTCCTACTGATCTATGTTCAAATTCTGCTGAAATTGAATGACTGTGTGGTTTCTCTAAAACATCAGAACTAGACTATTATTATTATTATTATTATTATTATTATTATTATTATTATTATTTTGTAAATTTTGCTTGTAATATAGAGAATTCGAAACAGAGAAACAGAAAAACGCGTTGCGTGTAACGTAATACATTCCTTTCAGACATTTGGTACCGATGAATTTAGAGAAAAGAGTTTTATTTCTTGGCACAGTAGCAATTAATTTTTCATAAACATTATGAAATGAGTTCAGTTGCATAGCTGTAAATTGGTTGTGTATACTAAGTCGGGAAAATTTTAAAGCTGGCGCCTCGAAGACGCTTTGATTGTCCGGGCGCATAAAAGCTGCTCTCTGCTTCACCATTAATCGATTATTGCAATCCGCAAATTGACATGTTTGCGGTTTTCTGACAAGTAAAGCAAGTATAACGATTCGCAAACCATTCATAATGTAATTTAGTTATGCAAATAAATGTTCAAGTAAATTCTATTGAAGCAATCATGAAATTGTTAATGTCTATAAATTAGATATATAACTTTTGGAATTATGAGTTAATCTGGACATTTACATGACCTATGTATGCTTTAACATTTTTGATAGTGTAAGATAGATTAAGTTATTTGTGCCTTTTGAGAGATTTTTATATTTTGCTTTTTTGGCTATGGCAAAGCAATGGCGAAAGGCGCAATACCTTAAAGCATATTACATGTCGAACACCAAACATTTTGAATACTAGCTCTTATATAAACTACTTGACATTTATTCCGACACCTGAAATTGTTACTAAACAATCTCGAATGTTTTAAAATTTCTTTTATGGCAAATTACGAAGACTTACAATTAAATAGTATGTGAAAACCATTTATCAGAAAGGTCAAGGATTACAGCTTTAGTCAAGCGCGTTACTCATAAAGTCATTAATTCAAACAAATATAATTCTTCTTCTCTTCCCAGATAATTCCCTGCAAATCATGTAGCTAATAAAAGTAAATCATCCTCTCTGTAAAATTAGCTAGTAATTATTGTTTCACTCTTAATTACATGTGTCGGTTAACTGATTTGTAGAAAAATAACATAGCTATTGGAAACAAGTCAATCTGGAAAACTAATTTGCAAATTGGTGTTCTGTGAGAACGGCGTCTTTGACTTAAGACATGAACTGTAAAGTATCACAAGGCTTGTCTGACAGGTTCTTCTTGTTTATTGGTTCCATTAACACAGCAAATCTACTCATATGGATTAAGTTAATGTTTCTTAAGAATTCATGATACATAAATGTCACCAGGGTCTTAGACAAATTGTTTAACTTACCACCACTGTCTTATTTTGAATGTTAAAATATAAGGCTCCAGGATATACAAATGAAACCAAGGTCAAATGCTAATCGTCTAACTTTTATCAGAACTGCCTTATTTTCAATGATCAAATTCAATGTTTATATTACATGTATGTTGCTAAATGAGTTTCAAACTTACTGAAATGGCACAATATTTGGTTTTACTAGACTGGTGTATTTTTACTCGTTTGAACAAACCCAATTTCTTTTTGTACGCCAGCGTTCTACACATCTCGATACAACTATGTATTAAAAAGGCGCACATTTAAATTTTATTGTTAGGACTTGTATTGTTTGAACATGTTAAGCAAATAAACGTCTGTGAATTATGTAAGCTTTCAGGCCTCAGGCTTTGACCGTAATTTCTAATTTAATCTTATCACCCAATATTTATAATTGGCAGGAATTAAAAATATGAAATATGCATATCAGGAATCGCCAGCCAGAGCTTGAATACACAGCCTTCCCTCTTGGGTTTGTAAAATGATCAATTCTAATACGACGCCGAAACCAATTAACTAAACAGAGAACCTGAGGATTTACCGACTTAGTTAGGTCAGAGAGAAAACACTTTGCCACAGTGCCTAGAGATTTTAACCAGGTTCTAGAGTGCACAATCCTCTCACTTGTAACTTCATCATATTCGGTTTGTTGCCTACATATTACGTTCATCTCTCTTCCCAATTAAATTGATTATATATGAGAATAAAGGAAATGTGTAGAAGCAGAGTTCGCATCAAATTATTTTGTTAAGTAGAATAAAATTATTGGCAATTAAAATGATTTTGTCGCAAATGAGATTTAAAGAAGCAAAGATACATGTAGGCTTTTTTTCGACCTGAAATAACGAATAAAAATATAGCTATGTATAAGCAAACATTTATTAAGATTAGTGGCCATGTCTGCAAGACATAAATCTGCTCAGGTTCTGAGATCGATAGGAATAAAAGATTATCTTACGAAATGTCTAGACGCCCAATAGAGTGTTTTATTTGTTCTTCAATCATGTCCAGTTATTCAAGTAATAAAGTCTGACAAGAAAATATTATTACGTTAAGAAACAAAGTGTGCCATTAAACACTTAACTAACAAGCGATGTTCCACGGGTCCAGAAGTTCCAACTTTTAGGATTTCAATAATGGTATTATAATATATACGGTATATACATTACAGAACAAAGCAAAACAAAGTTTGCAAAAAGCGGACTTAGACTAACAGATCGACCCGTAATGCTGCCTGAATCATCGTTTCCCTGTCAACTATCTTTCGACATGAAGTCACTGTGTAACTTATTCACAAGAGACCAGCTTTAATATCACTTCGATTTAGTATGCATGTTTTTATTTGTAAATCGAAGCATCACAAATGGAATAATCAAACAATGGCATAGGTGTCATGTTAATGGTGTGTACAAAAGCACTATAAGAAATTATTACATTGTAATATGTCCACATAACAAAGTTGAACACCGATATAAAATCTATAAGTATTTCGCATAAAACGCATTGGTCCATCATCTGTTTCCAACTATTTGTGAGTGATCTGAATACACTGCCTCAACGCGTACATTTTGCATACTTTTCACACAAGGAAATTTTTAGCATAGCAATCGTCCCTTGTTGAACCCTAGAACCTGGCTTTAACCCAGTGGCACTTTGCTTGGCCAATGCGGTACCAAGGGTTCTCTTTTTCGTTAATTGTTTGCGGCGTCTTGATTTTGACATACTTATGACAGCATGCTTTCTTTTTCCCCTCAATTTTGCTGTCTTGGGAGGCTGTGTTTTGATCAGTATGATTACCTCTTTTGTTGCACGACGGTGGCAGGGGTTTAAGAGTTTATGAAGGTTTTATGGGGAAATCTTTTCTTAAAAGAACATAGAATTTCGATTCGTTTCTTTTATCGCTGTCATCGTGTTCTTGTTGATTTTACTCCAGGAGTTCTGGTCTCGGTAAGATCGATGAGTACCCGCCCTTTGGCTTTGCAATGCTATTAGCTTCTTTTAGCTTCTTATGTGTTTTATGTTTGTGTGCTTTTGCATGCAACATTGTTTAGCCGATGGGTGGGTTGGAGTTATTTCACCAAGACAACTTGTACTTGTTTTGTGATACGAGAACCTGTTGGGGCAAGTGTGAAGTTGATGCACCCTAGAACCTGGTTTAAACACCCAGTGGCAAATTGTTTTGCCACTGACCGTTCCAAGTCGGTAACCCCTCGGGTTCTCACATTCGTTAATTGTTTGTGGCGTCCATTTTGAAATTGATTATAGTAATGGCATGCTCTCTTTTCCTCTCTACTGTTTGGCTGTGTGGGGAGGCTGTGTCTGTTGAATGTGGCCATCCCTGATATGCATATTTCACTTTTTTGTGAGTGTGTCGATTCCTTAATATGTATATTTTACTTATTTAGACATGTAAGAATGATCCATATCATCATCAATCAAAAATTAACAACATGCCGGGTTGTTGTTTAAAGGGATTACATATAACTTTATTTAGCCAAAATCAATAAACACTTGATGAAGTATTGTTTCTCGAATCTACCAGTATTGGTCGGAACGACATTGATATATGGTTTAAAGTGGGGACTATTGATTTTTGTTTTTATGTCTTGTGCCTCTTAAACAACGTTGCGAACAATAAAACACAAGCTCAGTAGGACGTCTTTTGTGTAATTTAAATCGTTTTAATCATGTGTATATGTTCTTGAAAATCAATAAAAACTGGGCGGTTAAATATGTTCAATTTTGTTCAACAATTAAAGGTGTTTTGTTACATTTAAATCATTTTTACACCATTCATTTATGTTGGTGCATGTTGTAAAATACTGTATTCACACCCTAATCTTCCCATATTCGTCATTATCGTAGCGAATGAATACGTGTACAGACAAGGGGAATAATTTGATAGATGGCATCAATTGATATATTTCTTGACCTGACTCACAGTTTGATTTTGACAAAGCACTGTACAATAATGTCGTGTCATGAGCGAGCATTTGTTAAACAGAAACCAACTCCTGATATTAGTGAAGAGTTAAATCATTACTACAATGGCACGTATCTTACTTAGGCTGCAATAATTACAATATATTCCAATATTGTTGCTTTGTACCAATCTTCATTTTAAGACAACTTCTGCGTCATTCGGTCCATTATTTTTATTTTCCCTTCTAGTTTTTCATATCATTAAGGTATGCGTGGGTTTAATTTTTCCAAACTTCATGAACTGGCTAAATTAGCTCGAATTTTATTTGTCAGAGACACTTAACCATGCATTTGTTTGTATGTCTTGTAAATATAACCATATTGATAGATTCTTAATTAAAAAAGCAACTTGACTTGTTTGTTCATACGAGAATCTGTTGAAGCAAGTCAGTGCATTCTTGAACATGGTTATTTTGCCACTGACCGTTCCAAAGCGGTAGCCCCCGGGTTCCCATTCTCTTTTATTGTTTGTATTGCCTGTTTTGAAAATGATCATTTTATAAACCGCGATCTCTTTTCTTCTACTTTTTTGGCTGTGAGGGGAGGCTGGGTCTTCTGGATGAGGCCATCCCTGAAATGAATATTTTACCTTTTTGTTAACAATGTCTACCCTAAAATTTTTCTCCCAGAAACTAAAGTTTGTCACAGTCATCACTTCATTAGTGATTTATTTAGCGCACAATCTGCAATTATAATTGCATACTTTTCAGTTATAAGTACATACCAGTTAATTTCTTGTATCCGTGGTTTAGACATGTATAAAACCCTCCGAAAAATTGTATCAAGTCCGAAGATTACGTTTGAGGAACAGTTTAAACGGGAAAAACACTCCCTGAGAGACCGATTTAATTTGTAAATGCTTGTTCATTAAGCTCTTACCTAAGCTTAACGGATCATTATGAAATTCTATCCCAGTAAAATTAAATTATTTGTGGTATATGGAAATATATGAAAAGGGAACTTTGAAAGCCACCAACACGACAAATATGAAAATATTCGAGGTTCTGTTTATTTGAGCGTGTCCATGTAGCAGCTCTCTGTCATACAGCAAATAAAGAATCAATGCGTTGATTTTGTATGCATTTATGATAAATCGTCTCCGAGAATATTAAAAGTAATGTCTAATATCGCTAGAGAGCAGCGCTGCAGTCATCCTCATTTTGGCTGACAAAAAAAATCTAGTTGGTAGCGGCTTTATAGATAAATTGAAGACAACCTCTCTGAAAATCACCAAAAGGAAGCTGGCATGTCATGACCCAGACAAGGTAGCTGTCATCCATGGATAGGAAATAATCTATACTGAGTGCCAATGAAAACGCAACACTTAACTTTTTGGAATATGTTTAAGTGTGCTAACGTTTAATAAATTCGCAAAAATAGATTATGTTTTAAAATGAATGAGATGTCGTTGGGCCAAGCGGGTTATTGTCGACGGCGAACAATGCATTCCACGTACGATTTCACGTCGAGAAATACCTCCTTGGATCATGCCCAAAACCTTATGTTGCTAGTTGTCTAAAAGTCTTGGCATTTTCAAATTTGTATAAAGTCAAATTTATAAACTGAAGATGGGATTTATGTAGCCGTAAGTAAAGGTTAACAAAAGAACTTGTTTTGAGGTTATTTATATTTGTGTACATGCCAAAACGAAACTTACGTGCGTTTGTGCGGGGTTGCTGTAGGAGAGAAAGTTTAAAAAATCAGTGGACAATAAATGTATCGATTGGTTACTTTTTTTTAAATCATTTATTTAAATTTTACACACATAAAAAAATTTTAAAAAATAAAGTGTTGCGTTTTCATTGGCACTCAGTATATGTATAACTAGTTTCTAGATTTAGACATCGAAAATCAAATTTTGGTTTTGGTAACTGTTATTCTGACATATGTTTTTTACTCGTCAATAAGATATTCTTCCCGTAAAAATTGATTTTTTACTTTACTTTGTTGTGAGGAAACATGTTGGACATTATTATGTTATTATTATGTATTAGAATTCGATTATGCTCATACTACGGTAGATAAGACATTTCATAGAGTAATTGTATTCATTTATTAGAATTCGTTATATATATGACTAGCCAAATAATGCTTTGTATTCATTATGATACTAATTAATGTACCCAAACCTTTCACTTTGTATGTTTTTGTATGAATGCATGTGGAAAAGTGGATATGTTTTAGTTAATTCCAAAAACAACTTGTACTTGTTTTTATTTGAGAAGTAAAGGGACAAGTGTGAGATTGGTGCACCGTAGAACTGGTTAAAACCGCATTAGTAAATGTTTGCTAATAATCTTTACTAGGCGGTAACCCCTCGCGTTCTCATTTTTGTTAATTATCTACATGAGTCTTAATATGTCTTGTTTGTTTTGACTTTTTGACTTTGTCAAGAGGCAGGCACTGTTTCCACTGGTATTTCGCTTTTTATTTTAAATAGGCCCAAGTTAATGGTACTAAATGTTTTTCGCATATTAGATCAATTTGTGTGCTGCTGCAGTCTGACAAACATCTACACCGTTCGCTTTTTGGTCAGATATAATCTAACAGTCTGAGATCTCAAAGCAAAGAGTGCGAAATCTGATCAGACTTCTCAGAGGAGCTAGGCCCAAGATCATAAAACTAAAGCTGGAGACCAGATTCAAATCTCAAGCATCTGATTGGCTGAAATGGCGACTGATCAGATGCTTGAGATTTGAATCTGGTCTCCAATCTCAGTTTTATGATCTTGGGCCCTGGTCGCTTGGGTTTTTTTTTTGGTCGCAAATGAAATATTTGATATATTAATCGGTCAAAGGAATATTGTGTTTGTTTCCGCATTTAAATTTTCATAACTCTGCAAATATTGCTAGCAAGTAAAATGTTGTGATTAAACTTTTTTTAAAGTAAAGGCTTTTTTTTTATCTTACTCTTAGGCCAAAAATTGGAAAATGGAAGAAAAATTTGGGATGATTTTCCATTATCTTTACAGTCCTTTCACAAAAAGTCCCGATACATTGATTTGTTTGGAAATGAGAATAATTCTGAGACCAAAGCTTATGTTATTTATCTCTGTAATTACTGTTATATCAAAGTTGACAGATCTAATATTTTAAATAAAACTCAATTTTAAATGACCCAAAATCTTCATTTCAATGAAGAATAATTTACGCAGATGGTTGTTGGAAGGATCCAAAATCTGAAGTTGCATGAAGATGTGTTATTATGAAAACCAAACTCATTTAAACACCAAACCTACACATCTTGTCACAAAATGACATAAAAGCTTCGTTGATTTACTTTACTTTCTGGTTTTTATTTGCATGAATCACAGTTTAAGATTTTTCATCTGTCAAAACTTGGTCGATACGTCTGCCATTCTCGGAGAAACAAAGAACCTTGTCATATTATTGCGATCATGACATACGATGGCTTTTGGTACGAAAGCACATCTCCATAAAGCAGAAATCTCAAGCCAAAGTGAATTGGCAGACGCAATGAGAGAAAAAGCAACGTTCGATGTATTGATCAGCTATCTACGGAATGGAATTCCTTGTACATTCCACTCTTGAATAATTCCCTATGAGTTGTAGCCCAAGATATCGGATTCTCAAAGCACGGATTAAGTCGTGTGCATTTTTCACGACTCTTGTTGACAATGTCTCTGGAAAAACATGACAAGACGATTGATCAATCTATTGGGTAGAATCACAGAATTCACAAGTGTCAAAACGTACTTTACATGTGTGATGCAATAAACTGACAAAAAGTGGATATTTTTAAATGCATTAATATGGTAAGTATTGTTCATTATTCAAATAAAAGTGTTCAATCCTACAGGAGCAAACGCAATTCACGTTTCTTTTTTCGACCATATTTTACAGGGATAAATACTTTTCGTGAGTTACAATTTATAAGATTCTGAATTTGTGTTTTGTTTATAAAAAACATTGTATGAGATAATTCTTTTTTTTATTTTGCAAACCGAAATGATTTATTATTATATTACATTTTTATTTCTTACGTCTGAATAAAGTGAAACACACACAATTTATATCGAAACGCGAAGCTAGAGAAGCAAACAATAATATTTACTTAATATCAGAGCTCTGCTTCGGTTGTGTATAATATTGCCAGGGACGACCTTACAGGCGCCTTTGATTGTTAGGGCGCACGAATCTGCTCTTTGTATCACTTTAAAATCGATTCGTGCAATGCGCAAATTGACTTGTTTGCTTTAAAATGATATATCATACAAGCTCAATTTGTAATGCTTTTAAGGCAAAATTTAAATTAAAATGAATTGGTGTGAAAATTTTAAAATGTTTATCGATTTAAAACTTACTCTTACATGTAGTATTTGGATACAAACTCTAGATACAAACTTGTTGCTGTTAGGTGTCAACACCATAGCTTTTTCCTACATAGGGAATATTATAACAGTATGCATTCTGTAGGTTCGTATAGTTCGAGTTGGGTATGTAAACAATATCGCGCGAGACCGAAGGTCGAGCGTGATGTGGTTTACATACGCAACGAGAAATAATACGAACCTACAGAATGCATACTGTCATAATGTTCCTTTTATTATATACCCTTCTCGCTCAAAACAAATTTAAATAAGCTAAACAACAAAATTTTAGTTAAAAACTTGATTTGCACAATAGCAGAAATAAAAAGAGTAACGCGGTAGTAAATTTATGAATGGCGTAGAAAATTTATGAATGGCGTAAAAATACCAAAAAACTGCGACGGAAATTTCCTATTTTGGAGTTCGTTATGTGCCGGAAAATTACGACAACCTAGTGTGACGTAGGATATGACGTCACATAGAACACGGAAAGCTGGACATTGTTCGATACGGAATTTCTAATCTGACGAGTTTTATCAATTTTGCGGATTAACGATGCACTATGCTGAAATCTTTCATGGGTATAATAAAAAATTATATCGTTTTAGTATGTTTTTAACTTTTTGTTTGTCATGAACTAACTGAAATCTCTCATTATATGAGAATCAACAAATGCCTGGAAAATTGCAATAGCTGAGAAAATAACTCATCTACTATATTCACTGTATTAAACTTTCAAAACTTCAAGCTAGAAATTTTCGGTATTGATTATTTTGAATGTTAGTGTGTGTTTAATTTTAAAGATACATTTAAATAAATATATTAAGTTACTTTGAAAGAAACTGTCATGTATTAAAGCAACTTAAAAATGAATAAAAGAACTTTCTACAAGAAAAACTGGAAAGCGTAAATATAATTCAGAAAAGTAAATATTATTGATAGATTTGCTGATATGAAGGGGCGGCTCAGCCCTGCATTGGTGAAAAAAAAACGATCATAATAATTTATAATTGCTAACTAGCTGCTTTTACAAACCGCAGTTGTTTAAGTTATACAGACAGTTTCACTGATTACTGATAAGCCACGTGATACTCTCTGAATATAACCAAGTATTATCTTATTATGGTCAGGTTGAATATATTTGGTGAGTAAATGAAAAGAATACGACAATATCGGCTTCGTAAAAATTGTTTTTCGACGACCAATATAATATTTAAAAAAAACTTGTCTGTCACGTGACTGTCTCGTTATCTTGACGTCATGATATTATAGCAAACTTTGCAAACAAAACCTCTATTTGCGTGTGACTTAGCAGACGACAACGATTTAAGCTAGACTGTGCTTTTCTATCTCTGAAATTGGTTTATTCGTATGGTACTCTTCCCCATTCACGTCTTACAGACCAAACTTTCACTGAAAAAAATCAATATGAATCAATATTTGGCAAAAACTAAACAAAACACCCTATATTTATCGAGCAGATAGATAAAAGGTTATATATGTTCGTCAAGGTCAACGTCAACGTTACACGTCTTAGTTAAACATGTAAAAAGAAGCTGATTATACATAACCGAGATTTTCTTTTAGAGTCTTGTAGTTACTAAAAATAAACCTTTCATTCCGTAAATTAAGCCAGTAATTACTTGCTTTACTCTTATTTCTCTCACTTGCATCTGTTTGTTGACTAATTTGTAGAAAAAACACTTTGCAAATGAAAATAAGCAATTTGTCTCTAGAAAAGCGTCCGGCTTAACACATCAACTGTAAAATATCAAAAGACTTTTCCGAGTTTACCAGAACTGACTTATTTTAATAACCTGTCCGAGTTCTCTAGAGAGGCGTCTTTAACATTGACTTTAGACATGAACTATAAAATATCAAAAACATAGTCTGCGTTCATCGGAAATAAGTTTTAACTGACTAATTTATTTTAATAAGCTGTCAAAGTTCTCTAGAGAGATATCTTCAACATCGACTTAAGACATGAACTGTATAATATCAAAAGAGATGTCAGAGTTTTTTTCCAAATTAGTTTACCAGAACTGACTGATTTTATTCTGATAAACTGTCAGATTTCTTTAGAAAGGAGTCTTGACTTAAGACATGAACTGTAAAATATCAAAAGACAAGTCTGACATGTTATTCTTCTTTTTTGTTGGATATATTAGCACACTCAGGATATCAATTGATGTCTTCATTGTTATTTAGGTTGCAGAATTTATATTTATGGTCAAACGCAAATGTTCTAACGTTTACCAAAACAGTCCTATGAAACCGATACATACTTTTGCCATGTTTTTCATAAAGTCCCTGACATTGAACGAGTTCATTCTTAAAAATTCTTTTTGTGAATTTGGAAGATTCCCATTAGAAATATCAGGTCAAGTAAAAAATGTTTAATATTGGTATCGAATATTACAGTTATCAGAATTGTTATCGAATATTACAGTTATCAGAATTGGTTTTTACATATCTGTGCACAAGGTTATCATAGAACCAATAGTAATCCTAATAGTTATTCAAAGAATCTATGGTGTTCAGAATTAGATAATATTTTTCAAACTTAATACTTATAAATTGTTTAAATGCAATTTCGTTGACGAAAAATATCTGAGTTGTATTGGAAACAGTAAATATATAATAGTTCAATCTAAGTTCCGTTGTTCGTCTCACAAACTGACTAAATTAAATGAAAAAGGACGGTTCAGAAACACTGAAAGAAATAATTGACTTTGGACAAAATATAATGTACATTAAATCGAAATCGAAAACCCGTTTTTCGTAATTAGTCTAAAATAAAGAACTGTAAAAACTGTTATATCACTAGACCATATCATTTCTAATTCAAAGCATTATAATTTGAAAACCAACAGTAAAAACAGTTACATAACCTTCCTGGTAAATTTATTTTTATCAATTGGACAAGAGATGCTGATGTCTAATTCTGATATGCATGTACATGTAAACACATTTTCTAGGAAACTTTGTTTAATACACGAACCACTTACATATACTTTTGTAAATTTACATAATTTATACTATGCCTCTTATATCATGCATTTATTGTGTCTTCTTGTGTACTTGGTATGCCACCATCTTGGAGTGTTGTTTGGCTCTGACCATTGTTTTTTATGTTTAATGCCGATAAAAAGTTGACTTGACTTTACTTGATGATTTTCAAATAAATGAAAAAGGAACATTAAAAGCCACCGAGCACGACAAATATGAAAATATTGCAGGCTCTGTTTGATTGAGCCCGTTCATGAACATTAATGAAAATGCATATTAGTTCCGCCTGTTGTTTTCTCGTTTAGGACAAATCCATAAAATAAAAAAAATATATATTATTTTGCATATTCAACATAAAACGTTTTTTTTTATTTCTCTATATGTTAAACCGTTAACAATTAATTTTTGTTGCTTGTTAATCAACATGAGAACGTCAGAACTCTATTAATTATGTGAGTTAAACTTAGTAAGTTAAAGTTCCCAGTTCATCTACTTTAGTAATAATATTCCTAACTACAAAAACAAATAAAAAGTATTTAATTTCGTAGTGGAAACAAATACATTGACAGAACAATGTGCGAGTTGAAAAAAGTTGTTTTCCATGGCACGTGCATAAGCAAGTTGACAAACCATAGCATTGGCCACATAGCAAGAAGCACAACGCAATCCTCATCGTAGTAATCGGTACAATGCATCGACTGTAACTTACTAATTCTACACTCCAATACATTTTCTTATGGGAGTCTTCAATGTGGGAAGTTTTATGGCAACAATTTACTGAGATATTATAAGACAATGTTCTCCAGTGAGTTTTAAATCGGAGAGATCTTGGCTATAAACATTACAGCTTCCGAAACTTAATCTTTCGGAGTTTTAGCGAAATATTCTTCAAGAAAATGGTTTGAACGCTCCATTTCCTATATTTCGGTGGGGGTATATCAATTTGGTAAAAAAGCAGTATATTTGGAAACAATATGTGTGATTATTATTAACTTGTTGCTAATTTTGTTAAAGAATAGATGCAAGGGTATCGGTCCCATTGATTAATTCCTACTTGTATTTTTATGTACTTTTATGTAAGAAATCTTGGTTATTTAATGATAAATAATTTTAGGAAAAAGTAGAAAGCGAATTCAACTAGGGTTTTTCATTCCATATTTTGTTTTCACATTACACCATGTAGATTCATAGAATGTCAGGAAATTACTTGAGCTAATTTCCGGTTAAAAGCAAGTGTATGAACTTCTGCTAACGGTACTTTGAATAACTACATAATAAAAAGAAAATTAATTAAAAAATAACAATCAAATGTAACAGCAAAAGGAAACTTATCATCATTATAAATAGATTCATTGTCAACTTTTAACATTCAAGGACAAAACCTGTAACGCTCAACCTTGGCACCCCTTTAGAATATCAGACATAAAATCTATTTTTAGCCTAATTCAGCATCAATTGGACGTTTATTTTGTATTTTCTCTTAGCGATTTTATCCGACAGCTTCCAAATCAATATAATTGTGAAACTCGATATACACGGTGAGAACGTTTTATTTATACCCTAAAGTTTCTCGTCGTAATGTTTCACCAGAAACGAGTTTGCATGTTATGCACTGCAAATCCAATTCGACAGTAACCAATTGCAGAGGGGTTGAATATGTTATCTTAAAATGTTTATTTGACTGTTTGCAATTTATATTCGGAGTAAACATGTTCTTGTCCTCTCCTTTGCTTAGGCGTAGAGACAGCGACGGTCGCGTGAAAATTTGCGCTAAGAAATGGTAACCCAAGGTCAAGTCGAGCAAAACACTGTCTAAGTAAGAATAGGAGACTTATGTGGTCACATTCTGGCACCGGTTAACACATCATTACCTTGATCACTGCATTATATTAGTAACGTATTATGATACTGATTAAATTGCTGAATATATGTACGAGAAGACTTTAAACGGTCGCCACACTGCATAAATAGAGCTTCTCGTTTTGCAGATGCATCTTTTGTTACAATGATAAATGTCTGCGCTGTAAGCTGTTGAATGCGATCTTTTAACAAACCAACAATGTCTTTTGCCAACTGGTGGCGGCAGATTTGTTTTCTTCTTAAGGTGTAGCTCAAGTACCACAAAACAAGCATTGGTTCAAACACGTCCCAGCAAAGAAAAAAAATAATACACCCAAATTCAGCCAATGAAATTGTGAATTATGAATAAAGGTCAAGGCAATACAGATTTGTCGATTTATAAAAAATTATTGTGTATAATGTTTAAGAAATTAATAATGTGTAATAATGTTATTTTTTATTATTGAGTCGCAATTTATCATTGAGTTACTTTTGCGACAACCTGTCTACTTTTTTAAATAAATGGAGATTCTGATTTTAAGGGAAATCAGATTAAAGGGAGATCTGTGCCAAAGGTTATAAAGCTGAGCATGGAAACCAGTCTCAAATCTCAAGCATCTGATTGGCTGAAATGGCGACTGGTCGCTATTTCAGCCAATCAGATGCTTGATATTTTAGACTGGTTTCCAATTTCAGCTTTATAACCTTCCGGCCTGATATAACATCAGTCTAACCATTTGTATATTTATTTTCTTTACTCAATGTCATTATATTCAATAAAAATCAGCCCCTGATAACATCCTGCAGTTAAACAATAAAATAGAAGGAAAGGAAACCTCAGGATTCTAAATTTATATTGCCTGATATTTTACTTTTATTTGGTATTGATTTTGGCTGCACAAACAGAAAATTGAAATATCTAAACGACTGATTGATGGTTGTTGAGGACTAAAATAGACTCATTATAATGTCTGAGAAGGATACGAGACAAAACGAATGTTTCTTAGAGGAATTAATGATAAGATAAACTAAAATTTAGCTGATACTAAGCTCTGAAATATTTTGATAGCAATTAGCTCCACAAGTTATATAATGCACAATGACTTTAAAACTATGACTAAAAATATGGAAACCAGTTAAATTCCCAAGCATCTCAATCAGATGCTTGAGATTTGAGACTGGTTTCTAAACTCAGTTTTTAAATCTTCAGCCAACATGTTACGGTAAATATCATGACATTTCCTATTTCAATTTTGTAAATGTACCTTTTTCTAAAGAGCGTGGCAAGTAATTTTAAAAATGTAGTTGGATACAGATTATTGTCTCAGAATTTGATATTCCCTCATTATTCTGATTTCTAATGATAGCAGCGAGTAAAAGTAAGTTTTTTGATAATAGAAAAAATTGTCCTTCAGAACGTTCTTCTTATCCACTTAAAATGCACCATATATTTATCCCCACTCCCACTCACCGCTTCGCTCATAGCTCAAGATCAAGCGGAATCCCCCACCCTTCAATTTACTTAATGAAGCATGACCTGAATCAATGGCTGAAAAGTCTAATGCTTTGTTTTTGTATTGTTCAATTGTGCATTATTCATTACTACATTATCCTACCAGAGGATAGTTGCTCTTTGCCTGCTTTCACAATTATATTGGTTTACAACTAGATTATACAGGCCATTTCCTCCGAGTGTACCTAACTTAAAATATTTTATAAACGAATGATTGTTTAACACGTTACACTAATTACTAGGGGGATAAATTTCATGGCGTCTACTTATCTGGTATTTTTTTCCTCTTGGGAAATATGCTGCCATTAACATCTGTGCTTATTGATACTTTACACCAAAGATGAATTATTTAGATATATTAAACAAGAATCTTGATTTTATACAAACCAGCAATATGTTATTTAATAACCGTGCATGTCATATGAAAAAAATTGAAATTACAAGTAAGTTATTAATGAAGAATAAAATTCATATTCTTTGTATAGTCACAAGCTATTAAAATTATATTGCCTCTACTCGGGGCGAACCCGTAGGGCGAGTGCGCATAGCCATGCAACGCCAATTTCACAACATCTTGTGCTAGCCGGGACTACCGCCAAAAAAGGTTTATCAGATATTCCTGATAAACGTTATTCACATGCATTCATCTTAACTTAAATATGACTATTTGTCTAGGGCATAAAGAAAGAAACATACACAATAACCACCCCTTTACTTTTTATTCAGAATTAATTTTCATTTTGGACTGGTCAATTTCTCCGAAAAAACAACTTTTAGTTAATTGAAGTGAAAAGAAAACTCTTATCGCAGGAGTGATCTGAACTAATGTTACGAAAGGTACTAAATGCCATAATCAGTTCTGAATATCATAAAACTGATATCTGAAACCTGTCTTAAATATCAGGCATCTCAGATGCTTGAGATTTGAGACTGGTTTCCATTCTCAGTTTATAATCTTGGGACCAGTGCATGATTAAGAACAATTCTGACTGCCAAGCTATATTAGAATATTTTATGTCATGAAATTTATTCGGAAATCAATGACAATAATCAAATCGTAGCAGATCAGACAACACACTGACGCAAAAATTAAATACTTGCTCATAACAAAGCATCATGCAAAGTGTTTTTTTTTAAATAAGACACGACAAACATCAAACAACCATTAGAATCCCATGAGGCTTAACTCCAGTCGACAACCAACTCATATGTCGGCTGAAAAACACATAATAGAAATATAGGCTACACATTCTAAAAATAACTTGAATGTCCTTGAATTTAATAGACAAAGATCATGTATTGACTGAATCGTATTGTATCTTTGATAGAGCTCATATGTCCTATTCGGAATTAAATAGATTTTCATTTACGTGGATTGTTTTTGTAAAAACTGAAACAAGATCATTTTGATAACTAAGCCTTTTTTCCTCTATGTCGTTTGCCTTTGTTGTCCGAATTCCTGATGTGCAAATAGCATATATGCATTTGGTTTATTGTTAATACATGTATATCGCATCATTAACATGCTCTCAGTTATTTTCGCTGGCTGTAAATGCTGTGTTTTCTTAATATGGGTATTCCTGATATGGTTTGTTATTTAAGTCTTTCCAATAATTGTTCATGTGATTTCCAAAACCGTGCACATGCATTTTGGTAAAACTGCATTTATACTGTAGCTGTGAGAATGCTTCAATTGACTATATTTAAAGCAAGAACGAACTATTACGAAACAAATTTTACGCTCAAATGGGATTGGAACTTTTTTTCTAAATTTTAGGCTCACTTAAATTGATGCTTTTAATCACAGCATTTACGAATAAATGCATCCGGTGATTTCTAAAATATAAAGCGAGTGGGATTGGTTATTGCGATGGAGTCTTAAATGATAAATTGAAAGTGATTTTAAGATGACAAAATACAGTTTGTCAATTTTGTTCTTAGTATTTCGTTAAATAAACGAATGTATTATCCAGAAACATTATAATCATATAAAAAGATTCTAAAACTAAGACTTGATATATTTAATATTTTACTTAATCTCTAATATTTCATTAGATCGCGACAATAATCTAAGAAGACAGTCTTGCAAAGGAGATTCACCATTAAAAGAATGTATGTTCAAACATTGTTCAGGAAGATGGTGTGGTTGCAATTGTTCTTAATTAATGGTTTTTAATTCGTAAACTGCCTTGACAGGTTGTGTCGCAAAAACTGTTCAGTGCATATCCAATCAGTAAAAATATGACTAGTAAGAACACACTGATCATCAGAATTAAGGTCACTGTATGTTAGGGGCTACCAAATGCTGGGAACAGGGCTGTGTTTTGCTAATTTTTGTCTAGAAAACTTGTGTCCTTTTTATGCTAGCTGTTTTTATTGGTAGATATATTACTTTTTTAAATTTCACTAAAATTGCAGGAATATGTGTTTTAAATTAACAAAACAATTTTTGAATTTTAAAAAGCCTGTTTTGTCTAAAAAATGGGGTATATTCAACGGTTTCTTTTCTTATAATTTCACTTCTTTCTTACCCATAAGTCTGGGGTGACTGGATTCATTGGCTGCTAGCAAACAAAAGAGAGAGAGAGTTGGTGAAATAGTTTGACTGTTGTGAAAGAAAGAACACTAAAGATTGCTCTTTGCAGATATAAAATTCTCTTTCATAACATCATTGAAACAAATCCACAAATGGGTTAGACATGTAAGACCTTACAATGTAAGTTTATTGGAAATGATTTAGTGGCCTCTAACCTGTAGTGTATAGAATATGAACAGAATATAATCCATCGCTGTAAATCAACCACACAATTAAGACACTGTCAGTTTTGATATTCATCATTATTTCAACTTAGGCGATACTTTTGGTTTATTGATGGATATATATGGTAGAAATAGATTAGATGTCAGTTTATCACAAAAACCATAGCAATTGTTCTGACGTCTATCGAGACCCCTGCTTATATGTAAAAAAAGGCATATACATGTTTGACTCCAACATTTGTTCATATGTTGTCGTATCTTAAATGACAGGATTCTTTTTAAAAGATCCCATGGAACTGTCGTACCGGATTGATCTGCGATGCAGATTTTAAACTTTCAGAAAACACCCAAAGGGCCGATTTTTCCACTACTAGTTTGTATCATGTTTTTTTATAAACGAGTCTGTATTTGTTAGTGCTTTTTCAAGCACAAACTAGCATGTTTGTTTGCTTTTGATTTAATATATGTGTTCAGATGCTACTAGAATGAATATTAAAATATTAAATATGCAAATGAGGTACAGCTACACTCAGAAAACAGACCGCAAATGTAAAAGAGAAAAGATGCTTATGTTAATAATATGATTGTTGTATAAAAATGTTTGATTTTCATAAATTTCGTGTTCGGTGGCTTTCAAAGTGCCCTTTTAATCTATTTTAAACAATCATTATACATTTGAAAAGTTATAACCTAGGGTGCGCAGCCTCAGACTTAACACTTCTTACATGGAATTTAACACCAGAATATTGACTAACAACCGATTACTGAACATCAGTTTAAGTATATGTGTTGCATTACTTAACTTAAAAGGCAATATTACTTACTTCAACTCAGATGAACAGGCAAAAAATTGCTTAAACTCCATTACACATGCCTAATATTGAAGAACGGTCTCGCGCAATAATCGATAATGAATAGTTTGTTTTAAAAAGAGCCTAAATCGATGTCTGCTTGAAACTGTTAAACATCACTCTTGTATTGACCAAGACGTTAGCAGAAAATCAATTTGGATTACGTCATTGGCAAATTTATAGCAATCTGAACTTTAAATAAACACACTTTTTGCCTAATGAAAATAAAACAGTTAGTTAATTTAGTAGACTTTCACAAATCAAGAGACAATAAACTGAAAAAATAGTTTTAGCAAGTAAATTGACATTGAAGACCCATATGGGAGATTCAAAACGCAAGAACGGCTAAGTTTGCGAGCAAGCTGTACCAGTTTGAATGAAATACATGACAATGTTACTTAAAATAACGAAAAATATCCTAGAAAGATTTCATTACTTTTATGTAATGTAAAGACACCAGATGTTGTTCTGTTTTCATGAAAAAAGTTAACATCAGAAATGATTTTACCACAAGTAAGTGGGAGAAATGTTAGCGTGATCATTTCAACAAACAGAAAATTAGATTGAATATACGAAATAATGAAATAATTTAGAGTCGCTACAGCCTACATGTATTAATGATTTGATGAAAAAGTTAGCTGCGATATCTATCGAATACGTTTATTGCTTCCAAAGACTTTATAGCTAACCTAAACCGTGGTTATAGACTTAAACGATTCTCTAGCGAAAACAAAGCCGAGAAGAAGTAGGTTGTAAATGCCGCTTATGATCTTTATTATGTTTCCAAAATTAGACAGTATAGAATTAAGGGGATTTTGTTCCCCGCGAATTTCTCGTTTTCTGCGCCTGTGCTCATTTATTTCAGTTTCGTATAATGTGTAATTACAAGTTATTGCTAATAAAAGAACTAGTATTAGCGCATTAACATTGGTTCCTCATAAAATTGGAATATTTATTCGATGTAATGAGCATTGTGAATGTACTGGTTCCTCACAATCCCAATACATATACTAAACGAAATTAGAAACGCAATTTCTTTAAACACAAAATATATTCTGCGTTACATGAAGTTGCATTTATATTTAAATAATTAATTATGTATTTAAATAAATAATAAACGCAACTTCTTTCAACACGAAATATATTTCGTATTTAAAAAAGTTGGGTTTTCTAATTTCTTTAAGTATTTTTTGAACTTAACTTCGTATAATATCTGGCCTTAGAATAAATGTTGTTCTGAGTAATAAACTGGTCTATACATGTACAAGAAATGCAAACTAAAATCTAATAGTTATAGGCTCTCAGCAGAAGCGCTGAAAGTAAAATGACACAATTTTAATCAAAATAATTACTAATACTTTTACAACGATAACACGATGCTTCTGATATAAAAAGTTTACTTTTCCGTTGTCATCACCTCAAAATTGATTGTGTTTAAGGCAGAATTATTTGTTTAATTAAACCTGTAGCTAGGCTCGCGAATAGTTATTTGCATACGGTCATAACCTTTCAACAGGTGCAATCCACCCAAATATTTCAATTCATGTACCTGCTTAGTCGTCCGTTACTTGTTGCTTTCATTTATTTACAAATACATGTACTTTCTTATTCGTCCGTTACTTGTTGCTTTCATTTATTTACACAATTGCCTATATGTATCAAAAGAATTAATCCAGCAGATTCTGCAATTATAGGTTCTTTTTTGTTTACACCATCAACAGAACCATTCAAACCAAGTCTGAAATACTTAACTTGGCTTATACATGTCGCTAAGTAATACATTTATTCACACCATTGCCTATCAACAGGACCACTCAAACCAAGTCTGAAATACTAAACTTGGCTTATACATGTTGCTTACATTTATTCTCACCATTGCCTGTCAACATGATCAATTCACCCGAGTCTGCAATATCTTCTTATCTGTCCGCTACAACTTGCCTTTTTTCAACGTGTGTCCCACATACATGTAATTGTCAACTTGCCAATCAACAGGATCAATCCATCAAAGTCTGCAGCATCTTCGATTCTTTCGTGTTCTTCAATATTTATTTCTATATCTGCATACTTTTCTTTCCCGATTTTAAAGCTACAATGCGTCAACCGACTCTAATTTCATATACAATAACCAGTATATTGGCGGAAAAGCATCGACTTTTGTTTTTAAATGTGAAATGCCTGCATGCTATGTCGCTCCAAACAAATCATCAGTCAACTCTAACTGTAGACTTCAGTCTTTTGGATGAAACAGTAAGAATAACTAATAAATTTCCCAAGAGGAAACGCTACTTTTATAGCATATTCTTGCCTACACGCATGTACGCAGCTGAATTCACATTAATTTACCTCACAATTCCTACAATGCACCATTTATTTTAAAATTGTTCGGGGTTTGGAGGGAGTGGAATGCCCAAACACCCCAGGCAGTATTATAAATCCATGTAAAAGATGGCTACCTTCGCCCCTGAAAAGTTTAACAAGCGAAACGTAAACAAATAGTTTCATAGAAGTTGATAATAAAAAACACGCAAAATCACAAGAAAAGGATGCAAAAACGAATAAAATGAAAAAGAACAAAGAAAATTCTTCTACTTAAAAATAACCATGTTCAATCAGTTAGACTTGAACATTGTAAATTATCGAACTAAGAAAAACAATAAAAAATTATAATTACATTGGATAAGCTATCAAGTAACTGTGAACCAATTAAAGGAATAAATCATTTAGAAATTAAAAAACTGAGTCTTTATTTTAACACCTTCCTCTGTTTATACATAAAACAATAAGATTGTTTTGAAGGACACGAAGTGGATTCATTTTCGCTGAAAAAGTGAGGCAGTTAAAAAAATAAACACTCATTTATTGAAGGAATAACAGATTGTAAAGGCATTGGATTTTGAAACTCTACAAGTATCGTTATATAGCCTAAATTGGAAACTCTGCTTGAACCTACAGGCTGTTTAAGTATCGATTTTTAAAACGACATCAAGAAAATATTGCAAGATAAGTGATGTTTTGAGTAGCAAATAGGGGCAATAAATGGCTGCTGGAGATGGTAACTGCACTAGCTGTCGAACATTTTATTGCATATAGAATCTTTCACAGCTACATTTTACCGTAGTTATAAACATAAAAGGATCTCTAGCGAATACTACGCCGAAGAGAAGCGGGTTTTGAATGTCATTTCAAAGTGTTATTAGACGGTAGAATTTAGTAGTGTTTGTTCTTGGAGATATGTTGTTTCAGTTCCTATTTGTATGCCTTTGGTTTCCTGGTACTTTTAAAGACTGGTAATGGTAATAAATCAACGCAAGTGAAATGGAAGAAGTTCCTCGTTAAACAAATACAACTTTATCGGCACCTTACATAGATATTTTCTTAGATATTGTTTTATTTCTCTGATTGGTTTAAAGTTTAAAACAAAAACCTTGAGTAACTCATACACCTTCGTAATTCATTCACCTTTAGTGGTGGAAATAAAGTTGATTGACATTAACTTAAACGGATATTTAAAACTGACCTGACCCTCAGTGTTATCTTGAACTAACTATTTCAGATATGCATTAAAACATCCAATTAAAACACCTTCGATTGTATTAAAGCATATATATATATGTCTGGCAAGGTAGACCTTATTTTAGATGTTTAGCTTTATTTTTCTGAAATGTTCTGTTCATTGATAAGCTTGATTTCCTGATAATCATATGCTAACTTTTTTCCTAAAGTTCTGTCCATGTCAAACGCCTCAAATATCACATCAACGACAAGTAGTTCAAATGTTATTATCGGTGCATTGGTGTAACGATTTGACATTCCTTTTGACGCGTTTTATTCTTTCAGACGCGATCATGTTTGTATGCAATATTAAGCACAAGCAAGCATCCTTTACTTTAGAATTGTATTATTGGTCTGTCTATACTGCCTCCTAGCCTAAGCAGAATCAATAGCAATCGAAGAAAAACACATTTGAAACTAGAAAGAAAAAGGAAACAATATCTCGAAAACAATGTAAGTTCTATTAGGAAAATTTTAGTTCATAAAAAAATATTTTATATAAAAGGTGGAAAGTAATTTGGTACATGTAGGTAGAAAACTTTGATTCAAGGAAAAACTGTGAACTATGCTTATAAGGAATTACCATATTTATTATTCGATAAGGAAAATTATTAAAATCCTCTTATTAAATTCTTTTTATTAAATGCCACCGAACAAACAGCAACAACAAGCAGCGTTTATGTAATCCGGAATCCTCTCTAAATCGGATTTTTTCTTCAGTCCCGAAGGTCACCGGTTTAGGGAGTTTTTACTATATTTGCATTTACTGACATCATATATGTAATAATAGGAGTTTCCAATGTTATTTTGTCAAGTTTTGGCTCGGTATATAAACATGAATTTACTATTGTTCAACATTTTCTCGTTGAATATATAAATTTGGTACACAAAAAAAGAAAAGAGTGATACATTGTTACATTTTCCCTTCCAATAGAGTATGAGAGCAGTTTTTTTCAATTAAGTTTGTCTGGACAACAATGTGTGTGTTTTCTCGTCTGAAACAAATTAATCGATGAGAAAAATATGGGAGTAATATAATGTGATGGTAAAGGATAATGCAACATACATTTTCATAGATCAAAGTATTTCAAATGCATTTATTGTTTTGACTTTAAATTGTTAACACTTAATAAGACATGCTACGTAGATTTAATTATGTCATACGTGTATAATGTATTTAACTTTTAATGTAACACTTTATTTTTTGTGACGTCAGAAAAATATTCTCGTTCTTTATCAGCAGCGCGATAAAGATTAAAATGTGCACAATGTCTAGACGTTATGATATTGAATTTTCTTCCTCATTTCCTATAAAGAGAGAAATTCAGAAGGAATGTGAGAAGAACTAGAAGTGCATTAATCGAAGGCTAGGCGCAGACCTGATCTATTTCACATATAATACATAAAATATTATGTTCACCCAAACTTTACCAGTGTTTTGGATAGTTACCGCACTACTGTAAAGGCAATATTGGTGTATACCAGTGTCCAAAAGAAACAATACCACTTGTTTGCAAGGACATACAATAAAACCAAACCAAAATAAACATTTGGATTGGTCTAGTTCATTCTAGAGACCTTTTAACAGCACCATGCATGTGTACAAAAATCAATTTCATCAATCCTGCAATCAAGCATTACAATGTAACAGTATTTATAGAAAGGTCAGGTCTAAAACTAACATTTTATTGAAAGTTTGGTATCGTTTCTTTTGGACACTTGTATATATCTTTTTTCTAAAAGCAGTCGTTATATAAAATATTTAAACATGTAGCTTGAGAAATCTGTTTCAGAAAAGGGTAACTTAAAAAAAATGAAGACATTTCTTTTATTCCAGATAAAAAGGATCTAAGTGGCTTTATAAACATCATTTTTGTATTATAATATGGGTTCCAACATTGTACTTGTGGCTGCAAAGTTTCATGGAATTATCTGCGTTAGTTCAAAAGTTATAAGGAAAAATGTCGCCAAAAGTGTCACAAGGGTAACGTTTTTGTGTGACATTTTTCAATGTTCCCTGTTTTCAAAGTTATTTCTTTATGTTTTCAAGGAAGCTTATCACCCTAGAAATCTTATCTAACGGAGCCTTAACTATTCTGCTTTAATTTTAGTTAAAAGAGCTATTATTTTACATAGTCGTTTGTACAGTAATATGCTCCACAAGTAATGAACCCCTGATTTTTTTTTAACAAAAAGCTTGTAATAATAAAACAAAATAGCAAAACTTTAGTTCACTTGATAATGAATATATAGCACTTTCTATGTATAATGTAATGTTTTAATTTAATAAAAACGGTTGTCAAAATTAGTATTATTAAGTTAACTAGCAGTGTATAATAATTTAAATTTACTGACTACTAAATGTCACAAGTGTAACATTCTGAGATTAAGCCTGTAGCATTTTATGACCAGTGTACTTAGGTTTCTTTCTTATTTGTTTTTAAGATAAGCACTTCCACCAAAGATCATCTAGCATAGTGCCAATTGTGTATTGAAGTATTCAGCTTTTCTACCCAATCATAATTGATGTCACAAGTGTAACATTTTTTGACATGTGTGCTAGAAATTATAATATTCTTGCTTTTTAATATTCTTAGTTCATTTCTTACTGTCTGTGTGGCTGCTAAGATGTTTATACTCACAATTTAAAATTGTTGTAATGAATTAAGTATTATTGAAATGAGAAGAAACTTTAATAATCATATTTTATTACCGTTCTACAAATTTCAACTGCTCATATTTATATTATTTAATACAAAAAAGACTGGTGTTTGCCACGAAAAGTTTATAGGGTTCATTTTCTGGTTAAAAGAAACTGTTTAGGAAAACATAGGACAGTATATGCATGATTGTTTAGCCATAATTTAAATATGTAGAAAATGTTACACTTGTGACGTAAAAATTGAATTCTTTACCAGAATTTTAATCATATTTCTTTTTATGCAGGTTTTTAATGTGAAATAAACAATGGGAAAATTAGTAATAAGATTAGAATTTGATAAAAGAAAAGATTAAATTCAAGTAAAAAAAACCCCTGAAAATGCTAAGAAAAGTGTAACTTTAAAAGACCGAGTAAGGAAAGACAGGGAAAAACTACTGTGACACAAATCTTAAAGATAAGCTTAACGAAGCTTAAAAGAAGAAAAATAGAACAAATATGTTATACCGACAGAAACTTAAAGAGAAAATGGCACACAGTTCCACTTATTTTACTGAGTTGGGCACTTTCTGATGAATCCACCTTGGTGTAGGAAAGTGAAAAATTAACCCACTCCTCCATGTATATGAATTTAAACACATGTGCGACCAGAGTAGATCCAGATCAGCCAGCACATCTGTACTGTCTGATAATGTTCTGCACTGTTTGCCTTTTGGTCAGAAATAACCTAATAAATGAAAATGCTTTGTAGATCCTGATTGGATAGCATTGATGATACATCTGATCTGGATCTACACTGTTTGCCATGCCATATAGTGGTATCTATGAAGGAAAGGATTTAATATGAATATCTTTATCTAGAGCCATCATTATTGGTTACAGACTGATATTTATGTTTCTAAAAACGGCTACTCTGTCACCAAGATTAAAAAAATTGACTTGATTTAGAACAAACGAGGTTCAAACCAACTAACCACAGATATCATACGGAAACTGAAATCTCCAGAGTTGGTCCCATAAAGGGGTTTAAAACTGAGTACTTGATACTAGGGAAATAAATAAGGGCTGAAAAAAGGGTCAATCAATTTGAAAGTAAAAAAAAGATGTTGGGCACTGGCCAAAGCTTATGTACAGTGTTTCTATTTCATACATTGTAAAATGCGCTTTGGTATGTTTAATACGCTTAAATATTCAGTTGTCATTTTTTCGACTGAATACCATGAAGTATGTTACTGGATTGGATTATATTTTTGTCATCTTTAATTTATTGATTCAACTAAAAGCAGATGAATGCAGTTGCATTTTTTCCAAAAGCTTAAGTAATAGTTTTTTTAAACAATGAAGACACATAGATTTAATTAAGTTGTATCAGTTAAAAGCCGGTAGTTTTTGTTTAATGTCACAAGTGAAACATATTACCAACATTTTTAAGAAGTGTTAGATCAAAATTTAATACAGAAACGCTACTAACCCTTAATGAATATCATTGCACAATTGAACAATATTAAAAGCCATCAAAATCGTTATATATATTTTACATAGATACTATATTCAATAATGGTTGTATCGACTTTAGTTTTGATTTAGATCAATATTGATATTAAAATTTGTTAAAAGTTTTCAGGTTTTTATTAGTTAAAAGATGCTGTAACATTGATTATAACAAATCTATCTTTCACTACATAAAAGTATCATTTGGACAACAAAGTCAATTAACATTGATGTAATATGGTCAATGAAAATGCCATTTATCCATTTTTGTCACAAGTGTAACATTTTAGTTACACACTTAAACTGACAACAAAATTAAACTCTGATCAATTTTTTTAATACAAACTGCTTTTATATAATGTTTTCACTTCAGCAATAATAAAAATTGCCAAAGTTCGTATTATCATGTTGAATAAAGATATGTTTTCCCATTGAATATTTATTTTTGTTACATGTAAATGTAAAGTTAACATTTGTTCAAATATTCATGATTTTATTATAATATAATTTATGATGCTGTATTGTTTAATTCTTAGAAATTAATCTTTCCTCATATGGATATTATGATTTGTACAACATCATTAAGTTTTAATTATCCTGTGGTAGTTGAAATAGGCATTATTTTATTTTGTCACAAGTGTAACAAATTCCCCAAAATGTATGACACTTTTATTGGTCTAAAAAGTTGTCAAAGATATAAGTTGTGACCGCAAAAATTGGCATGTGAAACGCAAATTGTCTAAATTTGATTTAACAACAAGTGTTCAACATATTATTATTGAATTCTTACATCCACAGAAACTTTTTGAGGTGAAATTCAGTATTTCCTAAGGAAATACACATACATTTTAGAAAATTTCAATATTTTTCTGAAATGTGACAAGTTTCATGCTTGTAAAATATGTTTTGTATATTCAGTTGTTGATATTATCAACTAAATGGAATTGTTTTACTACTTTTAAATACTTTAGTGCTGTTTGAAAATTATACCTGTTCTTTTAAAAAAAGTTCTAAGTTCTTATTAGATGTTAAAATTTTATCCAGTTCTAAAGTGCTTTCTCCTTCAACGCTGGCAGATTCTGAAACTTGAATATGTTCCTTGTGTCAAGTAATCCTATAGTAAAATATTTCATCTAAATTTCAACAAAAATTTCATGGTTGTCTTCATTTTTTTGAAGTCACCCAAAACTGCATGGCAGTAGCGATCAACTCAGAATCAAAAACAAATTACAAATGGTACATTTAAACTCTACCTAATAATTTGACATATGTACCTTATGACCAATTTTCCTTTGTTTTACCGACTCCTAACCGGGTCCCAAAGTTTTAAAACTGAGAAGGGTGGCCAGTCATAGATTTCAGTGATTTCATTGGTTGAAATCAAGCATAGTATCTGAACTGACAAATGTGAGGAATGGGGCCTGAGACTGGTTTTATTACTCAGTTTTATAACATAAGGGCCATCTTTATTATAATAGATGAAAAGGGAACTCTGAAAGCCACCGAACACGATAAAATACGAAAATAGGTAGGCTCGGTTTGATTGAGCCTGTTCATGGGCTGTAATGGAAATGCAAATTACTGCCCACGCCGCCTAGCCCCGGGTTGAGCGCAACTCAATACTGACACCAATAAGCAGTACCATTTTGATCTATTCTAAACAATGGTATACATATAGCGGTGAACATGGAACCTTCAATGCGGTATTTTCAGATTAATACTATTCCATGTTCAGCGGCGTATGGTCCCCAGATATAAGAATGCGAATGCGTTTGCATAAGAAACACGTTTGACTACAGTCAGAAGCATGTTTGCAATAATCATTATTTGTAGTTTAAATAGATTCCAAGCCTCAAACCAATAGACGTGTTTATAGTTTTCTTAACGGTTACTTCTCCTTGTCAAAACCTCGCCATGTTTAGAACTCACGAAAATTTCTCATTTATTTAATATTTTCCATCTAAGAAATGTTATATGTTACTTTGGAAACTATGCCATCATTAGACAACGGTGAATGTAGTTTCCATTAAAGGCAATTTACCAGAAAAAAACAACTATCAAATTGAATTATCTATTATCCTTTAATTTATTGTTAGGTATAAAGCTTAACACGCTTGTTCTATTTATCTAATAAAGGCATTATTTTCTGTGACCCTTGCGATAATTCAAACACTGAATCGAATCTTAGAAAACTACAGGTAATTGTGTGGAAATGGGTTAGATTAATTTAAAAGAAAAATGTTAACACTTACCAGTTGTATAGGTCAGAATCATCAGTCTTCAGTCATCAGAGGAATATTTACACTTCAACTTCGTCCTCTTCGATAAAGTCCTATTCATCTAACGAATCACAATTTCTTATGGTAAACAATGTGACGTATTACTTTTAAAGGCTTGGCTACTGTAGAACCGTTCACAATTTATTTGACGTTGCTCAATGTTTTGACGTGTGACGTCGCCGAGCACGCACGTTTTGCCACGAGTTGCTTCGAAAACGCGTTCCGTCATTCAGTTTGTCGTCAACGTTGCTGTTCCAACAACCATTCGAAAAAGCCTTAATACCACGCATCCTTCTAATCCTTCTAATAAGTTCTGTATTTATTAGAGTATTAATGTGTGAACATGTACATATAAGGATTGAATAAATATTTGATGGTTTTCAGATAGGTATAAAAACAGTTGAATTGTTGAAAATACTCATGAAGCCGTTCGGGCTTCACACACGTTAAACAACCCAACAGTTTTCCATACCCAAACGAAACCCATCAAATATCAATTTAATCCTTAATTATACACTCACCAAACGTTCTAATTGGTCACTTTTTGTCCGTATTTTTTTATTAGATTTTTATTAGAAATACATTGAATTCACTCTTTATTTATGATCATATGCCAACAACATTCTTCAACTTAAGCTTAAATATTGTAATAATTGACTTTGGAACAGTTTGGCGAGAGTTATCCTTTATTTTGCTAAAAATGCATTTCTTGCATAAAAATGGCAAGCAAACAAACTTATTAATCAACAGCAAATTTGTTTAAATAAATCCCCTTCAAAGTATCAAATTTTAAAATTACCTCCCTTTCAATTAAAGACTGTTCTAATTTGACCCTGCGGTGTAAGTAAATGGTATTGGATTCATTTAAAAAAAAACGATCAATAAAGATTAAAATGACATTAGAGAATCGATCTCAAGACAAAACAGTTCTTTCCAAAACCTCTCTTGATGTAGGGAAGAAACGAAACTAGCATACATTGAAAACAAATACAATTGATGACCAATTAGAACTTTGGTTGAGTGTATACATATAAAGTCTCAGTAACCTGTTAAGAATTATTGTCATACATTTACAAATGATCAAAAAGCGGTTTTTACTACCTACATTTTCAGCTATTCAAAACATTTTGCAACGTGTTTAATCTGTAAAATAAAAAAAAATGCGCGAATAAAATTGTTGCTAAATTTAGCCATTAAAAATGATCATGTGATTATTCCAACTTGAAAATCTTCGTGTAACGAGAACTGTAATCTTGTGTGTTATCGATTCTTAGGCCCCAGTTACACAGACGGTCGGTGCCCAATCGGTTGTTTTATTTTAAGTTAGTCGCTGTTTTGATCGGTTGTCATGCGTTATTTTATTTCTGGTTTTCTGTGTAACCAGCCATCGGTGATTGACAAGTGTTCATAGGTTAAATAGATATTTCATGGGTTGCTGGTAAACATTAATTCTCATCTTTTTGTTCTATCGGTGGTAAGTATTAGTTGATTGGTTGCTTATCGGTGGCCCATCGGATATATCGGTTGTAGACAGGTTGTCGATCGGTGAAATCGGTTGTAGACAGGTTTTCGATCGGTGATGATCGGTTGTAGACAAGTTGTCGATCGGTTATTTGCATAATATTTTCACCGATCGAGAATTTTAAACATGTCTAAAAATCCCGATCGGTTATTTTTCACCGACCAAACTCATCTTTCCCCAATAACAATTGATAGGTGGCAAACATGTGACCAATAGTTGATATCAGTGGTAAATCCCTTGTCATCGGTTCACTCAATTATTTTGCTAAAAAAACCACCGATCGATCACCGATGGCTCTGTGTAACTGGGGTTTTAAACGGCAACAAGCATTATTGCAACCAAAGGGACATTTGAATGGGTTACGAGATATCATAAATTGATGCTAAAACTGGTAACTGCATTTATTTCGAACAAGAATCCTAATTTCTTCTAAAGAATGCTTACTTTCTACATTTTATCAAGGATCTCCGAAGAAAACAAGGTTAAAGAGACGCTGGTTGTAAATTTAATTTCCAGTTTTAGAGTTATTAGTAGAATTAAGGAATATGTTCTCGGCAAAATTATGTTTTATTTGGCTCATTCCAGTCATATGATTCCTTTGTTATAACTTCGTATATCTAAAAAAATAATTATTTTTTACAGCAACAAATATTACTGTCATGGAATAGCAGGTTATTGAGAAAATGTTTGGTTTCTTGTAACGTATATGTAAAAGAGTATACCGGTTTATAATAATTTTAGAAATCGCTACCTTTCTAGAAAAAGTCAGGGAATAATTGTAAATGTCACATCATATTGTCTTTATTATGTTAACATAAGTATCTGCATTTAAATTAAATCCAACAATATTGTGTATGCAGCGGATGAAACACATTTAAACAAAACATGACAAAATAGGAACCTGATGTATCATTAAATATGGCATTAATGGCAATGTATACAACATGGTTTTAAAAAGATTTTCAGTTTAGTTCATTAACGTTTTAAACATGATTTTTGTATAATAGATGAATAATCTTCAACAAAAATGCATGAAATACGCGTTTTAAATGTTATTCTTATTAAAGCAGCTGGTTGTAAATTTAATTTCTGGTGTTAAAGTAGAATTTGGTGAAATATGTTCTCTGCAAAACTAAGTTGTATATGACTGTTTCCATCCATGTGATTCCTGGATACTTTGTTTTAAGTTCTATTATGTAATAAAATAATAACTTTTACACCATAAATATTTCTGTCTCGTAAGAGCTGGTAATTTAAAAAATAATTGGTTTCTTGTCGATCAAAACTGGATGTTCAACATACTCTTAGACATTGTTTTATATCTTTAACATTATTTTTTTTAATTTGTCTTATTATGAGAATATCAATGGCGGGCGGGCGGGCGTCCGGGCGTCCGGGCGGCGTCCACAGCGATGTCCGCTTTATAACTCATAGTTGTTAAAAAGGATACAGAATTAAGAAAAAAAACAATGCTTTGTAAAGCTTTTTAAAACTGTTGGCAATCTGAAAATCAACGGGACGAACGAATCAATAACGCCTTTTGGCTGTTGAGCATAATATCTTTATCAGTGTGAATATTGAGTTGCGCTCCTCCCGAGCTAGACATAATATGCATTTTGTATAACTGCTTTTGAACAGACTCAATCAAACCAAGCCTGAAATATTTTAAGTATCTGTCTTATTTGGTAGTTTTCAGACTTCCTATTTTCATCTATTTACTTAAGAACATATTTCAAATTCAGACACAAACCAAGTTTATGAGTTCAGTGTATATTGTTATTCTATCCTATTAGTAAAGCCGTTAGGAACTCTGAATGAGTTAATAGATAACAATTAGCTTAATGCCGCTGTAGAAGCAACGTTATTTCTCTCTGAGGACTAGTTTGTGTGTAATCATGTGTTATCTAGAGGTGATTTATTGAAGTTGTGTTATAAATATACTACTCAAAATTTGATAAGGGCCACTTAGTAGTCAGTTTTCTAGCTTAGATAATTCTACACCCCTGTTTCAGTTCAATAATACATTTGCTTTACCAAATAAACAACAAAACAAAAACTTAATGAATCATAATAATTGTTTAAAATTGTAACCTAAACAGCAATAACAGATTATAACGGTGGCCTTTTACCAAATTTTAAGTAGTATATAACAAAAGATTCACAACAACAAAAAAACTGTCATTGCATAATTCACCTTTTTTCCTAGAATCCGACCGACTTGCTATTCTTATTAAGGTGGTAATGAAAACTGAAGGCGTTTTGAAACTAATCTCTGCATTTTGATATTTCTGATGCACTATCCAATTTGTTAAAGTCTTAATGGTTTTCTTTTTCGGGATTATTTTATATAAAGGACAACCTTATGTCTCATTCATAGTAGTCCAATTTCGTCATCTACATTTCAATGCTTCGCTAGCTATGACGATAAGAACAATGTCAATGTCATGAAAACAGTACGTCTTCACAATTGCTTGGTCTGTAATAATTTTTAAATTACGCGTTTATTCTGTACATGTTAAGTATAATGCTGAAATAACCGCATTGCACGTTCCATGATTATTGTCTTGACCACACATAGCAAGAAATGGACCAAGCTTGTGAAACTATTGATGTCCGCTTATCCCTGGGCTAAAAATTTTTGAGAGCAATATGCATGTTCATTATTGTCCCTATCCAACTCCAGTCGGCGCAGCCTGTGATATTTTTATCGATTTAAAAAGTGACGGGTCATATTTATCAATCTTACCAGTGATTTTATACAACGTAATCAAAACTTGGTATCTGGCTGCAGCCTCAAAAATCTAACAAAAAGATATAATTACACCGTTTACTTACCATCTTTTAGGTCAGAAGATTGTGCGAAAGAATCCAGCAGTCTCCAGAGATTTTGCGACTCGAAGCAATCATTTTCCAGTATTGTACCTAATGTACTCATTGTCAAAAACACACCATCTTTAGAAATTCACAGAATTGTCTCCCGAGTTTAAATTACTTCCTAAAAAAGATAGCTAAATGAAGTACGTTCCCCTGAGAACTGTGTCATCATTAAACATCGGTGCTTGAATTTAAGCATAGACTGAATAGATCAAGAAAATGCTTTTTACCAAGAATTGTCAACCGTTATTTATTTACAACCCTCTTAGTTCCTGATTGGGGATGTCATAAGACAACTAGACGAGTTTCTTTTTGTTTAATGAAGACATTAATTCAGTATATTGATGCAGCAAAATAGTGTAATCATTAATTTCCGAGAATCTATAAGTAGAGTTAATGACAGATTGCATTATCCACAAATAGTTTTACAATGAACAGGCAAACCCACAAAGCTTGAAACAAAAGTTGATTATGATAAATGTGCAATATATATTTATATGTGTGTAACATGAAAAAGCAACCTGCAGAAAACACGTCCTTCCCACGAAAACAAACAGTAGTAAGACAGAAGAAGACAGCATAAGTTATTAATATTATAAATATAAAAAGGATGACAAATGCACAAAGTTATTTGAGTCATCGAGCCCTCCAGCTGTCTCAATTATAGAACATGCTCGCTTCGAAGGTTCGGTAATTATTCCGATGTGCAAAATGAACTGTGTACAAACATTTTTTTTTATTTTCATAACTTATTTCTTTTTGTTTGTTTTGCAATTATGACATTATCACGAGATGATCAGCAACTCACGGTGGAATAAACCCCTGACTTGGGACAACAATGATGGCATTTAATGATATTGAAATAAGAACGTTTACAGCATTAATGCGTGATCGCAAACAAAAAAGAAATTATATATTTGAAATGAAGGGACATTTTGTCACAAAATATCTCGTGTGTTTGAAGCCATCGTTTTAGAACCAGATCAATTACTCCGATACATGTATTTTTGTCTATATCTCTTTGGTGTTAAGGCAACAGAAGCATTAGTATAACGAAAAAATGCTGTGAATCACGAAATGAGCTATAAATCAATCTGAAATGCATTTGACACAAATCCGAGCGAACGGTGTAGTCTTAAGTGAAAATACATGACTTTGTGTATAAAGTACATTTTACTATTTTACCGCATAGTGTTGTTGAATATAATTTATATAACAGGGTATTTTAATGCATCTCTTCTGGTAATAATATTTGCACATACGATAACCGTCCACCAATTACTGAAAAGCTCTCTCTTTGTTTCTAACTCTTCCTGGTAAATATCGTCTTACAATAGCATAATATCTGCATTTTGACGACATTGACATGGTGTCGGAGTATAAGACGTGACAATCTAACATTTGTCTTTTCGCTATTGACAGACTAATGCTGGTCTACTATTTCAAGACTGATGCAGTATCAATCAGTCTTATAATCATGAATTTCTCTAAATGCTGCCAGAATCAATACAAAGTACTGCGAAGAAATATGGTGCACGTCACGGGAAAATGTTTTTTCGATAAAAGCTTTTGACATTTTAGTTTTTGCTTCTTATTAATACTAAAAAGTGTCCTTACATCATTTGACAATATAAGGGCATGAGTACTTCAAATGCGTTATAATTAATGATGTCCTGAGGGAATAAGAGTTTTTTTATAAAGGGATGAGCGACGTTTTTTTGTCGGTTCTTAAATTCGTAGTTTTTAAGTTACCAACATAATAGGTTACCTTAACATAAAATTTATTGATATTTGTATTTTGTTGTGGCTTCAAAATCCACATAATTCTCGATAATTTCACACAATATTATTCGCAACAACTTTCCATCGAAAAGTTGCGCATTTGCCAGAATGTCTGTCAATCATTATTATGAAAGTCTTAATTTTATTTGAACCTTGCAAAACTTTAGCTGTCTTTCAAAATTGAAATTTATTGGCACTCCGAGATAAAATGAAACAGATATTTAGTATGTAGTCTGTTTTGAATTCCTCATAAAAGAACACCCAGTACATATTGTACACCAGGGTTATAATTACATTTTACGACTATATCTCTATATCAGCAAACGGCAATTCCATTGCTATAACCCACCCTTTTGCGTTTTCTTTTGCCATTATTTTTTGTCCGGGGGTGTTGGTGTCTTTTGTCGGATATTATTGCTTTTGGTTTTTAACACTGATCTACTACTACTGGTCAGAACTCTGCGTGTCTATCATGTGTTATTATAACATATAGTCCGATTCTTTATTTCTAATTCAAATAATTAATATATAAATAGATGAAAGGGAACTTTGACGACCCTCGACCACGACAAATATGAAAATATTGCAGGCTCGGTTTAAAAATCGTTTGAACTTTACTTAGGTGCAGAAATGGTCTCCAATAAGTTGAACCCCTTAATGAAAAAGCATACCGTATAAAATACTTCCGTAATACTTTCTTGCCACAAATTGTTAAGACTTCAGCAGCAGGAAAATCGTTTGTTTTCATTGATTGCGCTAAATTCATGACAAGTTGTTCTTTAATGTTACTCAACTGACAACCTGGGGAATTCTACTACCTTTAGTTAATGAAAATTATAAAGGCAAGCACTTAGTTCGTAACACAAAATAACAAACATAATAATTCCGACCTTCTCCAAAATAGGCTTGGCTTTATTGTCACTCCAGTGAGAATTTAAGAGAGCAAATATTCAAATATCAAATTCGTAAAATGTCCATTATTTAACTTTTTTTCCAAACGAACAGATAGCTAGTGTCATTTTCTAGCGATGAATAACGTTCTGTGCCATACTAATTTGGGACACATTTACTTCTACATGTAATATATGAAACGGTATTATCATTTCATGTGACGGAAAAAAGTATAATTTTTATGGTAGAGTCATTTTTTTCCTTTTGGGAACACATTACAGAAGAATGGCCCTTGTGATGTTCCTCATAAATATCTGAAACTCAATTTGTTGAAGTCTTTAATTCCCGAGAGCAAACTTATCTTACGGATGATTTGACAAGTATCGTGTAATATAATAAGTATAACAGAAGAAACAGATTCTTTTTCTAAGAAATGTGTATAAATAGCAGAGACCAATATCAATTCTCTTCAGTCAAATACAATAAAATGATTGAAAATTTAAAATATCGGAACACTTTCAGAGCTAAATTTTTTTTTGTTATTCCGAAAATACATAAATGCAAAACGTTAGTAAGAACAAGGAAATAAAACAGTTGTTTCTGTAGCAAACTAATTAAAAAGCATAACTGTTACACTCAATTCGAATATACTTCATTCACCCCAAGAATATACTTCATTTCTTGCTTTTGGGGTTGTCTGTGATGTGCAGGATTTATATTCTCAGATACTCTGTCAAAATTCCATTCTGTTTAGTTTTGACTATTGTTTTGCCGTTTAGGGAAAACCATTTCTTATTTTGGGGACCATACGCCGCTGAACAAGGAATGGTATTGTTGCGCGTCTGTGACTTTTCACCCGCTCGTGCTGTAGTAGCGCCGCTTGGCAATCTGGTTGTTGTCGGGTTGCTCCCGAGGCTCGGATAACTTGCTATTGGTTCTGATTAAGGATCTGTGACTTCAGATGCTCTGGGGCTGGAAATGACCGGCTATCACTGGTAACTCGAAATCTGGCTGCACTGTGTCTTAGGACAGCAAACTTGACGGACGGATAACAAAACTTGACGGACGGAAAACTGATAGAATTGTTGAATTTCGGGGAAAATGTGTTGGAAAGGGGGGGTGGACTGGGCTGGACTCCAACTTAAACTAAGCTTAAGGATAAACTAAATAACTAATTAAAAACTAAAGACCTGCCTCAATTCAACTTGTTTTATTCAGCGAACAAAATACGTTCAATAGTTATAACAATATTATGCTAATTCGTTACCATATAACATCTAAAATTTACTAAGTACCTATAGCTAAAATGTGCACTATCCGAAATGCCGCCAGTTACTCTGACACTAGTTTCGTAAATTACACAAAATTACAAACGTTAATGAATTGATAGATAATGATACTAATTCAAACAAATTGTCTTTTTTTATTTTAAATATCGTTTTTACTATCAGTCAAATGCCAACTGCGAAAAATAATCAAAGATTAAGAACCTAGATCAAAATAAATGCATGCAGGTTTTTGGAAGTGTTGGAGTCCCCGAATGACTGGAAACTCGGCTTATATACTCCAGAGGAACTCTCCACAACCACAGATGTGGAATACGCAATAATTGTGGTTTTACCACGAAATTGGTTGAGCGTCCACGACCGACGCAGTGGAGCGCGTCACCACAATTGTTGTGGCGCCTCCACAGCGTCCAACATTGAGCGTCCCACCACAAATTCTGTGGAGTTTACATTAAGATATACCGTTTTACTTCCCTTATAATGTAAAAGGACTATAATTAAACCTTTTTTATAACAATTTCAACAATAAATACCCTGTAGGCACTGCTCAAAGAGGTATTACGGTACATGTTAAATAATTCTTGATTAGTCAGCAAAACAATCTTACTTCCGTTGTCCTTAGCAACCCACAGTTCAAACAAAAATGGCTGACAAATGTGCTTACGGAATAAATTGGATTAACACAAGTTTTACAAGGAACAATAAATAATTACCTGGCATAAATATTCGTTAACTATGGATGGATAAACATGGCTGGTAATCATTCGATAAAACCGCGAATAAATTACAGCAAGACTGCCAAAGATAAAACTCGCGGAAACAGGTGACAGAGCTCGTCATGGAAAACACTGGCGGAAATCTTAACTTTATAGGAGTACAACACTGGTTACAAAACATGAGGGGGACTAGTTGCTCTGTAATTTTAAACTAGAGCACTGGTCTAATTTGTATTTTACTGCCAGTAGTAAGCATCTGAAATAAAATTGGAAATATAAAAGTATAGACCCAGGTAAGACATTAATAAAATACTGGGGCATTACAGTATTAAGCTAAAAACACCGCATTTGAAGGTTCCATATTCACCGCCATATGCATACTATCGTTAAGGATGAATCGAAATTGTAAATATAGAGTTGCGCTCAACCCGGGGCAAGGCGGCCAGGGATGAAATATGCATATAAATTACTGCTTATGAACAGGCTCAATCAAACTGAGCCTGCATTATTTTCCTATGTGTCGTGTTCGGTGGCTTTCAAAGTTTCCATTTTCATCTTTTTCATTTTATGTATCCTAACCTGGACACTTTTATGAACACCAGAGGCTTGTGTTTTAAAGAAAGTATTATTTTCGGACAAGGTTTGAAAAGTTTAAAGTTCAAGGCCTTTGATACGTTATCTTTCTGTATCTTCTACCTATATATAGAAATGACATCAATTATCGAAGGGAAAAAATAACAACATTGTACGTGTTTGTTATTAGAACTTGATAGGACATCTTTAAGAATGATGCGCAATAATTCCATTAACCATCGATATCGAATTAATTGTGCAAACCGCTTGCTATTATAGATGAACATATTTAAAGCAAAAGTGAAATAAGTTGTGTTTTGTCTTTTCCTTATAAGAACACGCTTTTTCTTGTTATTATATATGCCACATGCAGTATCTTACTGAATTGTCAATGCCACACGCACCATCTTTATTGTTTGTCTATACCATACGCTGTTTCTTGCTGTTGTATATATTACACGATGCATTTTACTATATTGTCTATCTCACACGCATTCTGTGTATCAACTGCCAAGTTTTTACCAAGAAATGTTGTTCTCGTCGAGATTTTCATTATGTAAATTCGAAGGTCTTCCCAGGATCTTTAACTTGTTCAATAAAGAGATAAAAACTGTAAAGTGATGCAAGTGTCAGGATGAAAAAAATGTCAAGATGATTTCTCGGAAATCCTTAAAAACAAACAACTTGCATGTAGCAAATCTATCTTTGTGCTGGTTTTAATTAACATGGTCTTTAGGTTAAGGGAAGTTGTAAAGAAGATATATTTTTCAATAAACTTAATTTGATATGTAACGTATATATACTAATTATCTTGTTGTAAATTTGGCAAAGAGCGTGTAGCGCTATCAAAAAGAGCATTGCAGTTTTATCCAAATAGCCATGATATGTGAAAGAAATAAAGATATAATAAACTACAACTAGTCAGGAAAAAAAACAAATACAAAACAGTCTTTAAGCAGAGCCAAATTGCAAAAAAAGAGAGAGCAATAGTTTTATTGCATGATTTACGTGTATTTCAAATACATATGTATTTCTTTAGATCTTGAGTGATAATTGCAAGGGAAGCGTTTGAACTGGGGGAGGGGTTAATTTTGTAGTGTAAAATGAGAGGTATTCTGTCTTTAAAGACAGTGAATATGTGGTTTTGAATTTTTTAAATGTTAATCCTGAAGGGTTAAGAACTAATCTTGAAAAAAATCAATTATTATGTGTCTTGCGCAGGTTAATTTTTTTGCAATGCATAGATGTTTAATAGTTTGTTGATTTTTAAATCAAATATATATAATTAAAAAGACTAAGAACTTTAAAATTATTTTGGAAACAATTTTTTTATGAGAATGATTAGGTTGACTTGCCAAAAAAATAATTGCCAAAATAGAATCTATTAAAACTCATTGCCATAGAGTGTTTCAAACGCGATTATGTTTTATTATATGTTTTCTATGACATTAATTCCACCTACTAAAATATCTTTATAGTATTAAAACTGAATTGTTTTTATGTTTTACATCAATTTTGTGACAATAATGCATTGAAATGCTAGCGAAATTAAATATTTTTATTAAGAGAATAGGAAATTATTTTGACATCACAATACGCCTTCGGAATTTCATCTACAAAAGTCTTATTAAAAATGAATTTATATTTCTGGTATTTCCTTGATTCATGCAATGTAATGATGATTTTACAAATTTGTATTTTGCTTCTTTGATATCGTCCACAGAAGCTTAACATACCACGATTGATTACAACAAGAACTATCTGGGTTTTCATATTTTTCGACCAATAAAATTCTTAGAGTTCCTACCTGTAGCAATAAATACACCATTCTCATTTCAAGAAAAGGTACAGGTGCAACGTGTTGAAACTTACCCATCAATGTTATTAGAATAATGAGCTTTGAAAGTTCAGAAAAGTAATTGAGAAACGAAACATTTGCAACCTGTGGAATTCTCTTTGTTGAGAGCTAATGTGTTTAAGACATTTGGACTTTCAAGAGTTTAAAGTAAGAGGATTGTTTTTAACTTTAATTTTTAAATAGCTTTAGTCTTTTAAATTGAAATATATTAGATGTTGTGTGTGTTTAATGTATAAGTTATCGAGGGCACATTGTTTTGGATGTGGGTAAGTTTAACATTAATTGAAAAAATTGGAGAGTAGCAACATACACAATTACAGACCATGTCATGTAGACCATTGGATGAGCAAATAAAGTTTATGTAACTTATGTTAAAACACATCACTTCAGAAACGACGGAATTTAAAGATGGTAAAATGTCCGTGTCTAAATCTGATCTTGTTGCTTACTGAAGAAAATAAAGTGTTTATTTTTAATGTTGAATGATTTTAGAAATAATCGTCACTTTACATATTCCCACCAAGTTTGATATGAATATGATAACACTTGTGGCACTATATGTATCAAACGTTTTATATTTGATTTGACATTGTGACCTTATTAAGACTGGTCTATAAATGATAACTGAACATATATTTTATAAATATATATAAATATTGTTTATGTGCCATGTGTGTAAGAGATTAAAAACGGTTGTTCTAATGATATAACCACCCTGTTCTAGATTTTACACGTTTATCCTTGTGAAGAGTTGATGAACAAAACATTCAGAATTCTTTTGAATAAGAACGTTTGTCTAACCATGTTTTAAATATCCTTTTTAAATTAAACCACGAATGTTTAAAAAAACTATTTGCACCGAAACACTGTTGTAAACTCAAATGTTATTTAAATTATTATATATTAAAATAGAGAATTAAAAATAAAAAGTATATATTCTTGTTTATGTTAAAGTGATTTATAACACATTGACATTACAAAATAACAAGTCTAGAGAATAGAAATAACCAACCGTGCGTTCAATCTAGTGCATAGTGCTTTTTTAAACTATCGCTCTCCGGTAAACGTTTCACCATATTATTCTCATACAATCTAGATTTCAATAAAATCTGATTTGCATGAAATATTTATATTTCTCATTCTTATCGGAATTTAGGAGGACATTACAAGTTTTCTATGATTAGAGAATTATGTTTTCAGATACATGTACAGGACAAGACTACTTGGTCTACAAAAATTAATCCTAAATTGCATATTCCTCTCCATTTACTTTTGCAGATCATTTTAAAAATGGAACTTTAGAAAAAAATTGTCCTTTGTCCTACTTGGTCTACAAAAATTAATCCTACATTGAATATTTCTCTCCCTTTACTTATGCAGATCATTTAAAAAATGGAACTTTAGAAAAAAATTGTCCTACTTGGTCTACAAAAATTAATCCTACATTGAATATTCCTCTCCCTTTACTTATGCAGATCATTTAATAAATGGATCTTTAGAATAAAAATTGTCCTTTGTCCTACTTGGTCTACAAAAATTAATCCTACATTGAATATTCCTCTCCCTTTACCTATGCAGATCATTTAAAAAAATGGAACTTTAGAATAAAATGTGTAACCTCGTGAATGTTAAGTTACTAATACTCTGTCCAAGATTTCATTTACGAAATGTGTAACTTCTGAAACCTCTTAAATATTAAGTTAGTACAGTAATATTCTGTTCATGGTGTCATTAACGAACCTCTTAAAAGTTAAGTTATAAATGCATTGTCCAAGATGTAGTTTAAGAAATGTGTAATCGCCTAAATATTAACTAACTAATACTCTGTCTAAGTTGTCGTTAACAAAATGTGTCAATCTTAAATGTTAATTTACTTACACACTATCCAAAATATCGCCGCATGCCTAATAATTATAAGATGACAAAAAAGTTGTAAAAGTTATAAGACTTTTAACTTACGCATATTCTCAGCTGTTGGTGGCAATAATTTCGTTGAGAAAGTAAGTAGTTGTGTTGGTCGGTGTTAATTAGTAATGAATATATATTACATGATCATTATATTAAACAAGTAGGGGTTTTTTTTAATGTGTATTGCAATATGAAGAATGTTAGAATGAAATCACATCCTTTCATTGATTAAATTACTAATATCTTAATAAATATTAAGATTTCCGAAAACTTACATTTCGTCTTCATCCTCTACGATCGAGTCTTGTTCATCTAACTGATCATAATTACTGCCTGTACGCAGTGTTGCATAATACCTTAAGAGATATGGCTACAGTAAATGGCTTACAGTTTATGGCTTGCCATCGAAGAGCAAGCACGTTTTGCCAGAGTTGCTTAAACAAGCGTGCCGCCATTCGGTTTGACGTCAACGTGGTTGCTCCAACAGCCATTAACGAGTTTTTCTCATAATTTCAGTATAAATAAGAGTATTTGTGTGTGTACACATAAGAACTGAGTCGATTTTTGTTTTGTTTGTCCGATGTAACATTTAGAGATGAGATTATACCGTGACCTCTCTTCTAATTAAAATGATTGTCTATTGTGATATATCTACTGAGTTTAACTAAGACATTTTACCTTTTTCATAGAAATAGAATTTAGATCGTGCGTCAAGCTAATTAGTACAATTTTATATCTCAAGAGAATTAATCATGAAATTCAGAAAATTCCTCAATAAACATCAGACACATGCAAAACGCTGAATGACATATCGATAGTTACAAACAATTGCCACCAAATTACTTTTACAGGGATTAAAAAAATCACCAAGAAAACTTGCACCAATCTTACACTTGCCAGGCAAACGTAAACAAAACAAACAATTGTTTTGATTGTTTATTTGTCTACCTACTTATACACCCGGTAAAAGCAGGGTTTAAATGTTTTATAATAATGCCATTTCCTTTTTAATAAGAATCAATCTCAAATTTGTATTGAATGATATTGAAAAAGTAATTAATACTGATTAATACTGTAACAGTTAAATCAATACATCTTTGCATATCAGGGATGGCCACATCCAGCAGACACAGCCTTCCTAAAAGGTAGAAAGGAGATAAAGAATGGTTAAACAATGATCAGTTTCAACATAGAACCCACAAACAATTAACGAAAGTGAGAACCCGGGGGTCATCGCCTTGGAACGATTAGTGGCAAAAGAATTTGCCTTGACACTGGGGTTAAAACCAGGTTCTACGGTTCATAAACCTCACATTTCAATGATTTATGATATTAATAAACAAGTACAAGTTTTCTTGGTGATATAACTCCAACCCACCCATCAACTTGACAATGTAACATGCAAAAGCACACAAACATTTAAACACAAGAAAACTTGTTTAACCATTTGAATTCGGTACAGCTTCAACATGCAACAGCGTAGGATTGAAAACATTGTGTTTTTACAATGTATCTGAAATGCAAAACAAAACTGAAGCGTTTACAAGATTTACAAGATAAATCATTAGGATGTATTCCAACTACTACTCAACGGTGAAATTAAATAGAATGGTATGCGCTAATGGCGTAAGGTTTTATTTGCCTTTGATGTCAACAAAACCGATTGTTGGACAAATCCATTTGTGATACATGTAGAAACAAAACACCTGATTCAAGTTATGCCAATATTCTTAAGGTATTACTCATTTCGTTTAGCCTTTTGTGTTTGGATGTAAATAGATTGTAGGGAAGTTTAGGTCTAGTTATTCTTCACATTCTAACTTGTCTTATGTTTGTAAAAAAGTGAAATATGCATATCAGGGATGGCAACATCCAGCAGACACAGCCTCCCCACTCAGCCAAACAGTAGAGAGGAAAAGAAAGAGCATGGTATTACAATAATCAATTTCAATATGGACGCCACAAATAATTAACGAAAGTGAGAACCCGAGGGGTTACCGCCTTGGAACGGTAAAATAAAGATCCGTAAAGATCCATAAATTACATTTATTTGGACAAAGTTTTATTGAAACGCATTTTGCCGTTCGAGAGATTTGTAATTATTTCTTTTTAAATGATGACTGTGCAATGAAAAAGTAGTAATACCTTAACGTTAATGCGACGTGAATTCCTCGCAAGTATTCTTAATGATCTAATAATTATAACAGCAATGAAACCATTTAAAATTTATCTTAATTAATAAAGCTTCATATCTGAAAAATGCCAGTGATTGTAAAGTATTAATTCAGTTCAAAGTAGCATGCATTCATGTTTTGCTAATGATCATTTTTTTAAACAGCTGGTCCAGTATAGTTAAAGACGAAATTCTTAATATATAGAAGAGGATTAAAATAAATGCCTTCAATATTTGCAATAAATTACAGGTACCAGGTCACGTTAAGGACGAAACTAATATCTGGTTATAAGCAAAATTTAAACTGTACACGACCTGCAAAGAAAGTAAGTGTGTTGTAATATTATTGCACAATCAACCTTCGAGTGATTGTATTTCCAAGCCGAAGTTGTTTAAGCGTTTCTTATGCAGTGAAGTTTACTCGCAACGGGTCATAAAATTTACACAAGTCTTAAGTAAAAAAAATATGCGAAATTCTCTCCTGTTCTGTCAATTATAATCATTACTCAGCAGTAATATTAACCACAAATTAACCATAAATATTAATATTAACCACAGCTTGTGCATTGAAATATTTCGCATTTAAATGTGGATAGGAAGCTTTAAGGTTTTTAAGGCTGCATTTAAAATTTTCAGGAAATTAATTAAAACTATATGTTATTTTACAATTGCCCCAGTCTTAAATTTAAAATAATATTGTTTTCTCAAAACGACTTTCGTAATCCGTTCCCCGAGATACGCATGATTTATATTTGTATTATTCTCTCTCAAAATTATATTATGTTCCTTTCCAACCATTACTTTCTCGTTTAAGGAAATTCGATTCCTCCATCTGGGGACATTACGCAGCTGATAATGGAATGGTATTACTTGAGTATATATTGAGTTGCACTCAGCTCAGCCTCGGGCTATGAGTCGGGGCTGTCATATGCATTGCCATTACCGTCTCAATCAGACAAAGCCTGCAATATTTTGGTTCTTTGTCGTGTTTGGTGGCTTTCAAATTTCCCTTTTCATCTATTTCAAACATAGCCCAACATTCTGCATAGAGGTGTGGTTGATCAAACGTTGAACGAAAACAACAACATCTCTAGGAAATTAGTTTATATGAAAGAGATTGACATGTAGAATAAGAAATAAATTGGTTTATCTGGAAATGTCAGTACCACAAAAAGCAACCATCCCCAAAACTTTTATTTAAAAAAATGGTCAGACGAAGACATTGGAACTGTCAATAAAACAAAATATAAAGGATGTGTAGGACACGTTTATTTGTTAAAGCGAGAGATGGTATTACAATGCCATTGTAGTAAACGTCTCGCCATACTAGACGCCTTTTTTTAAATATAAAGCTCCTTGTCCATCTCCTGAAATATGGATATGCACAGTTTTCTCTTCAGCCTCCATAAAAAAGACTCATTGATCCAACATTTCCAGGAAAATATGTATTTGAAGAATACGTAATAGTTAATTATTAGAAGATTCTAAATTTGCATTTAAAAGGATTCTCCGATTAGAGAGTAACACGATTCATACGATAGAGCAACTATATTCGTTACATTTGTAACAAAACACGAGTATAATATCGTTTTTGTCACCAAAAAATATCTTTACTCGATTTGTCTTGTTGTAAATTGTTAGTTTTTACTTTTCATTGGCATGGAATAAGAGTCTTAACAGATCATCATGCTAGAAGACGATATTGAAATTTCTGAAGTCACTCATTTCCCGATTTTATTCAAATGGCGGATAAGTCTAAATATGGCATTTTTCTTGTACTTTCCAACAACAAATGGTTCCTACAAAAAGCAAAAGCAAAATCTTGTTAATTGTAAAATAGTGCTTTCTTTTTCAATTGAATTAAATTTTAATCTAATTAATTCAACGGTCTTAAGTTGGAAGCACAACAGTTTTTGATATATAGAAAAAAAATACGGACGAGAAGAGATAGTTCAATTAGCCTTCATCAGACGAATGCGGTACATTAGCAGATTTAATTTGCTTGATTGTATTTTTCTGTGTTGAAATCTTCAAGATCTCTCAATATTTACCTGTGTAAGATAAACATCATTGGCACACGTTTCAATGTTTACGACCGTTAGGTGTTTCTGTGATGAAGTTATCTATCAAATTTGTAAAGGCTGAAACTGTGCTTTTAGTGCGAAAGAATCTGTTTTAGACATTTTTCTTCAAGAATAGTGCGAATGCTTGAATTTTGAGAACGTCATTTATATAATGTTTTTGCATTGTTGACAAAACCTGAGTTAATAGCTTTGGCAAAAGACACGCCCAAAGTTCAAGTCCTTCGTACAAAGAGACAGAACATGTTTTAGCACAACAATGCTGCGCAATGATTTCTTAAGGTATCAACTGAAATGTTAAGAAATCAAACAAGCAAAACATTTAACGAACATAAGTTGTTACCTCATTTATGTTTGTGACCATTAAATTTCATGGTTATCGATAACATGGAATTTTCGTGGGTAATACATTTCGGGGTTATCATTTTTGTAATTCAAGTTTATTTAATTTATTAATTTATTTCTTATTCGTGGAGTTTTAAATTCGTGGATCCAACTTCCCACAAACATTCCGCGAAAATAAGTTACACACGAATTTTCACAGTGTCAAGTTATTGCAAAAAAGTAAAATATGCATATCAGGAATCGCCACACTCGCAAAACACAGCCTCCCCACGCAGCAAAAAAAAGAAGAAAGGAAGAGAGAGAGAGCATGTTTGTTATAAGTACATGTATGTAAATTCAAATAGGACGACACAAACAATTAACGAAAAAGAAAACCTTTGGGGATACCGCCTTGGAACGGTAAGTGGCAAAAGAGAGATCACGGCTGACCGATCCAGACAATTAGCTTGTCTTGATAACAGTCTCTAAGTCATATCCATCGAATAACAATATTTCTGGTTTAATTTGAAATCGTTTGAAGTGAAAGGTAAGCTATTTAATGCCAACTGATCTAAATATAAATATAAGTTATTGCCTAAAATTTGCTACGGTTACCAAAAAACAAGACATCACTTTTCGTAATACCTGAAACAAAATTAAAAAGACATTTATTTAACAAAGTAACGGGCGGAATCGAAAATATATGTAAATTTATGTAAAACTATACCTCATCATATTTATGTAAATGATATATTCCATCTTTGTTTCATTTGAATCACTTTAATTGAAACTTATTTCCGGAGAATACGTGTATTTTATTGATTTATTTACTTAAATAAACTTATTTAATGTCAGTTGTTGAAGGTATGACTTTATTACTACGAGGTGTTAAACACTCTTAAGCGTACAAAATAAGAAAAAACACATAAAGAAATCAATGTGAACAGTTTTTTATCATTCGAGAAAAGTATTTCTTCTCTGCGCAACGACGCAGGAGTGTCATGTGAACTGCATAACTAATTCAAAGACAAAACTTTTAGAAAGATTTCCAATTACGACTTCTTCATCATGTTATTTAATACGGTGGTGACGGTGGTGTGCACTTAGTGCATGCGGTCGTAATTTGTTGATGTCGAAAACATGCATTTACTTTAAAGAGCTTTTGATTTTATTAGAAAGTAATCTTTTTTTTCATTTCTTTTACTTTGCTGAATTTCAGGTTTTATTCTCTTTGTTGCGTTCTTATAATATATTAGTGTGTAGAGTGTGTCGATTTAAATTTCAGAGAATAAAGAATGCTTGAGTATGCGTGAAGTTTGCAATTCAGATAGAAAATTACAAGAATCTTGAATCCTGGCGAAAGGATTTTCGATTTCTGAATAGAAAGACGGTGATTCACATAGACATGTAAACAACAACTTTGCCGCAAGACTGAAACTAGTTCCGGAATAACCTTTGAGCTATACAAAGGTAATGCATGTACAGTGAAACCTGTCTTAGAAGCCATCTGCGAATAGCAACCACCTGTCTTAAACAGCCAGTTTGAATATGACATAAACTGACAATTTGTTTCAATTTTTACTGTCTATAACAGCCACCTGTCTTCAGCAGCCACTTTTTGTGACTCTCTTGGGTGGCTACTAAAGACAGGTTTGACTGTATATCGCAGTCAGAACGATATATAAAACAGGATTAAATGTAAGGAAAAGATTCACGATGTCGAACTTTTTAAGAATAAGCTAATTTGTTTCGATAATGGTTGTTGTATGCTTGAAACTACAGGCCATAATCTGTTTTACAGGTATGTTAAAACTAATGTGAAAAACTTATAGGCATTACATTTGGTGTTAATTCATGTTTTTGCCTACATGTATAACATAATTTATCTATGTATAGCTCTGCAATTTACAGTTACTTTAAAAATGATATCGGTTATGATTCTTCAACAAAACTGATGTCAGAAAGGAATAAAAAGATATTTTCCTTCTTGGTTTTAAACTACAATTATCGTAATAGTCTCTATTCTTGGTTTTAAACTACAATTATCGTTATAATCTCTATTCTTGGTTTTAAACTACAATTATCGTAATTTTCTCTATTCTTGGTTTTAAACTACACTTATCGTAATAATCTCTATTCTTGGTTTTAAACAACAATTATCGTAATAATCTCTATTCTTGGTTTTAAACTACAATTATCGCAATTTTCTCTATTCTTGGTTTTAAACTACACTTATCGTAATAATCTCTATTCTTGGTTTTAAACTACAATTATCGTAATAATCTCTATAACCGCAACAAACTCTGTGAAATACTGAATGCGTTGGACATGAGAAAAGCGTGGGAGTTGCACTGCCAATATGCGTTTAATGTTATATCCAGAACTGTACTTAACATCATGATAGGAGTCTTGCCAGTTTAGTTCAGTGTCTGCTTTGCAAAAGATTTTTATGATCGGTTGTCATGAGTGAAGTGTTCTGTTTAAACAGCAATCGGAGTTCAATCGGTTACATGTATAAGAAATTGGTCTTGACAACAAAATTTAATAGGAATAAATTGATCTAAGAAAAAGTGTTAAAGTTAAAAAAGAACAAAAACAAGTTACGCATACACATCTGTTACGTATAAAACCAATTCATTCAGAATTAGTTTAATGAAAAAAAAAACAGGGAAGTATTAAAAAAGGGGCAATGCGTTTGATTTATCCGAGAAAAAAGTTTTTGTTTTTGTAATACAGTTCTGATGAGAAATAGGTTGTTGTTTTTTTAAAGGAGAAACTCGCAAATATGATACTAGATACCGATAGTTCTCAACTAATTCCAATATAAATGTACAACTAGAGCTTCACCATTGACACAAAAATTAAATGTGCATTTTTCATCGTAATACAACACTTTATATTGTTTGAAAACACAAGTAAAACCTCGAATTAACATTACATGTAGTAAGATTGACTTAAAAGTATAGTTTTTATAAATCTCGTCTAAATTAAGAAAATTAATGGTTTGTTGCCTATAGATGTATGGTGTTTAGGAAGTTTCAGAGAATACTTCAACAGCTTATAATATGATCAAAAAGTAACAGCATCACTCTTCACATAGTTTTTATATTTATTGCTTTTAGAGGGAAAGCTGAACTCAAATGGGGCGCGCCACGGGAAAAGGTACCTTCCGTCATAATTTGTGATGTTTTAGTTGTTACTATATTTAGAAAGAACTTACAAATATCTATAAATTTCTCATAAATAACAAGTGCTTTTCTTACACATTTTGACAAAAAATGATAGTTTCAACGCAAAATGCATAATAATTAATGTTGTCTGCTCAACTTTAAGACGTCATTTCAAGGATTGACGTCAACTGCCTTTTCCCGTGACGCGCCCCATTAATAAGATACCAGTAAAAGTGCAAAGTTTAATGTAATAATTATGCACATTATAATCCATGACATTGTGGACTTCCTCAGCGGAAAGAAATAGGTTCCATCAGAAATGACAATATTTTCTCAGAATGACAAACATCTGAATGAATGATAATAGACCGTCCCCTAGGCAAATGGTATTGTAATTAATATATTGATGAAAGCTATTCTTAAGTGTCTGGGGGAATGACTGAAAACAGCTTTCGATTGTATAATAATTAGTAAGAGATAAAAAGCAAGTGTACTTTGTAGGGTTTGATGATATACGTGACACTATTTGATTTGTTGTGAGTTTTTTTTCTGGTAAATGTCTGACGAATGTATGAGTTCTGAATCTGATTTTTCTATTTATTTAATAATGCATTGCGAATGATGGTAATTGTAGCTTTGAAGAAGACTAATAGCTATTGTTAACTCTTGAAAGTAAAACGTGTACATGTATGCTTGATATAGCACAGTGCCGGGGTCGAACCAATACCATCACGCCATGTTCAAGACAGCCAGAGATCTTTTAGATTTTCATTAAACCATTTTTGTTTGTTGTTGTTTTTTTAGAATTTAATATGTAATTTTGGATTTGAAGTTTGTTTTTAACAAAATCAAACCATGTGCATCACTTATATGAAATCACTACATGTACAATGATCAAAGTAAACGCATGTTTAGAGCTTTTATTGTTAATATAAAAACAAGTAACTCAAAATGTAATGGGCAGTACATGTAGCAAACTAATAATCAGAAACCACATAAATTGTGCAGGTGGCTTAAATTGCCATCGTAATATAGGGACTTACAATTAACAGTTTACAAAACACCAAGTACATTCAAATTGATACACACGTGAAATATAATCATATCAAAGTAGCGATATAGTCTAATAATTATCCAGAAAATGAACTATTGGTTATAGTCTTAAGTTGTCTACACATATAGAATTTCTAAGCAAGTTGATTTTTAATAGGCAACTCATTGCTTATTAGTATATAATACGATGACTAAATTTTCAATCACCCCATTTGGTTCAGTACCAGTACTAGAACCATAAAATTAAACGAGCACAACCTGTAAGGTGAAGTTCAGTTATAATTATATTGCTACCGCACCATGAAGTTGATGCCAACTTTATACTCCCACTCATGTAATAAATTCATATTATTGTGAAGGCTGATGTTTCACACATTGCAAATATCAAATGATCATCTCGTTTACCTCGTGGTCCAGTTGCTGTAGAATTATAATTGAATGACTGCATCATAAAGGCAAGATTAGTTTAATGCTATAAAGTGTAGCTCTGATTATAATTTATTTACAGATGAAACATTTTTACTATGAGAACAAGACAAAACAGGCGTGAGGTGTATGTAACATATAGCGTTTTATTAAAAGAAAATGCTAATTTGGTTGCTTATTGAGTTTTTCAGCCTTCATCTGAAATCGAAGTTGTGTTTCTAAGACTGTTTGTTTTTATTTGGATATGTGTATGTTTATTTTTTCAGTAAATGAATAACAAAATGTATTCATTGTTTTCCGATAATTTTACGACATTGTCTTTTTCCTATCCACGTTCAGGTTCATTATAACTTTAATTGGCTGTTACTGTATTCGTTGTTCTCCGGTAATTTTATTGTTTTTTTTCCTATTCACGTTCAGGTTCAGTATAACTTTAATTGGCTGTTACTGTATTCATTGTTTTCCGGTAATTTTACGACATTGTCTTTTTCCTATTCACGTTCAGGTTCAGTATAACTTTAATTGGTTGTTACTGTATTCGTTGTTTTCCGGTAATTTTACGACATTGTCTTTTTCCTATTCACGTTCAGGTTCATTATAACTTTAATTGGCTGTTACTGTTTCTCTCTTTATATTAATTCAAAGTTAAACCCGAGTAAGCATGAGTCAGACACTGACTCCACATTCAATTAACAGTCTAAAATAGAAACTAACTTTCAACAATATAAATTACATGGAATTATCTATGCGCCAGTTCTAGATTTGATGTCATCCAAATCAGCAGTTAACAATGCTTATTGTGACTTACGTAACGACATACACTAATTTTAAGATAAAAAGTAAAACAAAAACATTATTAATAAAAATGATAAACACATTTCTCCTTGACGCTACTATTTTATAACAGATATAATTTACAAAATAATATTTCAAGAACTTGTTTGTTAATCAGTGCCCGAAATCTGAGTATTCCTTTATATTGAATACCTCAGGGTATCTCAGATAAACATGTGAAAAGCAGTTGAAACATAAATATTCCTGGACAGGTTCGAGAGTGTTTACTAACAGGTGTTTCATGTTGAAAGTTCTCAGCAAATTGTTGATGATCGGAAGGCAGAGAATTTACGACCAGTGTATCGTAAAAAGACACGTTTGTGAAAGTTTAACTATTACCAGTGGGATAACGAAGCCAGTAAATCGCATGCTGCACCGAGAGATACTTTTTAGAGTCCCGGAAGCAAGTAAGTTTGTGTCATAAACAAGAAAAGGACTTGAGGTAAAGTTTTCAAAGTATACGGTGATACCCTGTATCTATCTTCCAGGGTAGATAGCCGAACGCACGTCAGTTTGTGTAATAAATAAGTAAAGGACTCGTGGGTTTCAAACTTTAAGGCCATTCCCCTCTTTCAAAGTCTAACACTTGAAAAAATGCTCTTAATAATAGGATGCTCTTACATAATTTCGTTAATTGTTTGTGGTTTTGTAAAATAAAATTGATCTTTTTATAAACCCATGCTCTGTTTTTTCTCGATACTTTGGCCGTGTAGAGAGGCTGTGTTGTATGGGTGAGACAACTCCGTATGCTTATTTCACTTTTTTTACAAACCTTAGCTTATCCTTCTCTGAGAACACTATAGGACTGGACAAAACTGGTATTTAAAATGATAGAGCCTCTAGCTGGGAGCGAACCGCACCGTCACGGCGACAGCGCCTAGCTCTGCGACGCAACCGATTGAGCTATCCGGGACACTCCCAAAAAAGGTTGATCGGATAGCCCTGATATACGTAACAATCACTGCATGACATCGGTAACGGGTTAATTTACTGATAACAGTATTGACTATATGTACGGGGAGACTTTTTACGGCCGCCACACTGCACAAATAGCGCTACTGTGATAAAAAAAGCATTCTCAAAATGAAAAAAACGAAAGCGTAATTAAATATGTACTTTTCAGATCTAAATCCGCTAGTATGAAATTGTGTTTGAATTTTACTAATTTTCTTAAATAATCGCTGATATCTGACGATTATGTTTGTTAACAGATGCTTCGCTGTTAAGGAGTTTCCACTTAGGTCTGAATTTGACACTGCCAAGTATCCTATAGTTGGGTTCGATGTAAAAACATAATAAATAAACACTTGATTTTTTTCTGGAATAAATCATATCTTTGCAAATGTTCAGTAATTGCAACAAAAAAATTAATCTTTGAAAGCATTTAAATTGTTGTTATGATATTACAGTCATTAGTAAATCAATTAAAATGTCATAAAGTTTGAAATTTTAATACTTTTCTTTCATAAATTGCTCTTATTAAAAAGAGGAAAAATAATCTTATAATTAGGTCTGTTAAACAAGTTAATAATTCCATAAATGGTCTTAAGTGATTTCCCTGAAATTGCTTGATGGGAGGTTAACTACCACACATGAAAATAGCAAGACTCAGTATACTTACGAAAGATTTGACACCATGAGAAATTGTCGCTATCACGATTTTATACGCAATTATGTGTCCACGCAAACATTATCATTTTAAATTATGTTTCATTATAATATCGGCGAATTTTATCTAGTAGGCAAACAGTTGACTTATTATCAACCATTTGCCGCGTAGGCAGTGTTTTTGTTACAATGTCTAGCCCTTTTTCTAAGAAAATGAAACTGTAGTTTGTAATTTTAAACTTAATTTGTCAGTATGTAGTCTACAATAATTGCTTGATAAATAATGCACTATTATAAGTCAATATTAATTTATTTATATAAGGATAACATTCTTAAAATATTCATAATTCAATAATACTTGCAGTATTAACAGACTCATCTATAATCATGGTAACACGTAATTCGTTCAGTTCATTAGAAACCATCTGGTATCTAAGAATTCGTTCGGTCAATAAATGGCTGATTAATCTGATTATTTTTTTGCACAGTGTGCAAGTAGGAGAAAGCATTAATTTAAAAAAGTGAAAGAAAAAACGAATAAATATGAGGATGGATATTGAAGTGATTCATGGAAACTTCTGCCCATGCAGAGTACATTTTAAGCATTATCACGTTTAAACAAGTGAGCAGTTAAGATATGGGGCGCACCACGGGAAAAGGTACCTTCGGACACATATTTTGTGACATTTTAGTTGTTACTATATTAAGAAAGAACTTACAACTATTTTTAAATTTCTCATAACGAAGGTCAGAGAAAATAAATTATTAGATTTTCATCCGGATTTTGGGGAAAAGGGGCGGGTGGGCAATTTTTATTTTTTATTTTTTATTACCGAAATACTTTAAGAAGGTAATTGGGGATAGTCTCAAACCCGTTTTGTACGGAACAGAATATGTTTCGATTTTTTTTACCAATAAATTTTTTTGGGGCGGGTGGTTTTGGACAGGGGCGGGCGGGGATGAGAATCTAAAATATTTTTTTCTCTGGCCTAACAAGTGCTTTTCTTACACATTTGGACAATAAAATGATATTGTTAACGCCAATTGCATAATAATTAATGTGGTCTGCTCATCTTTATGACATCATTTCAATGAATGACGTCAACTGTCCGAAGGTACCTTTTCCCATGACGCGCCCCATATTGTCTATACTTAGCGATCACTTTTAAATTATTTTCTTTACTTCCTTACACAGAACGGCAATCAAAAACAATTTAGCGGTGTATTTCTATATCTACCATGCCATTACAATGCTTTTACACGCCATTGGTGTTCGGTCGCCATACAAAAGAATGGCTTTGTGCTAAACGCGAGAAAACAGACAGGCTGAACAAAATATAATTAAATTTGCAAAAACATTTAAAAGTGTGTGCAATATATGCATAACAATAAGCACCAAAAACCAGTATATACCACGTGAACATTATCACAGTTAATATCAAACAAGTGTAAAAATGTGTGTACATTATCACAATAAACATCAAATAGGAGTATTAAATATGTGTACAATATCACAATAAACATCAACGTGTATATAAATTGTGTTTATCACACTTAATATCAAAAACGTGTGTACAAGTGTATAATATGTGTTTATAACACTCAACATCAACACCATTATGATTTAAAACTTAAAGGCCGGGTCTAAAATGTCAAACAAAGAGAAAAAACAATATTAAAGTTATCGTTCGTAATTTATTAGGACAACAACACTAATTGAAGTGGGTATCACGATGTCGTCGATTGTTCTCGATCTATATTGGGGCACGTCGCGGGAAAAGGTACCTACGGACAATTGACGTCAATCATTGAAATTACGTCATAAAGTTGAGCAGACGACATTGATTATTATGCATTTAGCGTAAAAAATATCATTTTATTGTCAAAATGTGTAAGAAAAACACTTGTTAGTAATGAGCAATTGATAGATAGTTGTAAGTTCTTTCTAAATATAGTAACAACTAAAATGTCACAAAATATGACCGAAGGTACCTTTTCCCGTGGCGTGCCTCATACAATGTATAGACCTGCAATAGGTACATTTGTACAAACATTCTATGTTGTTGTTCCGTTTGTTATTGTTTTGTTTTGTTTTTTGTTTTTTTTTTTAACGCAAACTCTCTGTTACTCTGTAAAAGATCACTTGTTTTGCGCACCAGCACTCAGGAATCTCTAAATATTAAAGTTTAATTGTTTGCCCTCTTTTATATATAAACCTCGAGGTTATCTTGACGTAGACGTTCACTTTTTGTTCGCCGTAATTAATTGCGCGCTTTGAAAGAAGTCAAATCAAACTGTATGACGTATAATAGGCAAAAAAAACACACTAAATTTTCATTTCAAATGACAATCTAGACAAATACAAAAAAAATTTTTTTTTGTTAAAGCAAAAAAGTGTTTTCACAATTAAATAGATTCTACCCAGCCATACATGTATAACTATTAGAGGACATAGCTCATGCTTACAAGTCACGTATTAACCTATTTTTTTGAGACTGCGATTTACTTGCAGAGGAATAATTCGAAATGCATTGTAAACGTCATAATGAATTAAGAATTCAAAAGTGGACTGATAAATTCGATATAAAACTAATGAAAACTGTGCGTTCGCTGATTTTTAACTTACTTTTAATAAATCTCCGAGTTTTGTTTTACTTTGAATGTTTTTTGTTTGTTGGTGTTTACATTTTATATTCGCTTTCTAAAGCAGGATGTTCATTACTGATAGCATTACTGATAATGTGAGGCACGCCACGGGAAAATGTACCTTCGGGAATTTGACGTCAATCCTTGAAACGACGTCATAAAGTTGAGCAGACGACATTAATTATTAATAATATGCAATTCGCGGTAAAAATACCATTCTATTGTCAAAATGTGTAACAAAATCACTGTTTTGTTATGAGAAAATAATAGAAATTTGAAAGTTCTTTCTAAATATAGTAACAACAAAAATGACACAAAAAATGACCGAAGGTACCTTTTCCCGTGGCGTGCCTCAATTGTGAGCGTCTATATGAAGTAACAGATTTATAATATTGAACATGCTTTCACATTTTCTTAAATAAACAGAAAATACTTAACCGCATACTTTGAAAAGGTGTCATTGTTCGCTAGTAATTTGATAATTGATTAGAATTGGACAATTGACTTTAAAACGACCAGTTAAAATAGTGACGGACATTTCATTAGTTAGTCACGAACATTTCTCTCTGATGTTTAAATTTATAGTACAAGAAAGTGTTTTTCAATGCTATTGTATACCCACATCAAAGGACATTCTAAGCATAAGACTAATGCATTTATCTATTTTCAAACCATAGGCACAATTTAAAATAATTAAGTTTAAATTTATAACTTGATATAGATTAGAAGAAACTACCATGATAGTACCATAAACCCAGAGATGCAAATGCCGCCCTATGGTGGTCAGTCCCAGTGTTTCTCGTTTATATTTAATGATGTCAAATGTTAGCAATGGCTTTCATTGCATTTGAAATTCACAGAAGGTGTATTTGTGAAGTGTGGCGGTTATTTAAAGTCTCCTCGTACATAATCAGTATGTTATCAGTAAACAAACCCTACAGATGTCATTCAATCCTAATAACGTTTATCAGGGTTATCTGATCAATCTATTTTTGGGTTGTCCCGGCTAGCTCTGTTGGTAGCGTGGTCGGATTTGCATGGCTATACACCGTCGACGTACAGAACGGGGTCTCTCCACAGCAGAGACAATATCATTTGTATATTAACTTTTGGTCTCATTTCCTTGTATTTCTGTGGAAACTGTGTTTTTGCACGTGTCGCGTTTCCTGGTTTGCGTTTTAAACTTTAAATAATACGAAACATAATATTACCCATTTTATATATTAAGTATTCAAGTGTCAATAAATAACCTGATCCCAATGGCACATACATAAAAATAAACGTTAATTGTTCAGGAGCAGTAATACGATAGATTTCAATCGCATTATCCATATTGCGCGGCACAAGTTCTTGAGATCATATTGTTTTTTTAGAAATATAGATCGAGATCGATCGCTTTAGAACTGAATCAAAATACGCTGAACATGTTTCATATTTACGGATTCGTACATTAAAGACAAAACCAATAATTGATTGTAATGTGGCTGGTTAAAGCTAGAAAGAAAAGTGGTGTCATTTCAGTTATTGAGACATGTGCTTTGATTGGATCTTATTAATCTAGGGATTTGTGACAGTATAAAAATGACCTAAGAGGATTTAGCAGTAAGTTGATTATTTGATTCAAAGTTCTCATTATTGATTTCAGAATGTTTTACAACAAAGTTAATACAATACTTAATACGCAACACGTTATTATTTGTGAACTAATTAATGACAAAATGTGTCTAAAAAACAACTAGAAAAAGGCTGGATGTTCTTATTCAAAGTTCTCATATTGGTTTCAGAATGTTTGAGAACAAAGTTTATACTGTAACATGACCGAATACGTAACAAGTTATTATGTGTGAGTGATTTGTTTTCTTTCAAAAAGCAACAAGAAAAAGACTGGATTATTTTAATTTAAAGTTCTCTGTTGATTTCAGAATGTTTAATAACAAAGTGAATAGAGTATCAAATGCGCAACAAGATATAATTTGTGAATTTGCCATTAAAAGCAACAAGAAAAGGCTTTATTCAAAGCTTTCATATTAATTCTAGAATGTTTTATTATATAATAACAAATTTAATACTGTAACAGTACTAAATAGGCAACAAGTTCTATTTTGTGAATCTGTCTTTCAAAAAGCAACAAGAACAAGGTATTCATGGACTTGTAGGCAACAAAATTCTTCAGGTAAAGGGCAACAGGACTTGAAGATGGACGTGATAATTGAACAAGTAATTTAAGAAAATGGATCGAAAATGGATTTCGAATTAATGCAGTGCGTGAAAATAGACGTTTTCTAATTGGAAATTAATAGCTTTTAAACATCCACGTCACACTAGAATACGTCAACCGCATGCTTTTAACAATTAATACCGTACGTCCAAGGAGAGTATTGCTTTTCCTGTTGCGACAGTATCTTGTTATGAGATCAAAATAACGTGTTTTAATCAACTTAACCGGAAGTTTGCGTGTGAGATATAAATATTCCCTTAGTTGACGACATAGAATTTAACCACTATTCCAAGGAAATTAAATATAATTATAATATGATCATTACATTGAAGACGGTGTTCAACCAAACTGGCGTTGTTAATAGAAGAAAAACATAGTGGCATAGAAATGAGGAAATTTGTAAAAGAAATTGTATGTATATCTTTAAATGTCGGATGCTTGAGATAGTGAAACGCCATGGAAGTAAGAATGAATGGATGTTTTAATGGCACGCAAGTATTTTACTGTTTGTTTTGTTTCTAGGCAAAATATGAGACATATACGAGATGATGAACGATAAATATTAATAAGTATATTTAAATAAAGGATATTTCTTTACAACTTTTCAACAGTTGTTTTGTTGGTCAATACTGATGTTTACAGGGTTTTTAGTCCTATGAAAAGCTTGTTATCTTAAAAAATCATTATATCTTTCCTCTCAAACGAGGTTTGACTTCAACTCCAAAAGTGTTTCTGTGTCGTCGCTTACCTGTGTACCAAAATAGTTTTAAAGCATTGGGGAAACACATCGGCTGCAGGTGTTCTTTGTGATGTTTCAATCAAAATTGAACTAAACTGTTTATATCTCAACTTTTTTACAATCAAAAAGTAGAAAAGGAAAATATTACAACAACTGTATCTAGGTCTTTGATCTTAATAGTAATTTATAAAACTGAAGAACTTTAAAGATATACAATGTAGTAACATTATTATTATACAGGTACTGTTTATCTGAGCTATTTAGGCCGCTGAGTTATTATATTGTTCTATATAAACTCAGCTTTCTTAAGTCAAATTTAGGATTTTTTCAAGCTAAACATATAAACCATGAGTATCTGAAACAATGTAAGGATCATATGTACAGTACATGGGATTTAATTATAATTTTCAAATAATTCACCGCAACTTATTCAAAAAAATGAGAACCCTTTCAGTTACAGCGTTATAACGATTAGTGGCAAAACAATTAGCCACTGGGGGATTAAAACCAGGTTTTAGTTTGCACTAACATCACACTTTCCCCAAAAACAATCACACATAAACAAACAAGTACAAGTTGTCTTGGTGAATTAACTACAACCCACCCATCAACTCGACAATGGTGCATGCAAAAGCACACATACCAGGTGCAGGATAACTTATATACGACTCACATTTTCTTTTTATATTAATTTATTTCAGTTGACTTTATCACGTATTTCTATTACTGTTTCGATATCACTCGGACAAAAATATTTTTGATTTGTTTTCAAAAATCACCAATAACATACCACTCATTTGCATTGTGTCGGTGCATACTTGTCTTTTAGAATACACTTATAATATTTGTTTTTTTTTCAAACAATAATGCAAAGCCATTGATATATGAAATGAACTTCTAACATTGATCAATGAATTAGTCAATTTCCTTTTAACTGAATATCCCATTAGTTTAATATCCAAAGAGAAAAGTTTCAGTTCTTTTGAAATGTTTTGTTAAATATTTAATGTTTGTGCAAGTTTGCGCGACTTTTGAGACACATTGATTAAGATTGGTTTTGGTGACGTACAATATTTTCTTAACCCTTTTCTACATGTGTACACATTTACCATTTTGCATGTACTAACTGTGGATCCAGATCAGCCGGTGCATCCGTGCCGTTTGAACAGCATCTACACTGTTCGCTTCCTCGACAGAAATATCAAAAAGAATCAAAAAGCTTACAGTGTTCGTCAGTGGGTAAAAGCCTTAAATAATGTTTCCACTGTCAATCAATGTTACTTTATAAATCGTCTGTTTCATCATTGTGATACTCTATTAGTTTGAATAGTATCTATAATTAAAGATAATATTTCCAAACTCCGATCAGATCTTATTATTTCTTTATTTTTTTAAAGATCGTGTGCAAAAATTAACTCCAAATCTGATATGTTTGTTACAGAACGCAACTTATCGTTCCTAATTTTTGTACGAAGAAGCTTGGTTTGAGATGATATATATCTAAATATCGTTTTGCTTTTTATTATAACGAACTCTTTTTTATTAGATTATTGCTAATTATCAGCACTTATCGAGTAAGTTCAGTTTTGTGAAAAATTGTAACGAGCTTCCTTTAATTAGATTATTGCTCATTATAAAACTAGTTTACGTTTAGTTTTATGATAATCTTTGTAACGACTTTGCTTTAATTAGATTATTGCTCATTATAAAACTAGTTTACGTTTAGTTTTATGATAATCTTTTTAACGACCTTGCTTTAATTAGATAATTGCTCGTTATCTGCATACCGAGGCTTCTGACTAATAAAGCCGACTTTTTGTAAATATTTTTGTAAATAACGTCTCAATTGAAATTCTTTTCGGCGATAGCAGTCTAGTATGCTGGCATTTAGCCTAGATTTAGATCAATTAAATGTTGCGGATAAAACGATGTTAATCGGAAAAACATCAAATTATTGTCTAGTTGTTTTTTCTAGTAGTCAGCTAAATGTAATCATTTGAAATGTTGTTTATTTTCTACATCGAATATCTATAGAAACGACGTGAATATTTGTGTTGTTTAAGGAAAATTAAAAAAATCAATCAGTTCATATTTAAAAGCATGATCGATGCTTCTAAAATAAATACAATCTTTTAAAGTAATTATTTAGACAGTTTCCTATGTTTACAATCAAGCAGGCTAATGAGATGAATTTTAGTTCTTACTTGGCAGTTGCTGTTATTTTCGTAAATGACCTTTGTCATTTTCTCCTCCAGCATTCAACTGACCGCGTAGTTAAGTGCTGAACATGCGAGTACAATTCCCATCTGAAGCACTTTTTAAGGTTCCTCATTTAGCAAGCCTATTTTCGAAATCCTTTCGAATCAAAGTAAAAGGATAAAGTTGCTTAACAACATTTGCTTTAACGCGCAAAACTATCTTTTAAATGTTAAATACCTCATAACATGTAAGGACGATTAACATGATTTTAAGATAGTTCGTGCCAGCACATTACATTATATTCGATGAATCTACATTCTTACCGGTAAATGAGTAACTAGGGATTGATGACTATAATGTGAAGTTCTGTTACTGACATGAACGGGTTGAATCGAACCGAGGACGCAAAATTATTGTTTTCTTCTCAAATAGAGAGTTTTTTGTGTGCAACAAATTTGTATAAACAATAAAATACTATAGGTTTTTTATTTTATTGGCTGCAATTAAATAGAGTTTTAACTATCAATCTCTCCTAAAATAAAATATCTACACACATCCAAAGTTCCAATAGGTTATCAGCTGGAAACGTTAACAGTGTATGCTAGATTCTTTGATTCCCTTATCTAAGAAAAGTGTTGAAAGTGTCCTTGAATCAATTATTCACTGTCTTCTTAATGTTAATTGATTGTTTTCCTAACTGAATAAAGTACTATCTAATTAGCATGTTTACAGCGCAGGCGCGTATTTGAAATGTATTTAATTAACATTGAGGTAATTAAAAAATTGACACTGTAAAACAGATTCCAAAGGGGGTTCATGTCTGCCTTTAATGAATTGCTGTTTTGAGTCTTAAGATCTAGTAAAATGTTTTGTTTTAGAATCGTAGGTGTTTGGAGTAACAAAATACATCTCTTGACTTGTTTTGATGATTGTTGGGAATTCCAGATGACTTTACAACTGCCTTAAATAATCAAAAGCAAACAGTGACTTTTCAGTATACATGTCAACTGAATGGGCAAGTCGAATTCCTATCATATTATTTAGCATGAACAAGTTGTTTTTGTATCAGATATTCACAGACGTATTGAGAGCCTATCTTTCAGTGTTATCTTTTAATAACATTAATAATTTACACAAATATTTACATTTGCGTAAACTGATACATATCAAAATGAGTATTAAATCATTTAATATTATCATATGAATGTTAGTTATAACCTTTGATCTTGATAAAAATATTTTCTTAAATGAACAATATTAAGAAAATTATAACTACAAACCGATGCTTATCTAAGATTTATCGCAAGCATTTCTCCTTATTTCCTTCTATTAGCCTAATTTACAAGTAGTGATTTAGAACTAGTAATGTGATATAGTTCGTTCTGACGGAGTTCAATATTCTGATAGTGTGTGCTCTGAACTCATCGATCTGCTGCTAATCACCTTGTATTTTTGGCATTGTTCCATTCAAAATTAACGAATTGGCTCCTGCTCGTATTAAGTGAGTAAATTGCCTGGCAATGTGTATCGTAAACTCATAATTTGAGTTCATAGTGAAATACGTTATTGATAGAGGAGTGCTTAACTTAATATTGCTATTACTAATCGTTTTATGTTAGTCTTATTGTTTTGTGTTAGTCTTATTCTTTCGTGTTAGTATTAATGACTTTTGGGGGTGAGTCTTCAAAAAATACAAAGTAAACAGAGTAGTTCACAAGGTTAATGGATATATGCAAGAAACGAGTTTGATGTGTACTGGTGTGTATTTTTGTACTTGGCACTAAAAGTGATAAAGAAAAGCTGGTGTATAGCATCACAAGTGTATGTGTGAGAGATTAGGTTGCGTCCATTTTTGTCAGCAAGTAACTAGTCTTTGAGTTTTTAGGCACATACAATTTAGATTCAAGTAATGCCAAATGTCACAGATGTCAATTACCTAAATTTTGCGCATACATTATAAACAGCAGTAGAGATTAACTTAACTTCAATTAAAAGAAAGTTTAGAGCACCTTTTTCTCAGTTTTAGGTTGTAAAACACACAAACTCCAAACAAAAGCTTACCAATTTTTGTTATTTGTAGCATACAATATCCGTATATCTCATTTTGACTATGGATGTGGTTGTAAAACATTTGCCTGAAAAATAAGGAACAGAAATTTTAAACTTTCTTCACCTATCCTCATCCATCGGATTAAAGAAAATCACTTTATTTGGGAAAAGACAATGGTTTTTCTCTGTGACAACGATAGATTCTAGTCGATTATAAGCATGACGAGTTGATAGTATTAATTATGACTCGGTTCGGCCAGACAAGGTATGGAGCAGCTATGAAATTTGCGGACTTGCACAATGGCGGCCCGTCGAAGCATGTTTTGATATACAAAAGAACAATGCTCTTCTCGGTGAAATAATTAAATACGGACGTTCTTGATCCTTATTTGTTTCTTTCTTACTGAAAGCACACACAAATGAAGTCGTTTATTGTATTCAACATGTTTATTCCCTTAAAAGATATTAAATACTATTTTTTATTTTCACCAGTGTTTTTTGTTATTTTTCAGGATACTATGTGTTTGAAAAACATTCCGTTATGAGATATGGAGGGCCACTATGTTTGGCCAAAACCCAACAAGACGACTACTTACACTAACCCTACAAACATTCAGTTCTACTTTCTGGATAACGTACACTCTTCTGCTTGTCACTGAAGGTAAATTCAAGTTTATTAGACCAGTCATTAACTTTCAAATAATCATAATACTAATACAAACCAAAAACGTTAAATATACAAATACACGTATTTTTAGTAAAAAAAAACAACACTATAAATAAAACATATCTGAGCGTCGTTTTGGAACAGACGAGATTTCTACAATTTTCTTTTTTCAGGGCATTTCATCAGAAATGTCAAACCTTTATATTGTTTCGTTATTGTTTACAAAGTAGGGCTTGAATCATATTGAATTATTTCACAATAAATGTTTTTTTTTCAGTATCTCCAATTATCGTTTCAAAAAAAAAACATTTTGTTAAACCCAACGTTCAAGCAGCCTGTCTTTCTCAAAAGGAGAACAGCTTCATTTTTATACCGTCAGCTGATCAACTTGCATCGTTTACTTCTCTAGATTGCTAAGGGATTAAGATAACCAACACACTAGGTTTTATCCATTAAACATATACATGTATAAACGGGAACACCCGCTTGCTTTTGTATTAACAAATATTCGACACAACTTAAAAATTATATTGCCCCTACTTGGGAGCGAACCCGTACGGCGACAGCGCCTAGCCATTTAATTCCTATTACGCTATTGGTTTAGGTAGCCTGGAAAAAAAACAAAAAAAAACGTTGGCTGTGTTTGATTAGCAAATTGATTTTCCGTTCAGTTTATTATGGAAAACAGTAGGAATTTTCGAGTGTTTTAATCAAGAGAAATGTATACGTATGTAAACGAAATATTGGGCAATCGGTTAAAAGGCTAATGTCCTGAATGCCTGGTCTTGAACTTATTTAGTGGTAAACAAAATTAATGTTTTTATCGTTAATCATACATCTTATGATCGCAACAGCGATTTATGTACTTAACTTCTGATAATGGTGTTGTTGCTTAAGATTATTGGAGAAAAATTTGGCAAAACGTCAAAATTATCAAAAAGAAAGCAACGTTATTGAAATCATTTGAATAAAATATATTACGTTTGATGGAAATTAAACAGAAAAATAACTAATATGTACATCGTGTCTAAACTGCAAACGATTATTTTTTGTAATTATACACGAGTATTGAAGCTTTTTACAGCTAAGGCTGGAATACTTCAATTTTTGTTTTTATCATAATTATACTACTATCCAACGCCTATGTGAGACTAAACAGTAGCGAATTTTACCGAAACTTTGGACTAATCAGTACGTATCTGTGTAAAAACATAACTTCACATTTACATTTTTATTGGGTTTCTACAGTTTAATTTATAATTGATATGTGAAAACACTTTACATTTTGTTCTGACACGTGGCGATGCACCTTTAATCTGCCCTATCTTTTTAGTATGGGGAGGAATGTTTTATTTCGGAATGCGGCGTATCCTGATATCTCCCGCAAGTCTGAAGTAATTTCCACAGATTTTCCGTCTGACGTAATCTCAACATAAGACGGCAGCTTAGATACCATAACAGCTGGTTTCTTGTTATGATGTTTTAATTGTGAATCTTAAATGATATCAGCATTTTTCATACAAAGCAGTGCTGAAGTTTACATTCCAATTGTCTGCTCAGAAACAGACATAACATTCTTAAAGATTCTTAAAGAGACAATCTTGCGGACAGATCCGGCTGTGTTACTGACAGATGGTACATTGTTTTGACCTGATGAAGCTTTAGATAAACAATTTGGGCTGCTCAAGATAACAATATGTTTCGAGGTATTAGATTTAATTTCGAGATAAACTATTTTGGTTGTTTTTTCTTTACATATTAATCTTTCATTAATGGCCAATGAACGATAACAAGATATGGCCTATATGCAGTTTCTAAATATGAAATTTGCTACAATAATAGTTATCCCCCGACCTATTTTTTAAAGATTTATTTTTTTTGTTTGGTTGTAAATTATGAACTATATCACCCACAAATTACTGCGTTTGTGTGCTTGTTGTTTACAACGTATGGAATAAAACTATTGTTTTGTCAAATATATGAAATCTTCATAAAGGGAAGTCAGTTATAACACTATATAAAATTTACACTCTTTAGTTTCAAATCTTCGGACACTTATCCTTTATCAAGAAAAATACAGAATCGTTGGATAGCCTCAGTTACATCTGAATAATAGTTAATGGCGTTCATTTTGTTTTCAACGACTATTGATCATCTATTATTAATAATATATTGTACCTACGATATGGCAAGTAAGAGTGCTCATAGAGATCGTAGTTTATAATAAAGGGTGGAATTATACGTTTCTATTATTTATGTAATCATACATGTTTGTCGTATATAAGTGGTTGAGGGATCTGACTCGGAGTTCAGGAATGGAATAACGACTTCTATCCACCATTTCTACGACATGGTTTTGTATATTTCAATTTTAAAATAACATCGTGCTCACAAAATTGATACGGATTACTGATTTAACTATAAATTATACACAAATGTTGCACGGGGACCACGGTCAATGTCATATCCATGGCAATGGGTGATTTGTTGACAATTTCAAGTTTAAATTTTTAATTCGCATATGTATTCCTTAAAGTCCTATTAATTTCTCCCCTATTTCCACCCTTACGCTTTTAAACTGAAGGTCATAAACCAAGTGAAGAACTTACTTTGTTATTTTAGTCTTTTTACGTTATTCGTCATCCTTTTACAACAGATTTTATAATTTAAATTCTTCATTGTTCGCTTATAAAGATCTTGTTTTATGTGATCTTCAAAAAATCCCATTAAGTCATTATCTGATGTTTTTCTCACTTTATCCTCTCAAATTATTTAATATATTATTAAGAATCTATGAAATTTAATATTATCAAATGGTATGGAAACAGAAATCAGTACCACACGGATTAGGCATTAGAACTTTTTTAAACAGGACTGCCGATAAAAAATGAATAAAATATGGATATCATTCAGGTAGCAAAAATTTTTGCTTGTTTTTTAAGACTTAAGTATCTCGTCCTTCGAACTAGTCATTTCATATCTAACTACAGCTTTTGGGGTTGTTCTGCTTAGCCTGTTAGCGACACTGGTATTGCATAGCTAGGCGCTTTCGCCGTACAGGTTCGCTCCTAAGTAAGGGCAAAATCATGTGTTATTTGAAAGGGGTTTTTGTACGTTTAATTAACATGGCTCCTAGAAAAAAAAATTACCAAATGTTTAAAGAATCACAAGAACATTGAAATAAAAAACAAATTTTCTTACAATACACTGTCTGACAAGTCATAATATTATTAAAATGATCTTTCTTTGACATGTTTAGATCTAACAATGCGCCTTCTGACGAGTCATAAAAAGATTGAGATAGTTCAAAAGATTTACCTTTGGCATGTTTAGATGTTTATGAAGTGGAGCTCTTATTAGCGTATTATTAAGGAAAATGTTCAAAGAATGCGCCTCCGCAATTTCAATGCCTTCGGAAATACACCGAAAATCAGACAACTGTTTGATGATAACTCAAACTTCTGAACTAAGTATGATTTAATTACTAAAACAGTTAACATTGTTCATGTCTTGATTTGTAGTTGTTCAGTTCACTATGTAAAAATCTTTTATAAAACATAAAAAAAACTGATAACTGAAATGTTTACTCCTCAAAATCAAACATTTAACAATTAAACATAACATTTAACAATTAAATGTAACAATAAACCACAAATATAGCCACGATATATGAAACAAAAGCCATGTAACTCATAGCGTATCGTTTGTGTGCTTTGACGAAATTCAGAATAGCTTCACTGACAAACATGTATATCTCAGTTTGCAAATTTAATAAACAAATACGTAATGAGTTAAATGTTTTTAAGATGTAAACTGCAATAGTTTAACGTACAGTGACAGCTATTTAAGTATCGTTAGGGCAGCAGTCATACCTTATTTATTTTGATAGTTTTTAATTGTTGGCAATTCATAAAAGTAATCCGTATGAAAGTGAATAATGTTTTTATCTCAAAATTTAAATGCATCTTGCAATCAAAACAAAGTCTATTCTTCTTCCCCATATACGTCTACATAATTTGAAAGAAAGAGCTGCAAAAACACTATTTATAATTCAAGTACCTAAAATGTATTATAATTTCTGATACACGAATATTAGAAATGAAACATTACAAAGAAACATCCATCTCAAAAATATATTTCTGTGTTTTTCCATAAAAAAACCGCAGATATATATTTGCATACACAATAGTCAAACTTGTTTTCTCCAAAAAAAATAAAGTTAGCTATATTCTCTCCTCTTCTAAATGATCATTAAGTTAGTTGACCAAACATTATATCTGATTTCTAAACTGAAGGAAACGAAAATCGAACGCATTTCCATTGGTTCATAAAGAGACGTCTTTCTCAAGATATCAAAGAAATCATTTTTGATTGACAAAAACGGTTAAATGAACATGTTCCGGAAAACTATGAAATTCAATATTAATATGTAACTTGATACTGTTGATAAGGCATAAGACCAATTACATAAATCGCTATGTAATGTTTTTTGATGCTCATCTGCTGCCAATTTCCTATGTAAAAACTCACAAGTTTATATCAAAGAGTTACCTAATTGGAAAACCAAAATATGCAAGTTATAAACCACTTCTAATAAATATCATCAACAAGGCCTCGGTTACAAATTCATGTTTTTCTTCAGTGACGTTTTAAATTGCTATACTTTGTAAATAACTTCTTATACACAAATCGAACCAATTAGCGAGAATATTTATAAGATAATATCCCAATTTATATTCAATTACGAAGTATAAAATAGATGAAAAGGGAACTTTGAAAGCCACCGAACACGACAAATATGAAAATACCACAGGAAATATGAAAATATGAAGTTCGACGTGTTTATGTTAATTTACCTAGTATGTTTTATTGCACTTTCTGTATCACCATCATTATGGAGATCGAGTCCCTAACTATTTGTATCTGGAACTCAACTATACTGAAGATGTAACGCCGATTACTTTTGCAGGCATTACAAGCTATTTTAAACTAACAACTGGAACTCTTAGAACCGGTGTACTTGGCCCAATGGGCCCTTGGAGACAGTCCCAACAATAACTCACGTACAACAAATGACTACTAGTTGCCATATTTACAAAAACTCTACCGATGTACAATGTTTCCATTACTGCTTCTTTGGTTGTTTAACATATAAATATGAATCTAATGTCTCCTTAACTCTAGAGGGACGTAAGTCAATGTTTGGCAATATGGAGTGTTTGGTACCATTAAGTTCATGTCTTTTTCAACCTCTACACGACTATAATAGTTATTTTCCTTTGAAACTTTTTGTATAGACAAAATTCAATTCCACGAAGACTTGTGTCATGCTTTGTCATTAATGGTTTAAAGATGTTTCTCGAAACTATGAAAATGCTTAATACGTAGGTTAGGAATTATAAAAGACGCATGATTAAATTTAATACAATCAGGAAAGTAATAAATTTTAAAATGAAATCACACTCCAGTATCTCCCCCACGTCTGCAGTAAATTCCGCAGATTGACTGTCTGAATATCTCAATTTCAGATGAAAACTTGCGTAAAGATACCTTAACAGCTTAACTGTTTCAAGTTATTGTGTTATTGTGTTTCATTTGCAAAGCGCACATTCAAAAACTCAGAGAAAAGCAATGGCAAGCTGAAGTATTTCAGCCACAGATAATCAGGTGAAATATAAAAATTTGGTACTTACAGAACGAAAATCGTTTTCACCCGGTCAATCAACATATAAACAAGCCAAAGTTGATGCAGACAACAGTATGTTTGCGATCATCTCGTTTCATTAAATTAAGTTATTTGCTGGACGATAGGAAATTTATGTTATGAGGAAGTCTTAATTTGCAAATTTGAATTAAATTTCATGTTAATGGTTATAAGCATTGTGTAGCCTGTCAAAATTCTCTGTTGTTTAGTTCCGCCCATTGTTTTCTCGCTTAGGGCAAACCCATTCTTTTATCTGGGGACCATACGCCGCTGAACATGGAATGGTTTTAATCAAAAAATACCGCATTGAAGGTTCCATGTTTATCGCCATATGCATACCATCGTTTGGGATGGATTAAAATTGTACTATTTATTGATGTAAATATAGAGTTACGCTCAATCCGGGGCTAGGCGGCGTGGGCAGTAATATGCATTTCCATTACTGCCCATGAACAGGCTCAATCAAACCGGGCCTGCAATATTTTCATATTTGTCGTGTTCGGTGGCTATCAAAGTTCCCTTTTCATCTATTTTGAAGAATTGCAATATGAGGAGTTTCAAATTCGGTCTTAATCTGTTTAAATGATTTCCATATTCAATATTAAAATTCCATAATATTAAGTTTATAAGAAGTCCCCTAGAGGAAAAAAATAATTTAATTTAAGTATACGTTATCCGAGGGACATTCATCGCAGGTTACATAACTATGTAGTTTTATGCAGGTTTGGCAAGTGTCGCTAGCTGATCATTGCTTTAACTTGATCAAAATTGACACACCTAGCCGTCTTTAATATTTCAGTGCAAACATAAATTACCCAGCGTGTACATTGTGAAGAACGATATCATACGTGACGAAGACGCAAATTCTTATTTACGTCTGATGAATAGATGCACAGATAACAATATGCTTTCCAAAATATTTATCTGCGATCATTCTTGGATAATTCCATTCCTGTTAATCTTGTTTGTAGAATCTAATGATACCATCGATGTTGTTAACAAATTTCATAACACGACTTATCACCATGACACTTAAGAAAACTATATCAAACAAGGAAATCGAAACACCAAGTCAAATATTTCTCACCAAGTGCCTTCTGAAATATACAGAAGTTTGAGATTATTATAAAAAAGATCGCTCTTCTTTTTGACAGGGTGAGATGTTTATGAATCGAAACACTTATTAAATTTAGTGCTGAGCCTCATGGAATTGCAAATGAAAACGCAACACTTTATATTTTATGTGTGTAATAGTAAAATAAATTCGCAAAGATAGATTTTTTTAATAATCAAAACGATGTCGTTGGACCAAACGATCAATTGTCGACGATTAACAATGCATCCGACGAGCGTTTTCACGTAAAGGCTATCCTCCTTGGATAATGTCCAAAACCTCATATCGCTGGTTGTCCGAACGCCTTGGCATTATCACATAAGTATAGAGTAAAACTTGAAAACTGAATATGGGATTTGTGAAGCCGTAAGTGAAGGTGAAGATATGGACTTATTTTGAGGATATTTATGCATGTCTACATGCCAAAACGAAAATTTTGTGCGTTTGTACGGAGTTACTGTAGAAGAGAAAGTTTAATCAATCAGTGGACCATTTATGTATCGATTTGTTAATCATTTATTTTAAAATATAATTTATTTTGCCAATTCATTTAACTTTTAAATGTACAGTACATGTACACACATAAAAAATATTCCAAAAATTATTGTGTTGCGTTTTCATTGGCAGTCAGTATATATCAAACCAGGACTGATATATGATGATTTCCAAACAATCTTAAATTATGTGTAAATTAAAAAAAAAGATTTTTGATCTCATAGACGTTATAATTTTCACAAAGCAGTACGGTAACAAGCCCAGCTGTTCAAAATTAATTCACGAAATTGTTTTAGAAACAAAAAAAAACACATGGTAAATTACTATGTTTTAATGAAATGTATTTGCATTAAAACGGAAAAGTTAGACATACAATGATAACTGTTTTAACATTATATTGTATTTAAAATTATTTTCGATATAAGGGATGGCCCCTTCTTGTATGTTTTAAACATGGAAGGACACTTTTTTAGACTTATAAGTATTCAAAATGATGTTTCACATGTTTTAGGGCAAATATTACCCTATTATACTATGCATGATATATGTATTCCATATATCATCCTTTAAAAATAAAGTCAGGGTTATCATAGTGTAAAAATATAATGTAATCATTTTATCTTGTTGATCATTTCCCTAGCGAGATGGCAATGTCTTTCCATGCCACGTGACGTGTAATTACAATATGTTCTCCATAGAAATCGCAAAAAGAGAAATCATGTAAAGTGGCTTTCTACTGAATCGTTTTTAAGACGAAACACTGACCTAGAACAAGTTCATTGGCACTTCCAGATATCTGAATAAGCATGCAAATTGAGGAAGCCATAATACAAAATGTAGTGTTCCAATCTGAAAGCCATTGATCTCTAAAAGCAACGAAAACACACGAGAAGATTACATAGGCTACAGTTCATTTTTTCTAACAATATTTTGGCAAGAAAACTCACAATGTACTTTTATCAAAACTAACTAGAATGTCCGCAATTTGTTACAAAGAATGGAGCGGGGTGCCGGGATGATCTGCCGAAGATCAAACTATGTGTGTGTTTGGTGCTCATACATGAAGCCGTTACTAGCATTTTAAAAAGTCAATGGATATTAGCAAATTGAATGTATTTCTCAAAAAAGTAGTTAAGTAGGTCAGTTATACAAGAAATTGAATCAGTGTTTGAAACACTGTCATAGCGAGAGGGTCAAACTCTTCGTTCGACCCTCTTGTCTAGACGATTCTAGTTTATGTTACACTAAAGCAATTAAGGTGGGTCGGGTACCCGTTAAATTTGTCTAGCTTTTGTGCTTATAACCGAAAAAACTTCTTTATTGCTTAAAAATGCAGAAGCAGATTAAGAAAAAAAGATGAACAATGTGAAAATGCAGTGTTTACAAAAGGTTCAAAAATATTTGCATTAACATTATGGGTAAGATGATTTTTATCTTCTAACTTTGGTGATATTTTGTGAAAGTGCAGACGAAAGTGCCTACATGTAAATGATGGTAAGACTCAAGACTGGTTACGATACATAATTTGTTTTGAATTTATGATATTCCTAGATCAGTACTATTCACAAAAGTCAGATTTAAGACTGGCACCAAGAAGTAAATTCAGAATCTAAGATAATGGAAATGTAACTATGTGAGTTGAATTGAATAAGTATATTAACCATAAACGATAATGTTCCATCACGTGAAAAATCATAAGGTCTGTTTGCCTGTATGCGATGAAACATGTACATGTAACCTTTCGGTAAGGTCTATCTTTATCAAACTCTTTTTATTGTGGTGAAATGGTGAAACGTACGTCATAAAAAATGATAGTGTCTCTAGCTGGGAGCGAACCCGCACCGTCACGGCGACAGCGCCTAGCCATGCAATTCCTGCGACGTAACCAACTGAGCTAACCGGGACAACGCCAAAAAACGTTGATCGGATAGCCCTGATATACGTAACAATCACTGCATGACATCGGTAACGGGTTAATTTACTGATAACAGTACTGACTAAATGTACGGGGAGACTTTAAGAACATAATATTAGCTTTTTGGCGATGATGTGTGTACCGTTTCCATAAAGTCTATTTTTATCAAAGTATATTTGCGGTGAAACGGAAAAACCTTTGTCATGATTAGGGCATAAAACAAAAGGAGAGATATACTCATAGTACGATCATTGTTCATAAAGAATTACTACAATTATGTTGATAAATCGGGCGTACCAAATCTTCGGACTTTATCCGAAATCTTCGGACTTTAAGATATTTCTCCGGATCTCCGGATTTATAGTCAAAATCACCGGATTTCTGTGAAATTGCAAAAAAATAAAGATTATTTAAAGTTGAAACTAAAGAACGTAAAAGTAACTAAACTGCAGTCGCACATTTTCTGTTTATTACGAGATAACGAGGACGTGGTCAGTGAAATGATGCCTCAGTCCCTCTGGCACAACTAAACATTAACCGCGTGTCATAAACTAAACAAGGGCATCGATGAATCACCTGCCTTTATCTATTTTCATTGCATGTTCATTCTAGTTTTGCCAACAACAGGTCTTTGACAGGTTTAACAGAAAGTTAAAACATGAATGATAAAAATAGACAAGTCATATTTAAACAAGTCTTTTAACTTTTTCTACAAAATCGGTAAATAACATAAAGGAAATTTGAAAAAAAGTCACTGTCATGGTTAACAGAGCAACAAGACATTAAAACAACAACATAATTATCATCATAATCATAATCATTTTTGTTTTGTCACAGTCATAGTTAACAACATTAACAAGACATTAAAACAACAACATAAACATCATCGTTATCGTCGTCACCATCATTGACATATTCTGAAAAAATCTCCGGATTTTTGACGAAGAAGTGTTGGAAGGCCTGATAAAAATATCTTGAATGGTCAAGAGCGTTATGAAGGTCTATTATGAAGTCATATTTCTGCTGCAATTGATCCACTCCCTCCTCCTTCTTTGCTTTTTACGAACACGTTAAATATAGTTCTGTCTTGAATAACGCAACAAAATCTCGATAGAGAGGGCATAACAAGATTGATAAACTACATAAAAGCAACTTCAGACAGAATAAATCCAACGGTTTATTTGATGTATGGTTTAATAAGTGATCTCTGACGTCAGTTTCGGGATTGTCTTGATCTGAATATACAATATCAAGGACGGGGATATATGGTATGCGTTTTATGTCCTATTATATCCTTATGTTGTTATTGAATCTTAATTTTGAGTTTAAAATTTTCATTCAATCGAAATGAGTTATTCGCTAAAGTTAGTCGGGAGAAAGTGTAATTCTAAAAGGAAAGCAAGCAAAATTATAGTAATCTTGTATGACAAAGCTGATCGGTTTGTTTTAATATTCAGATAATTTTAAAATACCCCAGCGACGCTGGAAGACGAGGAAACGTCCATTTACAAAAATACTGAAGATGTTTTGAGAAGTGTGGCAACAAGTCAAGCATGTCTTTAAAATCGGGAACACCCCAAAAGGTTGTCTTTGGAGTCAGTTGGTCTTTGTTTACAGGCGAATTTGACAATTAACACTCAAAGCGGATGTTATTTATGTTCATAATGGTAATGCACAGTGTAAATATTATTTTAGAAACAGTTATCTTTTCGCTTAACAATTAATTTTGAATCTTATAGAAGTATATTATAGCACAAAGCACGACTATTATCAAATCCATGTATACTGTAATAATTGTCCTCTTCATTCACATGCAAATGACCAAAATTTGACTCAGTTATCGTACTGAAATGAATACAATATTTATCTCGATGTACTGCGTTGAACAACAAGCTTAGATCACAAAATTATATTTTTCGTTTGTGCTACTGATTTCTACTGGTCGGTTATCCCTACCTTAATAAAGTAATGAGAATAGTTGATAAGCAAACGCGCACATTTTCTCTGGACAATTGTTTTTGGACAATTCGTGCGTCCATTTCATAAGTTTGTTCAATAGTTATATGATATGGATTGTTTTAAATGCAAAGTTAGCGATTTTAAGGGTTTAGAAAATAGATTACATGTATGTAACATACGTCTATGAACCGCTTTAAATAGTTTTAAAATAGCGATTTTAAGGGTTTAGAAAAAAAGATTACATGTATGTAACATATGTCATTAAACAGCTTTAAATAGTTTTTAATATAGATTTTATGGTTATAAGAAAGTCGTTACAGTTTAGAAAGTGGCGGGGGTCAACGTTATTGGGGAAAAAAAAGAAATATATTGGGCCGAAATCACAACTTGACAAAAATAACACAAAAACTACTATAACATTAATGATGCCAGTGAATCTTAATATCTGGAGGAATCTGATCACCAATATGCTAATCTTGGTTGTTGTCGGTTCAGTATCTATCTGTTTAAAAAAAAAAACAACAGGAAAAGGTTTTCTTGGTTTTAAAAAACTAAACGTTGGATTTTGTTCTCTTTTTAATTAAAAGGGAGGTAATTTGCAAAAATAGATATTTAAGTAACTGTATCTTATTGCTTTGCATCACTGGGCTTTAAAAATTGTGTTTTTCCTTCTGCCCATGCCTTGAACTTCTAAATTTGACAGACAAATCATCTGTGAGACTTTTATGTTAAAAATTATCGATCTCACAATTTTATAGGAAAGAGGAGATAACCTCGACCCCTGTGTAAACATAACAACATCTACCCGCTTTATAAAATTTATGTATATGTACAGATATCTGTAAATACCACAAATTGAATAAAAGTATTAAATATCCTCGCTGAACAAAAGTTTTAAATTTAAAAACTGTTAAGTTTTCTTTTTTTTTCAGTATATTATTAGCAGAAAATGAACCTTGAAGAAAGCACAGCCTTCTTACAAAGCTTAATTAATTATGGAGAGAAAGTAAGGCCAACAGTTTGTTATACGACCAACTTAAAGAAAAAAGAAAACCTGAAGGGTTAACACCTTTTAAATGGTCAGTATGTTTAAAAGCTTAAACTTTAATTTCATGAAATTTGGGAAACATTACAAAAATATTTGTGACTATAATCAGAAAAAAACTAACATTACGCTACGTCAGTACATTATTTGATTTGGTTTTTAATGCCACAAATGTTATTTATTGTAGTAACAATATCTACAACCTTACTAGTATTGTCTTTATACGTTATTCTGTTTGCAAACAGACATCAGGACAACGAAAGAGAATGGGTTGTTAATTGATTATGATGAAGTAAAAATTCCCCAGAGTTCACTTATCAAAATATCAAACCAATCAGCAAAATCTCCGGACGATGAACTAAGCTGGCAATCGCTAGTTGTGATCGATAGCACTCAAGTTGTTTCAAACAAAATCAATGCGAGATTGTGAAGATTTGCCTTTAAATTGGAACACGTATTATCGTTACATTTGCGTCATTGCGGGAAATGAATCTTCCTAAATAAGCAAGCACATTATTTACGTAGCTAAACTTAGGAGTACAAAGCTCAACAAGCTTATTCGTGAGCCGGCCATGTCCTATATCATGAAGAATAATCTAGTGTAAGTGAAATAGTGCAATTAGTTTCTAGTTGTTGTTGAATGCAACAATCTAGTTTTTAGTATATAATTTGAATCCGTTTGACCTGTATATATCTGCCTACATTGTATTAACTTGATATCAATGTTTTTCATAAACAAAATGGAAACTTATGCATTGATATAAATTTATAAAATGATGTCCAAATCTGAGAAGTTCTAACTGAAAATCGATATTAAGTTAGTTCATCATCTTAATGACGTCAGTAATAAATATATCTACAAGAAGCCAGTGGTAGTCCAGTGGTAGAGCGCTCGCTTATAGATCGAGGAGTCCCTGGTTCGAGCCCCAGTCCGGCCGCTAATTTTTTTAAGCAAGAAATTAAGCCTTCATTGCTTCTCTCCACCCAGGTGTATAAATGGGTACCTGTGAGGAATATAAGCCAATGCCCCGTGGCTGCCTACGGCGCCGACTGTTAACGGATGATTTATATATCCAGTGATCAGGGGGGGGGGGGTACTTTATTGAACACAGTATTTAAAGACTATAAACCCATACCTTAAACTTAACCATTAATATCATGATTTGAGACTTGACAACCCTGACGAAGATATATAAACATTATTAAACAATATTGCAAAGACACATTTAATCATGACGGGCACAACGTTCGTTTATATAATTGCTTCGCAAACTCTTAAGTTAAAAAAACAACATTTGAGTCATCATTATTGTGAAATGTAAGAAGTAAAAACTACTCTGCAAGTTTTTAAAATCAAATATTAAAGTGTTAGTGTTGCTTTAAAGCCTTAACGTTTATTAAAGTTCCTGAAATGTTTTAATGATAAACAAACAAAGCGATACACTTACATATACAAGTTCCGTTTGATGTATATGATACACATTTTTTTCTGACAGAAACTGCCTAACATGCGTTTACCTTACGCATCTCTCGTTTGCAGTAATACTTACAAATGTTTATTAGAACCAAGACTTCAACCTTGTCAACCATTTCAAACCTTTCAAAGGCCGTCGAGCACGATACATAAATCTGTTTGAATAACTAGTTGCGCTCAACCTGGGTCTAGAGGGTGGACAGTAATATGCTTTTCCATTACTTCCCGACTGAACAGGCTCAATGAAATTGATTAATAATTTGTCGTGTTCGGTGGCTTCGGAGCGCTCAGCAGGCCTAATGATTAACCCATCTGCAGTTGATCATTATGCTTACCTCTTTGGTTGCACGACGGTGGCAAGCGTTAAAGAGTTTATGAAGGTTTATGGGGAAATCTTTTCTTAAAAGAACCTAGAAGCTCGATTCGTTTCTTATATCCCAGTCATCGTGTTCTTGCTGACAATATCATTAATTACCCGCCCTTTGGCTTTGCAAGGCTATTAGCTTCTTTTGTTTTATATGTTTGCGTGCTTTTGCATGCAACATTGTTGAACTGATGGGTGGGTTGGAGTTATTTCACCAAGACAATTTGTACTTGTTTTGTGATACGAGAACATGTTGGGGCATGTGTGAGGTTGGTGCACCCTAGAACCTGGTTTAAATCCCCAGTGGCAAATTATTTTGCCACTGACCGTTTCAAGGCGGTAACCCCTCGGGTTCTCACTTTCGTTAATTGTTTGTGGCGTATATTTTGAAACTGATGATTGTAAAACCATGCTCTATTTTCCTCTCTAGCTTTTGGCTGTGTGGGGAGGCTGTGTCTGCTGGATGTGGCCATTCCTGATATGCCTATTTCATTTTTTAGCATTCCATTCCTGTCTCGTTTGTTGATTATTGCTACATGCTTTGGATCGAATATTGATCCAGAAATTTACGTTCAGTATTATGTGATACATGCATATAATGTATAAGCTCGAGAACATGTACCTTGCATTGGTTTCGCATTTTCTCATGCTGACGCTAATATTGCTTTGATGAAAAGCATATGTTTAGGCAAAACTTTAGATCATCATTTTTAAGATCATATAACTTTGGGGAGACGTAAGATGATACCTCTGACGGCTGATTGTTTTAAATCCGCATCTATATTAAATTCTGAACCTTTCAAGCATTACATTTTATATCGAAAACCTATATTTGATTAAAACGTTTTTAAAACACTCCAAATTTATTACAAGTATCCATAGTCGGAATTTGAAGTCAATGTTTGTTTTTTCTCAGAGCCCTTAAGCCATTTTAATGCTGACATAAGACGTAAAAATAACAGAAATCACGATCAGTACCCATACTTCCTTATCGAAAAAAAGCAATCTCTTCCAAGTCTATCTAACATATTCAACAACCTCTCCACATTTTATTGTTGTTCCGAGTCAGCAACAGGCGTTCCGTTAACAAGAGATTAAGGTGATAATAAGGGTAGTGAAGTCAACAGATACTTATCTATGTTGTCGAGAGGGCTCACTCTCAAATCCCGATCATCAAATATTTTCATCAGATTGAATTGACTCTGGATCCTCGCTGGTTTATTGATCTCATTTTATCTTTTCCCTGGAATGCGTGTACAAACAATTTGTTGTTTATGATAAATATCAAGTAATGGTAGATTGAGACTGAAAGAGACTGCAGTTTATTATCATGCTTTTTCTGATACTTTTAAGTAATTATACATAAATATACTTTTTAAAATCAATATTTTCAGAGAGGAATTTAAAGCGCAAACTAAAAGCAATGAAAAAAGTAAAGAAGTATTATAAACAATATTTCGTATTTTTCATTTTTTTATTACTAGGTTTAAATTCTAAAAAAAAATATGGCCGAGTATTTGCAATGTTGCTGCCAAAAACTTTGTCCCAACGACTATTATGACGAATTCAGAAATGTCTTCAAAAAGGAGTCAGAAATAATAAAGTAAATTCAGAACGAAACGCCCATGTGCTGACCAATGTGACAGAAGTCGCACTGATGTAAGCTTTAGTGCATCTGTTTGCTCACATTGCTGTTTGGGCTCACATTGCTGTTTGCTCACATTGCTGTTTGCTCACATTGCTGTTTGCTCACATTGCTGTTTGCTCACATTGCTGTTTGTTCACATTGCTGTTTGCTCACATTGCTGTTTGCTCACATTGCTGTTTGCTCACATTGCTGTTTACTCACATTGCTGTTTGTTCACATTGCTGTTAGCTCACATTGCTGTTTGCTCACATTGCTGTTTGCTCACATTGCTGTTTGGTCACATTGCTGAGGAATTTATTTTTGACAATTCTGACTTATTCAATGAGATGAAAAAAGTGTAAGTGATGATCATTAAAAACGCTTTAATCTGTGTTACAATAACTGCTTTTTTGTTTCAACGAAAATATGATCAGTACATTTTTTTCTGTAAAGTTCATTTTTTTCTATCAATTAGAAAAGTAGAAATACGAAAGACTAATTAATATATCTCCAATTTTTATCACTGGTCGTATTTGTCACGAAACGACATATCACGAAGGATCGACTGAAAATATTCTTTTTAGATTAATTAGTCTCACTTTAGTATTGCTTTTTGTAAAAGCGCAAGTCTGAGTCAATATTACATGTAAAAAAGCTGACCTTTTTGTACAATATAATACCTCAGACAATAATCTGATTAATTAAATGTACGCAACCTCACAGAGTTTCCTGGTGAGGATCTGACAAGTATTACATGAACTAAATATTAGTTTGACATTTCAAGAAATAAGCTTATTATTTAAAGTGTTTTAGCAACACATTTTTGCCGACGCAATACGAAAAGTATTTAAAACTTGGTGTCTTGATTAATTTAAACTGTACATTTTTTAACGCCGTACTACTACCTACTCTTATGTTTAAACAAAAAGAGGACCGTTACAACAAAATTTGCTTTGTTCGGAAAAAAAGAGAAAAGTAGGAATACATGACTGTACGTAAGACTAATTAATATAGCTTCAGTTTTTAAAGTAGGAATACGTAAGACTGTTTAAAATATCTTCAATTTTTAACACTGGTCGTATCTGTCACGAAACGACTGATCACGAAAGATCGACTGAAAATAGCTTTTTTATATTAATTTGTCTCACTTAAAGTTTAGTATTGCTTTTTGCAAAAGCGCAAGTCTTACAAAGCTGATCTTTTTGTACAATATAGTATCTCAATAGTCTGATTAATTAGATTTACGCAACCACACATTTACACTGAAAAAACCTTTTCAAAGATAATTTTAAAAGTTTTTAATAATTTTTTTTTTATTTAAATAGCACATTTCCACAACAAGAACCTTATATTAATAAATAACATGTAAAACGTCATTATTCAAGGCTGACCTTTTTGTACAATATAATATCTCAATAATCTGATTAATTAAATTTACGCAACCTCACACAGTTTCCTGGTGAGGATCTGACAAGTATTACATGAACTTAATATTAGTTTGACATTTAAAGAATTAAGCTTATTATAATTTAATTTAATTATAAGTCTATATGCAACATATTTTTGCCGATACAATACGAAAAGTATCTAAAAATTGGTGTCTTGATTAAAACTGCAAGTTTTTTAACGCCGTAAAGTGTGTATGTTAATCAAATATAATTTAAGCATAGCTAAAGTTATCTGCCTCTGTCAGGAAATTTAGCTAGTATCTGTATTTGAATAATTGCGGTATTTTTTCGAATTAGCAAGATTCGTAAGATATTTTAATATGAAATTATCCTCATTAAGAGTATTGCAAAATATGTAAATGAATTGCAGTAAAACTGCTACACGTAAATCAGCAGTTCTGTAAAAGGGATTGCCTGCATATTTATATGCAAAACACTTTGAATTATATTTATCTGGAAATACCGGATTAGAAGTTCTATGTTTCTGTGTTCACCGTCATGAATGCACCATCGTTTGGGATATATTATCGAAATTGGCACTGCTGTACTTGTGTTATGTATTGTGTTGCGCTCGTCTCAAAACTTGACTTCGAGTGAAGAAATATACATTTTCATAACTGTCCTCGAACAGGCTCAATCAAACCGAGCACGCAATATTTTATACTATAATTATCGTGTATGGTTCAAATTTACATACAATCTGTTAGCACATTAATCTGTGAAACTTTGTAATGTGAATTTGCTTTGTCTGAAATATTCTGTAGTGGCTGACAAACAGACACGAAAGCGAAGCATCTATCCCAAACAGTATAACCATTGATTTACGTTCATACTACACATTAATCTGGATATTTTTCAGAGATAAACCATGAAGTATTATAAATAGGTTAACAATAACTTTGAAAGCCACCGAACACGACACATATCAAAATATTGTTGGCTTTAATATTCATGCTATGGGCAGTTATGGAAATGCATACATGTACTACTGTGCATGAGTTTAGCGCTACTCAATATTTACACATATGTATGTACTGTGCTCAATTGCCTTTAAAGATGTTGATTGTACCAAATAATACCGATTGAATGTATGGGAAGACATTTTGCAGCCGCAACATTGCGCATACAATTAATTTAAAAGCAGGCAGTGGTGTACAGAAAGGATTTAAAATTCTCTTTTTTTCTGAAACTGTATATCTAGTTTATCCGTTAATGTTTAGTACGTTTTTCTGTTTCCATAAGCATTTTGTTTTATATCGAGGTTTGCATGCTATACTTTCTTAACACCTTTTTACTTCAATCTAGTTGCGATGGTCTTGCACTAGCTCTCAGTACGTTGATGTTCATAATTACTTAACAAATCAATGCTATGGCTTAATATGTGCAAAGCGGTTAGCTGTTGACATGCGCTTTATCACAAGTGAGTTGTATGTTTACGATCATTCTGATTATGTATCCAATACAAATAAGTTAGGTCTAAAAAAGATTCCATGAAGCATGTGAAATTGACGCCCACCTAGTGAAATAAGTATCACCCTATCAATATAACTTTTTTTTAAAATTTCCGACGGTTTATTTACGACCTTTCATTTGTCGACAAACTAGATAAAATCCAGCTCAGAAAGCTTAGTAGAAAACAAGTTTATATAACTTATGCAGTTTAGAAATTACGAAATACTCTACAGAGTAGTCACGCTTGTATATTACATACAAAACACTAATAATACTAAAGTAGCATTGTTCACAGAAGTATATATCGGGGATTTTAACAGGGTAACTTCAATTAATTGACAACGGGTTATTATTGCAAATCGTGATAAAATTACAAACACAACAAATTAACTGTAGGGAGATTGATAATTATATTTACACATATGTATGTACTGTGCTCAATTGCCTTAAAAGATGTTGATTGTACCAAATAATACCGATTGAATGTATGAGAAGACTTTTTGCAGCCGCAACATTGCGCATACAATTAATTTAAAAGCAGGCAGTGGTGTACAGAAAGGATTTAAAATTCTCTTTTTTTCTGAAACTGTATATCTAGTTTATCCGTTAATGTTTAGTACGTTTTTCTGTTTCCATAAGCATTTTGTTTTATATCGAGGTTTGCATGCTATACTTTCTTAACACCTTTTTACTTCAATCTAGTTGCGATGGTCTTGCACTAGCTCTCTGTACGTTGATGTTCATATTTACTTAACAAATCAATGCTATGGCTTTAATATGTGCAAAGCGGTTAGCTGTTGACATGCGCTTTATCACAAGTGAGTTGTATGTTTACGATTCTGATTATGTATCCAATACAAATAAGTTAGGTCTAAAAAAGATTCCATGAAGCATGTGAAATTGACGCCCACTAGTGAAATAAGTATCACCCTATCAATATAACTTTTTTTTTAAATTTCCGACGGTTTATTTACGACCTTTCATTTGTCGACAAACTAGATCAAATCCAGCTCAGAAAGCTTAGTAGAAAACAAGTTTATATAACTTATGCAGTTTAGAAATTACGAAATACTCTACAGAGTAGTCACGCTTGTATATTACATACAAAACACTAATAATACTAAAGTAGCATTGTTCACAGAAGTATATATCGGGGATTTTAACAGGGTAACTTCAATTAATTGACAACGGGTTATTATTGCAAATCGTGATAAAATTACAAACGCAACAAATTAACTGTAGGGAGATTTATAATTAGCGGCCAGTTGTTAACATGGGTGACAATGACGTCCGAGTAGAAACAATGCTTATTTATAACAACAGTACTGTTAATGGTTGACATGGTTGATGATTTCTGTCTTGAAACTCAAGCCATGGTTAGAATACGTCATTTATAATATCAAGATAACGTCCGTTAACCATCGCAAGAACTGAACCTTTCCCGGTTGAAATTGAGCTGATAAGATCGGTTCCTAATGATCGAATGAGCGATTAAGTTTAATTTTATGAGTAAATTGAATTGGCGGTCTACCAATATTTGGAGGTTTTCAGTTACCAATGAAGCATCCGGCATCCAAAGGTTGTCAATGACACTAATAAATTGTCAGTTTAGAAAAAACTCCGAATCCATCTTTTATTTCGTTATGATATTTGACATTATATTTATGAGAGAAATTATCGTTCCGTGTATTCATGATATAAAACATATCGACATGTCTGACGTTTCCTGATATATCAAGTCTTTAACAATGATATGTCTATTATTGTTGAAAATTCCTATATTTTGTCTTACTATAATTCAATGTTTCTTGAAGATCGCACATCATTTGAAAGCCAAAATTGGTCAAGAAAAAAGTTCAATATAATTATAGAAGTTGTTGAAATCAACTAAAAATGCCTTGCAATGAAGATAAGTAGCGGTTTTCTATGAACTAAAAGCCTTAGTTAACGATGAGTACTAAGTCCTCTTTCTTGTTTTTAGCTCCCTTTATCAGTAAAATAACCCGTTACCGATCTCGTCAGTGATGATAACGTATATCAGGGATATCCGATCAACCTTTTTTGGGCGTTGTCCCTGTTAGCTCAGTTGGTCGGAATTGCAGGGCTAGGGGCAGTCGCCGTGACGGTGTGGGTTCGCTCCCAGGTAGAGGCAATATTCATTTTTAGTGTATTTAAGACTTTATAGAATGAGTCAACTTTCTTTGAATTTGTTAATGTTTTATCCTAACTATCTGTCACAGTATGTGTCAAATATTGACATGCAAATATAAGTAATTTCTCGTTCATCCATTCTCCGCTAGTTTTCTTTCATTTTCAAATTGGGTTTCAATGCATGCAAATAACAGTTGTTTAATTTGTTTCGTGTTTAGAATTAATAAAATCTCTCATTCGGTACAGAACATACTTGCACGCAGATCTCATTGAAAGAAACGAAACTTGCATATTGGAGTGGTAATTAATAAAGGCGGACTGATTCGGACTGAGATTACCCAGAGTTCCTAGATTTGATAAGGCAGTTCTATCTGAGATTACCCAGAGTTCCTAGATTTGATAAGGCAGTTCTATCTGAGATTACCCAGAGTTCCTAGATTTGATATGGCAGTTCTATCTGAGATTACCCAGAGTTCCTAGATTTGATATGGCAGTTCTATCTGAGATTACCCAGAGTTCCTAGATTTGATATGGCAGTTCTATCTGAGATTACCCAGAGTTCCTAGATTTGATAAGGCAGTTCTATCTGAGATTACCCAGAGTTCCTAGATTTGATAAGGCAGTTCTATCTGAGATTACCCAGAGTTCATTGATTTGATAAGGCAGTTCTATCTGAAAAGCAAACATAATGATTAATTTTAATTAAGATCTGGTTTTTTGCAATAAACAATCATTCTACAAAATGTAACATGCACTACTTGGAAAGCTGAAATCGAAGATCAAAGGATTTCCAAATGAAAAAAGACGATCAATATACCTACTGAAATGAACTTTTACACTTGATATTTGGGTTGACGCAACCATTAACGCATTTCGTATCGTTCTGCGATGATTTTTAAATGCATTTTACATACGACATTAGTATCTGGATATTGCGTTGAATCCGGATATTGGAATACTCGTTGACATTCCTACAAAATTGTATATTAACACAGACAGCGACGTCATACCTAAACAAATATTTAGTGTATATTAAACTTTATAGAATCAGTCAATTAATTTCCTGGAAATTTTCTTTTATTTGTTAATATTTTATCCTAACTATCTGTCACAGTATGTGTCAAATATTGATATGGAGATATAAATTATTTCTCGGTCCTACATACTCCACTAAACTGCTTGTTTACTTTCATTTTGGTTGTTAACGCATGCTTATAATAGTTGTTTAATTTGTTTCGTGTTTAGAATCAATAAAATCTCTCATTCGGTACAGAACATACTTGCACGCAGATCTCATTGAAAGAAACGAAACTTGCATATTGGAGTGGTAATTAATCAAGGCGGACTGATTCGGACTGAGATTACCCAGAGTTCCTAGATTTGATAAGGCAGTTCTATCTGAGATTACCCAGAGTTCCTAGATTTGATATGGCAGTTCTATCTGAGATTACCCAGAGTTCCTACATTTGATAAGGCAGTTCTATCTGAGATTACCCAGAGTTCCTACATTTGATAAGGTAGTTCTATCTGAGATTACCCAGAGTTCCTACATTTGATAAGGCAGTTCTATCCGAGATTAACCAGAGTTCCTAGATTTGATATGGCAGTTCTATCTGAGATTACCCAGAGTTCCTAGATTGGATAATGCAGTTCTATCTGAGATTACCCAGAGTTCCTAGATTTGATAAGGCAGTTCTATCTGATTACCCAGAGTTCCTAGATTTGATAAGGCAGTTCTATCTGATTACCCAGAGTTCCTAGATTTGATAAGGCAGTTCTATCTGAGATTACCCAGAGTTCCTAGATTTGATAAGGCAGTTCTATCTGAAAAGCAAACATTATGATTAATTTTAATTAAGATCTGGTTTTTTGCAATAAACATTCTACAAAATGAAACCTGCACTACTTGGAAGCTCAAATCGACAAACAAAGGATTTCCAAATGAAAAAAGACGATCAATATACCTACTGAAATGAACTAATTTTACGACACTTGATATCTGGGTTGACTCAACCATTAACATATTTCGTCACTCTCTTACATTATCGGCTCATTACATTCACCTCTGTTATAGACTGGGACTACTTTCAACTACTTTTACTTTAACTCAAAGAAATAGTTCACCAATTACATTTACAATAGCTTGGGTTTCTTCGGGTTTAATGCTTTTAAAGCTTTTAAATTCATAATTTATGACAGTATAAAATAAGGCTGCCGAGTTTGGTAAAAAATCTTGACATTAAGCCTTTCGCAGGGATGTAAAGTGAGTGTAAGGAACTACAATTCTGCAAGGGAGATTGGCATTTCGTATCGTTCTGCGATGATTTTTAAATACATTTTGGATACGATATTGGTATCCTGATATTGACATTGTATCCGGATATCCTGATATCCGAATACTCGTTGACATTCCTACAAAACGTATATTGACACAGACAGCGACGTCATACCTAAACAAATATTTGTTTGATTACCGTGCAGTACAATGAATGTGGCCACTTGAGACAAAAAAGCCTTAGTGATGTTTGTATTAATGATTGTCCGTCTTTGAACGGTCCTTATTTGAATTCGAAATGACTAATGAGTAATATGTGAAATATTACATTTTCCATGGTGTCATTCATTTGTTTAAATGCATGCAAACCAAAAGGTAGAAATTTAATTCGCAGTCTAAAAATCTTAATTCTGTCATTTTTAAACACTGGTAAATGGTCTATATTTTCAAATAGGATAAATGTGTTTTCTATTTTCAGTCAGCATAACCACTTTTAGGATTTCCTCTGGGTGCTCTTGAAGCACAGTCTGAACTTTGTTAAGACAAGTTTGACTGTTTATGTTCATGGTCCATTATGGCTTACTTCTTAATAAACTACTACTTCAATATACTCTAGAAGATATTCTTGTAGACAAAGACGAAAATATCATACTCGAATTCCGTATTATCGAAGCATCTCTATTACCGACTTTAATTAGTTGTGTAGTCATGCGTTTCCATATTTGATAGCCTTGATATAGATATGCCAAAATCTGTCATTTAGCGGTAAAACTAACATCAATATGATAGTTTTTTCAATAAAATACATAAGTAATGAAACCAATACAGAGATGCATTAGAATCATTAATAAAGTTAACAATTACGTCGATAATACAGTGTTCCCGGCTACATATCGGAATTAGACATAAACATAAACAAAAAATCTAGAATATACCAGATACTACCCAGATACTCCCCAATATGATAGAGAACATGCAGCATTACGCAAATATACTTTCCCGAAAATAAATAAAGATATTCACATAATACAGAAAGGTGTCTGTTAAATGTAACTGGGCGAGAAATGTGTCCGCTTTCGCAATGTCAATAACCGAAATAGCTTTCTGCGGTTCGTTGTTTGAAAACATTTTGTGGGAAAAATGAAACTCAAGAAAATGTACAGCTTTAAAATTGTTAAAGTTGTAATTGACACAGTATGGTCACGTCATATAGATATAAAGTTGTTTCTTATAGGTTTACGAAGGTAGAGATCAAACGTCAGAAAGTGTAACAAGAAATATATTTTTAAAAAATAAACGGCGTAGATTCTATATGAAATGATGCAGTTTGTAGCTGGTATTACCCACTTCATCTTGACTTACGTGTAAATTGAATAATTTCATTGTGAATCCTACACAATGACTTTTTATTAAAATTACTTAGATTTGAATGTAAAATTGCATCCCACACAAATTAAGGAACAGATAAATAGATTTTAATTTTGTTTATAAATGTGAATCTAATAATAATGAAAAACGGATTTTAAAGGTCTTTGCTTTATTAATACCTTAAACATAAAAAAACAAGTTAGTAGAGGCCCTAGAGGGTGCATTAATTACCATGATAATAAGTAATTCAGTAAAGATCTTAAGACTTATTGTGAGCAATAAAATTAATAAAGAGTTATAAGTGTTTTCTTCAAAACTTGAAGAGAATTTCATAGGAATATGAAACAATTCTAGAATATACCACAACTTTCTACTCTGTGAAAGCTGTATAGTATGCTTTAATTGCAATCTGATAAAAATCATCTACTGAAAACCGTTACGCTAACATGTTCTTAGATATGACTTGATTGCAATTGCTTTAATAGCGGACTCGAAGTTTTTCCGCGTAACATATTGCACGTAGTTGCCAGATTTAAGACAAGTTAGCACACTGTAAAATCCTCAGTCGCGATAAAGAATGAGTTTTGTATAGGAAACGTATTGTAAAAGGCCTTGGTTGTGTTTATTCTTAAAACATAATGTATCAGATGATATATCAATTGTTGAAAGAATAAAATATATTTAGTGAAGACTTCAAGACTTACATTGCGAACTCATTGTTTATATCGCGTAGCATATTACAACATGTATATACAGCTGCCCGATTTAAGAGACGGGTAAACATTTTAATTACTGAAAGAGCTGGGATAAATTTCCATTAACTAAAAACTCACAAATATTACAATAATTCAAGCTGAGCCTCGAAGATTTTATTACTTAATTTTTAAGCTTTACTGTGAAAGTGTAACATCGTTTTCTTTAAGCCATTTCCACTTACTTTCACTTTCATTTTGTATAGGTTGATATAAAAGAGTGACTGTATTGTTGTTGTGACAAATAATCCTAGCCAATGACGAGTACTGTAGAGTGCCTCATTTCAACATCTTTCAACACAAGAGAATATCAAAGATCTAAACGTCACAGCAATAATTGTTTCAAACAGTGTAAACTAATTGTTTAAAAATCCCACTAGATACCTCTTCACCCTGCTAGATGCCTCTCTGGTGGAAATAGCTACCAATCGAAATAGTTTATTTAATTTTCCCGCTGCATAATAATATAATACGAGTATTATTTACAACACTTCATTGGTTAATAAATTAGGTCAAAAGTGAGCTTAGACAGCTACGCCGAAAAGGGAAGATCAACTTTAAAGTACTTACCGTAAATAAAAATGATATGCAACTGCCTTCATTCAAACGCTTAACAATTAATCTGCATAAAGTTTGTAGACGATTCGACTACGAATATTTAGTAACAAGGCAACAAGCCTCCAGCACTTCGACATAAATTACATAATAAGATTGAGTATGTGGTCCTCTGCGAGACAATTTGGAGAAAAACGATACCGATTACTGCGCATCCTGTTTTGCAGTTTTCCTTGAAAGCATGATTGTTTTTTTCAAATTTCTTGTCGTCCGGATGATCTTTGATTGATCTTCTAGTTTTTGCAAGTGAATGTTAACTAGAGTTAGAGTGTTTGTTTCGTTTAGTTTTCGACAGTGTTTGATGCTCATTTAGAAAAGATAATAGACACTGCACGACAATTTGGAAGAGGTCCAATATTTATCATTTAGAAATAAATAATTGTAAATCATACCAATTGATCGAAACAAATCGCATGTGAACATGCACGAATGAAGAACAAACGTATACTTAATGTAAGAGACTGAAATCGATTGCAAAGTTCCTGCACTAAAAAGAGCTATTCTTGGCAACAAGAAATTGATAGTTTGATAAATTAGAAGACGTAGTAAATGTTGAGTCATCTTTCTTATTTTGTGATAATCCTTTCTTCTAAGAATTTATAAATTTCGTATGTTGAAGACTCTGTCAATGGATGTTGTCATTTGTTTTCATTGTAAATGTAAAATTATAAAGTTTGATATTGAAAACACTAATTAATAATATTTCCATCCTGATATTTAACTAGGCATCATTAAACCTCACTGTCAGATTTTATTACCGAATTTTGTGCAGCATGTAATAACAAAGTGATAACATTGCAACGAATATCGTGAATTAAGTGCAATACAGTATTAACTACCTTCTCTATTCATATGTAGTTTCAACTGTTTCGCACCCGTCCCACGATAATGATGTTAAGCTGTCTGACAAACAACTATAATTTGCATATTGCTAATGCTGAATAAATATGAATATTAAGAAACTCAGTTTTTATCGGCGCCAAGAACTAGTGCTTTCAGAAATCGATTGAAACTGAATTGTCTCTTGCATTTTTTAAAAATATTAAAATATGCAAATAAATAACACAGACTTCTTTCACAGCAAAACGGCAAAAAAGGAAAAGAGAAAATGTTTTTTCGATGCGATCCATTTTAAAAAGTTATCACACACAATTAACAAAGATGACGGACCTGGGGAGAAGGCAAAGCATTTTCATATTATCATTTAAGGTGTTTGCAAGGTTTTCCTGTACAAAGACCTCATACTTGGCTCGCCATGTTGTATATTACTATTATCATTTTGACATCACACTTAACAAGGTGATGGAACCGAAGGGGTAGCATCTTGCCATTTGAAGTTTTAACAAGGTTGCAGGGTACAAAGTCCTCTCACTCGGCCCGACAGGTTCTGATATACACATACAACTTACCTTGGTGAATTAACCCCGACCTACTTGACTAAAGGCTTTGCAATCATGTGCGATCTCACATATATTTAAAGCCCCAGCCCTCAACTTAAGTAAGAATATTCTATTGAAAAATCATATTTATCCATATAGACTACAATATATAAACTCTCTAACAGAACACAAAAGGTCCGATCGAATTCTTTCTTATAGACGGGATTTTCAATGATATTGTTAAATTATAGTTAACGAACTTTTAAGAAGCTAAATATAATGGAGCTATATTTAGCACCGACGAAGAGACCACTACATGCGCGATCTCGATTTCTGTGACGTTTCGGAAATCCTACTTTCGCTTTTAGTCGCGCGGACGAAGTTTATTTTAGTAAATTAAAATTTTATTAGCCCGAATTAATGCTGCACATTTGTGCCTATAGTTCCAACTACATGTAATATTTCATACAAGAGCGGGTTAAATTGTAGTAATGCCGCCTTAAGTTTATATCCAAGAAAACCAGGCATAACGACTTCAATTCTAATAGGTTTTTTCCATATTTAAGTTGTTCTAGATAATGTGTATAAGTGATGATACATTTTCAAAGGTCTTAGAGAAAATATCAATGACATGAAAAAAGAAGACATGAGAAAAGAAGCGGTTTTCTAATGTCATCATTAACGTTATTAAAACCGTTTGGTTTTTTTTTGGAAACTGTCGCATTTGCGGAAGCTTCGGGTCAACATTTTGAGAATATAAGTAACTGTTCATTTTAATGTGAATAATTAGTGTATAGTGGTACACAATTATTTGACGTTACTTTGCTCGCCGCTTATTTTAAATTGACATTAACATAACCGTATAGTCAAAATAGCCAAATTTAAGCTCAATAAAACTAATATCCCATAATACGTTTTACCAAAATATTAAACCCAGTAAGTTAAACATTCGGGCAATGAACGAACACAGCAATCACTCTCTCCCTGTTATGCCTCCTTTCAGACTAATTCATCGCAAGACCGGAAAAATTTGTTTATAAATTGAAACACAGATTACTTTGTCGTTTACATCTTTTGTCAGAGTTTCTTTCTAATATACGCAGAGAGCTGTAAAGTACACCCCAGTAATAAATGTCTGATGGCCGGAAATGCGTATCCATAAGCTAGCCAAAGGCTGGTGGCAATTAGAATGAGTCAGAAAATGAGAATATTTGCGATTTGTAAATCTTAAAATAGATGAACTTCTTGTTTTGTAATATAAATTAAAATGAAACCTATATATTCGTTCCACATTTTTCAATTTCATTTATGGGTTAAATGTACACAATTTAACCGAGAAGCTGCCAAACATACTATCAAGAATCAATCAAGAGTTGACCAGAAAATATCTGGAGTTTATGAGAATTTTGTTAAGAAACCAATCAATACAACCAAAAATTAGTTTTTCTTAGATGAGAAAAAAGGTCAACAGTTTACGGACAGTAATGAACTTACGCCGTCTAGCCACCGGGATAAGTCAATCTCAAATACGATTTAGATCCACTGTACACATTTCGATCCAGACTGTCCGTGAAACTATCAAATGTGGTATTTTCATATTCAAAACATTTTAATGAATATAGTCCCCATAAAAAGGTCGTTCTTTTTGACAAACCAATGGGTAAAACTATGCATAATATATTTTTTCAGACGGGTTCTTCGTATAAAGGTCCAGCAAATGACAAAAAAGCAAAATTAAAAATCAGGAAGCATAATCTTAATTATAATTCTTAAGAAAACCACCTAACAATCAACAATCAAATTTTGCTGTATGTTGTTTTTTATCGTTGTTTAAATGCTTTTACTGGTCTGTTTGCTGCTTAATTATATAATTCTAGTCAACGAAAATGAAAACGAATTTCTAATCACCACTGTCAAGTAATACAGAGGGTTCCAATCGGGACTTCCTCTTGCCCTGATTCTCTATATTTTCCAAGAACATTATTTGAGCACAGTTTATTCCCTAGCAAAAGATTAATGATAGGCAATCAAAATGATTAAATACAATCATTTATAAGCAAGTCTGAGTGATGAGTCTCTCCACAAAATTTGAAATGAATGTGGAATTTGGAAATTTACCCTTGAGTTATATACATTTTGGAGCCTTTATTTCAGTTGCCATCATACTATGATTTCGATATAAATTATTTCAACTTAAGTGCTCGATATATGCAACTAAGACGGGTTTTATCAGAAACAGATCTGTGCGATCTTGGAAACATAGCTAACTTCTTTGAATGAATCATTATATTTCGCAAAGGTATTAATTTATCGCACATGTCGAGCTCGGACAAATGCGCAGATTTTAACCCTAGCGAAATATCCCAATAGATCTTATAGAAAATACAAATGCGTTATGTTATGTCCGTGCGCATGTATCATACGAGTATGTTGCGGTAGCGCAAAAAATCGCTCACTGCTCATTAGACACGCGAAATAAAGTGATACTACAGTAATGTATCGCATAACATATTACTTATTTTACAGCAGCTCTAGATACATGTTGTGCTTTTCTCTTAGAATGTTCTTTATTTGTCTATAGAAACAAGTTGGAGTACATTAATTTATGTAATTAAATTACAGTTAATGTTTATTTCATTTAATTTAACAAAGAAGAAGCAATGTGGAGTATATTAATTTTATTTTGTTTATTTTAGTTTACTTTATCAAAGTTGAACAAGTTGGAGTGCATTAATATAATTTAATTTAATTTAAATAAATTTAATTTAATTAAATTCCGATTCAATTCGAATTCAGGGTTTTTATATTGAGGTCAGTATTTGTACTTTCATTTTAAGAAAGACACGATTCTATAAAAAAAATCTAGCAAACAGCCGTTACAGTGCTGATGTACAAACACGACATTCTACGAGACAAACACGGAAAGCGATTTCATTATACAACAAACTAATTTGTTCATGGCAATCGAACCTTCCTTCACATAAATATCAGATACTTCAGATTATATTGTTCTAATTTGCTGATCAGATTCCGAAGCAGACGTTTCATTAACGGAAGATTTAGTAGATAATAAAAGCGAAGAAGTCAATAGATTCTTATCTGGGATGTCGAGTGAGCTTCAATCTCAATCCAGAACATCACAATATTTGATCAGCTTTCATTGACTAGCTATTCCTGGCTTCTTGCGATGTTATTGATCTCTTTTTATCTTTTTTGACATGAAAGAGCGCACAAACAATGTGTTGTTTAGATTATATATTAAGTAATGATTAAGGGAACTTTATCAAAAGCATGTTTGAAATCGCTAAATGCAACAGTATTAGTAAGCAGGAAGAGTACTGGTATTTACTTATCTATTATAGGGAAGGCGATATGTCTCGGTACACCTGTTATTGCGATATATTTGCCGACGATAAAATATTGCGAAAAGTTTCCTGTTTTTGTTATTATATTAAATGAAATCAATTTAAAATGTAAAATGTATAAAACTGTCCATGCCGCCTAGACCTGGGTTGAGCGCAACTCAATATTTACTCAGATTTGCGAATACTCTTGTGCTCTACGGCCTTCAAAAGGGCCTTATTTTTACAGCACCGATTGGTTGTACTTGGCGACTTTTTACAGAAGCACAACAAGCCATTGAATGTCAAATCTGGTTGAGACAGAGGGGAAGCTGTTATGCCGTCTTGCCATAACAATACAAGAAGTATTTTCCAAACCAGACATGATTCCTTCTAAAAGAAGAATGGCTATGAAAGTATGCGATGAGATCATAGCTGTCGGTTCTAAACTTTTAATCATTCACTTTTCGCGGCCTCAGCTTTAAAATGAATGTTCACCAGTAACGTTATTAAAACTGATGTTTTGGAAACCGTCGCATTTGCGGAGGCTTCGGGTCAACATTTTGAGAATATCAGTAATGTTAATTAATTGGCAAAGTATTCCGTGTAAAATTATACAGAATGTGAGGCTGCGCCTCATTTTGATAAGATTGTTCAAATTTTCTCTGGGGAGTAAACATGAGTTGCAGTTCAATACACTATGGCATGTAACAATGTCACGAAGAATAGAACATGATATAATATTTAATATGTGTAACATTTTACCTTAAGCATTTGTTCCATTTATTAGCCTATTGTTTATTGCCAACAAATAAAAGTGTAATTCGACGTTAAGTGAATCATTAATAAATATAAGTCAAAAACACCATTCTTGTCAGTTACAGTTAATTTTGTACCTTACAAATGATTCATAATGTGAAAAGTGGTGATTTTAATCAGAACCGTGGCATTTTCTACACAGAAAGATTTTATAAGCTAAAACAAAATGAGGATTTTAATTAGAACCGTGACATTTTCTAAAACCAAACAGTTAATAAATAACGGCTACAACAGCTAAAATCATTACATTGCTTTTATTGTTTAAATGATAGTGAACAATTCGTTGATTATCTTCTTAATCAACTTAAAAAGACGTTTTTTGTACACAGGACACGATCATCGGATTTTTAACAACTGATGCTTAATCATGTATAAAGAAATGTCACCTTCCTCATGCAACTCTGCTCGTTTTACGCATTAGTGTTATATACATGCTCAATCAAATCGAGCCTGCAATATTTTCATATCTGTAATGTTCTGTGGCTTTTAAATTATGCTTTTCATCTATGTATATATTGCAACCAACGTCGGGCACTTCGACATCAATTGATATAGTAAGATTGCGTGTGTGCATCTTTCCTAGACAATTTCTTGAAAATTATACTGGGCCCAAGATCATTAAACTAACACTGGATATCAGTCTCAAAGCTCAAGCATTTGTTTGACTAAAATGGCCACCAAATGTCAGTTTTGTGATCTTGGGTCCTGGTTTCCGTGCATCGAATTTTTTCAATGTACTTAATAGCATTCTCGTTTATGGACTATATGGCTTTAAAAGAAGTCCTCGTTGCCTCTGTTTTTTTCTATCAGTGACTGTCTGAGAATGAAAACGGATTAAAATAGTGACAGGTTTATGTGCAAGTAGTATAGCATTTCTTCTAGTAATAGACTGTTACAGTATTTTACGACTTATTGAAGCCAGTTGAGCTAGAGACTGGAATAAAATTTTCTAGGAGAAATACAAAATATATTTCATCGGCAAAGCGGGTTTAAAAAGTGACAGACCAATATGAAATTAGTGCATCTATCCCAAAAAGTTTATCTAGTAATAGACTGGAGCAGTATTTTATGTAACAATCAACTTAGCCAACCCATTTAATCTAGCGATAGACTGGTACATGTTAAATACTAGTATCCAGTAGATGAAATAAAAAACATAAAATTTCATTGGCACAAACAAATATCCTCGATATTGTAGGATATAAATAACTGGGTTTAGTTAAGAAAATAAAACATCCGACAACCGAACAAAAACCATATTTGTTTCTAAAAATAAATAAATAATGATCAATATTGAATTGATCACAACAATTTGCATGTCAAATTGCATCAAGAAAAAGGGAGAGCTTACTTTAAATACGAGATTGAAATCGATTTAAAATTAAAAAGAGCTATTCTTAGTGCATAGAACTGGTACTGTTGATAAATCAAAAGGCTAAGTAAATGCTAAGTCATCTGTCATTATTCGTGATATATAAATGATTGTATTTAAAACCCTATAAAAATGTCGATTCTGCTATAGTAATTGTTACTGATGATTTGTCTGTGAGTATGTGTGGAACGATATGTCAAAGCGTTGTAATAATTTCAACAAAACCTATTACAATGTGGGTTTGTCAATTTCCTGTGTGGTTTTAGTCCCTTTTACAAGCACAATGTGGGCTCGCTTTTTTCCTGTGAGTTTTATACGAAGTTTCAGTTAACTAACGTATCACCCGTGATTAACAACAGAATAAACGTGCAACTCTCCGGAAAAAACAACACAGCATCACTATTACACACCGGACACCCAGTACATTTAAAAGTTTGCTCAAGAGATTAAAAGTAAATGAAACAGGGTACACGGCGATTCGTCTAATGATTTCAAACAATTCCATTGGATTAGATATTTAAAGCTTTTTAAGCTAGTAAATGATTATTAAAAAATTATATGTTTCCGGAAGTTTTGTTTAAGGACACGGCTTAAGAGACATTCTAGATTTGCGTCTTTCCAGATACAGTAAAAAAGTGAAATATGCCTATCAGGAATGGCCACATTGAGCTGGCACATCCTATCCACACAGATAAAACTCAAAAAGAAAAAAAAAACGATTTCAAAGACGGCACCACAAACAATTTAAAAAAATAACAACTCAACATTTTTAAGCGTTGTGACGGCCTACAGCAAATCATTTTGCAAAAAACAACTGACAAACACTTATTATTTAAAAGAATCAACTACAGGATTGTCATCGTTTTAAAACATATCCCCCATTAAAAAAGTAAACGTGTTAAAAATGAAGATGAAAGTTGCCCCTCATATTGGAAAGATACTTGAAATTTGTTTGTAAATTTCGTTAATTCAACAGTAAACTCGCCTATAGAAATAATAAATACAAATTCCGATTCGGTGAGAATCAAATTAAAAATACGTAGCGAATGGTTTTAATTACACCTTCAAAAGTTTGGAAAACATGTTACATTTTCCTTAATGCACAATAAATTCCCATCTCTGTTATGTCTTTCTCCTCTACAAAACTTAATGTTATTATCTTTTATAGCTTTTGATTTTCTTTGGAAGAAAGATTGAATGGCATTCTATCTACTATTCAGGGGAAGCTATTTTCTCGCATAATTGCCATATGAGGCGAGTGCGTGTTATTTCTCTTTTCGTACAGAAATTTGTCTTCAAATTACTGGTTAGACGCGATATATACGAGTACACTGTAAAGTAAAACAATAAAACAGTAACTGTTGATGTATAAGCAAGAGAGAGTATTATTTTCGAGTATTATTTTTATCGCTGTACTCAGGTACTCAGTGTATCACATTGATATATGAAACAGCCGTCAGCTCCTATCTAGGCTACGTCACGGGAACGATATCTCGATGATGTTTTTGATATTTGAGTTGTTACAATATTTTAGCAAACCATACTATTAACTTTCGTTCACATTAATACTGTTAGGTGATTTAATCAATGTAATGTTATTTTTACAGCGAAATGGCAAAGCAAATAATGTTGTCTGATAAAACGGTGTGAAGTCATTTTAAAAAAATGACGATATATTTTTTTCGAAAGCGCATTTATCCATGACATTCCCATTTGAAAATACCAGGCGTAATGTTAATTTTCGCACACTTTGTGACATGATAACTTTCCAACTAATGCCAACCCTATCGTTGAAACCGTTAACCAACTGCAATAGCAAAATAATTTATCAATACCCCTGGTTTAAAACAATAATAAATTTAAATGTAACAATTTAAAATGACGGTCGGAAATCGATTTGTCTGAAAGTTATGAAAATTACAGCTTCTATTTCGTGATGAAAGTTCAATACCTTTATTTCTCTTCAAAAATTGATCCGCCGTTCCTGCTTAAGTCTACAAGTACCCTCTTTATTCTATTTCGAGCTTTTGAAAAACAAACATCGTTTATTTAACACAGTTTGAAGTTAAGTACACCATTCCATGAAAGCTGCCTTGTCAATTATTGGGCCAAAACATTTAGCGTTCTCTCTTCTTCTTATTGTGTGGGGAGGCTGTTTTTTCTGAATGTGACGATTCCTGATATGCATATTTCACCTTTTTTTTCAAATATCAAACGTTATCACTTAAACAGTGTAAAATGTGTATTAAACAAAACAATGTAATATTGTTACACATTAAACTACAGTACTGTAAACGCTTAAGGTTACATACGAAACGCCCAATACACGATATACGGACGCACGATACACGATAGACGGAAACACGATACGCGACAGACGACGCACTATACACGGAGATGCACGATACACGATACTGCCGATTCTTATAATTTGTGTACGAGATTTCTAAAACTTTGAAAATGCTATCAACATATTAGATAAATGGTTGAAATTAAATCATATAAATATGCATATGCAAGTACTTATTCACGTTGAACGATAAAATTAAAAGACGCATGATGCACGATACACGATATACGGACGCACGATGCACGTGAGAAGGACGCAAAATTCACGTTAGACGAACGCACGATACACGATAAACGGACGCACGATTGACGCAAATTCTGTAACATGAAACGTTCACAGTTACTGTACTGTAATAATTGAATATATTTAAAGCCAAAGACATGTGAAAGATATAAAGCTTTACTAACGCAGTAAAAATTGACTACCAACAAGTCCTACGTGTAATATGTACTGAAAAGTCCCAAATTAAGACCGCAGCTATTCACTAATTATTGTGTATTATTACAACTGATTTCAACTACATCTGAGACATTGAAATATTCCACCGTAAATCAAGAAAATGCAGCTTTAAAATAAAAAAAAGAACAAAAAATTAAGAAACTAATTTAAATAAACAAAATGAAGTTCAAAATCGAAATTGATCTCATACATGAAACTCGCTGTTCTAGCTCAGTCGGTAACTTGCTCGGATTCGTTTTGCGAGACTCAGTCGCCGTGCGGGTTCGGATCCCAGAATGGACATATATAATTATCATTCATATTCTTTTTTATTCTTACAGATTTCTACGGCTTGGACGTCATTTTGAAGTTCAGTATGTCTTCTGATACACAGCCTATTACTGGTACAGGTGGCACTGGTGGTGGAGATGACAGGGACCCTAGAAAACGGGATGACGAGAAAGAGAAGCTAAAGGTAAGTTTGTAAAGAACTGAAAAAAAAAGAAACTTTGAAAGCCATCAAACACGACAAATATGAAAATATTGCAGGCTCAGTTTGATTTAGCCTGTTCACGGACAGCAATGGAAATGCGTATTACTGCCCACGCCGCCTAGCCACGGGTTGAGCGCAACTCAATATTTACACCAAAACATTACAAGAACTAAAGAAAATATAGTGTTGATGTTTATATTTCTTTGAAGGGCGTCGAGTACGTTTAGTGGACGGTAATATGCATTTCTATTACTGCCCATGAACAGGCTCAATGAAACCGAGCCAGCAATAGTTTGATATGTGTCGTGTTCGGTGGATTTCAAAGTTCTTGTCCATCTTTTTATTAAACGTGTTGATGAAAAACGACTGCGAATGATGAGTCTGAGTACTTAATACTATATTGCTAATGTTATTAAATTGTTATAACTTGTGTTTGGAATTGTGAGCTTAAACTTAATCGAATAATCTTAACGTTGTTTCGAATAGTGTTTGAAATTGGAAATTGGGAGTTAAAATATTAATCGATTAATCTTAACGTTAATTGTTTCTAATAGTGTTAGAAATCGGGAGGTACAAAATTAATCAATTAATCGGTGATGACATGTGATCGCCACGGCTTAAATCGCCATTAATATTATAAGGTTTATATGTTTATATGAGGTTCCAAGTAAATCTTGTTTTTTGTACGCAAAACCAAATTATTAATTGGTCACTTTTTGTCGATGTTTCTTTTGTTAGATAGAGATTAACATCACATTCTAATGTCGTTAATCGTCAATGCGAGAAGTTTTCGATTAGTGTGTGAAATTTTCAATAATCGACTTGGGGAAGGTTCGACATTAGTTTACGTAAATTTTCTAAAAACTGCAATTTTTTGGCAATTTAAGCTCAAGCGGTGTAAAATTACCACTAATTACTTTTGTGTTTCCCTTAAAACTGCAAGTAGAAAACATAAACTTTTTACAATTAACCGCACTTTTTAAATAAATCCATTTTAAAGTGTCATATTTATAATTACCTCCCTTTCAATTAAAGACTGTTTCAATTGTGAGTAAGAGGTAAACGTAAATTTTAATGAATGATTTAAGAAAGTCAGTAAACATTGAAAGACATTGAATAATTGGTTCCAATGTGACGCAGTTCTATATAAACATGTTCTTGTCATAGTAAAGGCTTGTACAAATAACTTGCGTACATAATTGACGTAGTGTGTAGTTGATAAGTAAATAGAACTTTCTAAGGTGAGTGTATATATATATTTTCACCAGTATTTATAACATGTATGAATTTAAACAATAAAAAATATTACTTTAAAAATAAATCGTTTAACAAAAGCCAAATCTTTGGAAATTTGCGACTTTTTATGCATTTTCTTATTTTTTTCATTCACGACAGTCTAAAGTTATTTATGCTGTTGTTTTTTTTGTTTTGTTTATTTTTTCATTTCTGTACAATTTCGAGCAAATGGCATAAATGACATTTTCGCATGGAAATAATTTCACGCATTCGTAATATTTCTATACGATTAGATATTCAAAGGTTTGATTTCGTTTGGGTGCAATTTCTTCCAACTTCAATAAGTTAAACGCGAAATACGCGAAAATTGAACCATCGCGAAAACTAACGATTTAATAGAAATCTTTTGTGACACATTGCATTTAGAACAACTACATGTAGCATATCAGATCACATGTACAGAGGTGGTGTGGTAGTGATGAAGATATATACTTCCAAAAGCTTCCTAAATTTTGCTTTCGAATGTCATATCTGATGTCATACCTCTCCGTCAAAAGTCTATCAACAAAATTCTTGTTGTGAAATACAAAGTGATTAATATTCCTATATGACTCTGTCTAGTAACGAATACAATACATAAACTTGCATGTTTCCAATCCAATAAACTCGTAGAATATTAGTATAACTTGGCGTCAAATTATTTCTGGTCGAAATGCAATCTTAATTTCCCATTTATCAAGTATATTGCGGTAAATTTATTTCCAAGAGAAGGATTCCGAATGCATTCATTTCTTATGTATTCAGTAATATGATATATATTGGATTAATGTCACGCTATCCTGCAGCTAAACTGCACACGAGACCATGTAATTGCGTATAGTTAATATAACCTGATGGGTGGACTCACAATTACTTATATTACAGGGACGATATAAAACCTAATTAGAGCGTACACTAAATCTATTGCGAAATACGATGAAATAATTATAAGATTAATAAGTATTGAGGGTTTTTATTACGGAACATAATTGAAAACAGATAAATGAAAATTTTTCGATACAATAATTGTTAATTCGTGAATATTCGTGGGGTATTTCATTGGGCATTACGATCCACGACATGAAATCTCCAACGAAATATATAATTGTTTATCCAAGATCTTCGATAAATAATTGTTAATTCGTTAATATTCGTGGGGTATTTAATTGGGCATTACGATCCACGACATGAAATCTCCAACAAAATATATAATTGTTTATCCAAGATCTTCGATGAATAATTGTTAATTCGTTAATATTCGTGGGGTATTTAATTGGGCATTACGATCCACGACATGAAATCTCCAACAAAATATATAATTGTATATCCAAGATCTTCGATACAATAATTGTTAATTCGTGAATATTCGTGCGGTACTAATTTATTTTCGTGGATTTTGTGTGAAGGTCAATCCGAGAATTGAAAAATTCCAATGAAATATAGAATAATTGGCCATACACATATTTTGAGACGTTCGAAACCACGAATTTAAGTACACACGAACATGTTTCCTCTACTGAAAAACACGGAATCGTATGCCGACGAAAAGTAACGTGTTCAATGTACACAACTTCAAAGTCACAGAAAACCATTGTGTTCCGTGTGGTATCTGTAAAATGTCTCCCCGTAAATTCAGTTAGTAATGTTATCAATTATTTAGCCATTTAAAGTCCGTTGAAAACGGTACTTACATTGGTGTAAATATTGAGTTGCGCACAAACCGGGGCTAGTCGGTATGAACAGTAATATGCCAATGAACAGGCTAAATTAAACCAAGCTTGCAATATTTTGATATTTGTCGTGTTAGGTGAGTTTCAAAGTTTCTCTTTCATCTATTATAATTCACTTACTTGTACCTTCGTTTTTGCTATCGATGATCTTTTCAATTACGCATTTTGATGGCTGTTGAGCACGACACATATGCCTACAGTACTGTGAACGTTTCATGTTACAAAATTTGCGTGTATCGTGCGTCCGTCTATCGTGTATAATGCGTCCTACTAACGTATATCGTGCGTCTAACGTGCATACTGCGTCCGTCTAATGTGCATCGTGCGTCCGTATATCGTGTATCGTGCATCATGCGTCTTTTAAATTTATCGTGCAACGTGAAAAAGTTACTTGCATATTCGACTTTATATCATTTAATTTAAACCATTCATCTTATATTTTCATAGCATTTTCAAATTTTTAGAAATCTCGTACACAAATTATATGAATCGGCAGTATCGTGTATCGTGCGTATACAGTGTATAGTGCGTCCGTCTATCGCGTATCGTGAGTCCGTCTATCGTTTATCGTGTGTCCGTATATCGTGTATCGTGCGTTTCGTTTGTTACCTTAAACTTTCACAGAACTGTACATACTAGTAAATACTGCGTTCCGCTGCGCTCGGCGGCGTGGACAGTAATATGCATTTGCATTACAGCCCACGAACAGTCTTAGTCGACCCGAGTCTGCAATCTATTAAATTCTCTGTCATGTTTGGAGGCCGTCGAAGTTCGTTTTTCTCATCTATTTTAATATCTTTTTGATTGCGTTTTTGCAGATCGTTAAGAGCAAAGAAAGGCTGGTAGTTGTCCATTAATACGTACTGGTTAAATTTATATACCAAATCAGCTTACTCAGTACAGTGCACAAAGGTTGTTACAGCAACAGCATCTTCGCAAATCACGTTTAGTACTCTCCTTGCTTCATAATTAAATAATGGCGCTACTGTATGCCTTTTTGTTTAATATTGATTTGGACGAAAGCAGGATACCCAAATAACTGCAAATGTCTGCAAACTTTGATTCCTTTAGCAGGAATAAGCGTGATAACATCTTTATCTTCTAATTAAATCTTTCCTTAGTGGGAATTCTCTGGATCGCACAGGCTTAAATACGTGTTGCGGGACATGAGCAAAATAACTTTAAATATACAAACAAATAAAGTCGATAGTATAGTTTTGCCACCCATCTGAAAAGTATCCTTCGTTGAACTCTTTTCTTTAATTATTGATTAATTAGCGCGCTTCTCTATTTACTGTTTTCAGTTTGTATTGACCAAATAAATTATTAAGTATGTAACAACAGCGTATATTGACATATTTATTGAATTGTAGGAAAATTATGAATTCTGGTACAATAACTATTTTCCATATCTTCACCTTAGTACTAAAACAGTATAAGTACCTTTGAAAGTAAAAGGAGTTCTACCGTTTGTGCACTCATGTTCAATCTATTCTCATAGTATTATGGAATAAATGAAGTCTTAGATTCGATAAATACGTTGCTTGCATCCTTTAAATAATGTAAGTCAGTATCGTCGTTTACTTTAAAGCTGCCTATTCAAAGTTCATGGTCGAATTATTTAATCTTTTAATTGCTGTTAATATAACTACTAATTTCGATTTCAATTAGACTTTGACCCAGCGAGCAAACTCCGCCGACCGCGTTTTTGTCATACGACGACAGTTAGAACTGCCGCGCCAATCAAAATACTTTACATTTTACTTCTAAATCAGGTTTTGTTGTCAATCAATTTTTTGTCGCTGTAGGTTCATTCCCTTTGCAGATGTTGAAGCAATAACAAAAGGTGTGGCTTAAAGTAAAGCAACCTGAAGGCGTAATTAACAATGAACAACGTTCTGTCAATTCAACGAACATATCAGTCGCAGCGCACCGTGTTCGATGTATTGGTTGCAAGCCAAAATCTAACTGAAATCGAAATTTGTAGTAATAATTGAAACAATATAGTTATAATGTCCATAAATGAGCATATTTCGCCGAAATTTCGGACTAAGAGTTAAACATAATGTTGTGAGTGAAGTTTACTTCGCTAGTATCGCTTTAGCAAATTTGGCTTAATACATGTATATGCTCACTCGTATAATGACAGTATAAGAACATTACGCCACATTTTGTTTGTTAACATGTCTTGAATGAAACATTTTGATATTTAAAAACACTAACTACTTTTTCGTCCTGCTACCTTAGGCACCTTTAAGTAATGTAAATTAATATCGCCGATTGAATACTAACTGAATTGATTGTTCTGCAATTGTATCACAAAAAGTATCATTTTCGCTCCTCAGGCCAGTGCGCCTTTCAAGAAATAGCATTAATTCAATTGCGATACAAAGAGCCAGTAGGTATAGTCTCGTCGCCGACACGGATTCTTTGAACTTATTTGCTTTGGTAAAATAGTCTCCGTATCCCGCAGATGTGATTACAAGATGTGGTGCAGTATTATTTTCTTTAGTTTTGAACTGCGCAGGAAAGAAATTTAGGAATCGTTTGAAAAAAACAAATTAATAATTCATAAATAGTATACACGGTTAAACTATAGTCATGGTCCATGATAGGGTTGCCTTCAGTTCTTATAAACTTTTTAGTTCAAATGTTCTTATGATAATACTTAACTGCATATTATGACCAATGATACAGAACCATGGGCCCTTGATCAAAGAGTAGCCTTTCTGGTAAAAAAAGTTTGATAAGAGTATTCCGGTTCGTGTCGTTCGAGAAGTCAAATGGCACTGAATAAAATACAGTAGCCGTCCCCAAAATTTGATTTTCATAAATTATTCCAAACAGATAACCTATATTTATTGAAAATTTGAAATCAAACATTAGTTTGTTCAACAACAGAAGAAAATCAATCGGCAATATTACACACGGTAATAACTTGGAAAGGGTTTATATGGGCATGGCGGGGGTTGATGTACTAGGATAGAACCTAGGTCAAATTCTTGACTTTTCTCATTCCACCGCCATAAATCTGCTAAATTAATTGAATAATTGAAATCCAGCTGGTATTTAACGAAGCATGGTCTCCATATGATTGCTCTTATTTAATTGCAGTCGAATTCTATAAAAAGAATATAGCTTTAACATTATTTTGTCTGTACTGTACAGAGAAAAAGTTGGGATTTAACTTGGATTTCGATGTTAATCAACATACTTTTTTTTGTTATTGTTATACATATTCAATGAATATCATAACAAAAATCAAGAAGGCTGGCTAGCGTTCATCAGTGGAAAAAATTAAGGAAATGAGTATGCTGATTATAACTAACTATGGTTCTACAAAATTAACAATTTAGAGCAACACAACATAAATAGTGGTAGGGTAATCTTGGTCTTGGTGAATGATATACACCATATTGTAATTTTGGGTTAAAACTGATTGTGAATTATTAAAACCATATGCTAAAACTGGCGATAAAGTATTGTAGATAAGTATCGTAACATATCGTTCTGCTTTTAACTCGCCAAATAGCAAAATATTGCAAGGGCTTTATAATTGGACTGAACCTGTTCAATAATGGAAATTCAAACTACTATCCAGGCCGGCTAGCTCGGATTAAGCGCTACTCAATATTTATACAAATATATTATATATTTCGTGCTTAAAACCCTTCAAAGACGGTAATATATATATTACACTGTACAGTACGGACTGAATGTGTTGCACACACAACGCTACTGTGAAATTCAAATAAATAAAAAAGAACTTTGAAAGGCAGTGAACACGATAAAAATCAAAAAAGAGAAAAGAAGGTGATTGGTATTCAGATTATTTCAGAGAACGAATTCTATCTTTAAATATGTATAAAGACGTGTTTGCATAGAAAACGCTGTTATCAATTTAGGTGCCTTAAGGGCCGCTTCGCACGATGTAATACATGTATCTGTGCAAATATTGAGTTGCGAGCGATCTGGAGCTAGGAGGCGTGAACTGTAATATGTATTTCCATCTCTGCCAGTGAACAGGCATAATCAAACCGAGACTACATTATTTTGGTAATTTGTCGTGTTCGGTGGCTTTTAAAATTTATTTTCCAATTTTTTATTAAATAAATATTTAGAGTCCAGGCCATAAAACTTGTATTTTTTCAATACACATTTTCCTAAACCTAACAATCATGTAGATATTAGCGCAATTCTCACATTAAAATATGTATTGCCTATTCTTTAAAATGATTTTCCGATAGTTCCGGGGGTATGCGGCGCGAACAGTAAATTAATATGCATTTCCATTACTTCACACGAAAAGGCTCAATCAAACCGAGCCTGCAATATTTTCATATTTGTCGTGTTCGGTGGCTTTCAAAGTTCCATTTTCGTGTATTTTAATGGGTCTGCACAGTCCAAGACTTATAACTTATTATTTTTCAACAAAAATTTTCCTCAACAAAACGAACAATGTAGAATTTATTAACGCAATTCTCACATTCCAATATATATCGCCTATTCTTTAACATGATTTTTCCGATAGTTCTATTTCTAACAGAGCTACAGGGAGAACTTGTTCAAACATGTAAGCCTATCTTTCGCCAATCAAGCAGAAATACATCGATATGTTTTTGATCTATGTATCTGTTAATTGGGTCAGTTCGCTGACACAGCGAGCTACATTGCAGATGTACAAGGGTTTTAAATCTTGCGGTAGAATGGAATAGTAACATGTACAAGAATGTGGCATTTATATGATATTGTAAAATATTCAGGTACTGTTATTGATTTTAAAACTGCATTTTTATTTAAATTTTAACTCGTAGTTCTAGTTGTAGCTTTAGTACTTTTGAACTAGTTATAACAAATTTTCAGAATTTAACAATACTGATTAAATAAAATTAACCGCCTTATCCAATGAATAAATTATTTATTTATTTTACCGGTAGCTTCAACACCAGAACATGCATTTTTTTTCCGGTAATGCAATGTATCAACCACGCCGCGCCAATTAATGTAAAAAACAATCATGTACTTCAAGGAGTTAAAATGAAACTGGTACAATGTACCTAACACAAAGAACTTATTTTCTGAGTTTCACATAGTGTTTGTAAAGCAATGTTTTCATAAGGAATAAATATAATGAATTTATGATTAGGTTAACATTATCTGTATGTTCAAACAAACGCACGGGAATATAAATAACAACTTTGGTGGGTTTTTTTTATTATTCATCAAAGAAACATTTGAAAAATATATCAATTGAAAAGAAGAAAGTTCAAGCTTTATTATTTAAACAACAATATTTAATCTTCTATGGAGATTTATTATCGTTTAACAATTAATGCTTTGATATTTATCAGGTATATTTGGCACCGGAAATCGACTCTTCACCAGAAAGTGACGTTGACGAGCCGGCCCAGGATGTACCGGTCACTGTATCCGACTCTACCCTGACCACTTCTACCCAGCAATCTTCACCAAAAGTCACCTCACCTCCGCACAAGCGCTCGTCTACACTCTCCCCGGCTGTCCAGCGATCTGACTCCGTTAGGACTCCGCCGCGGAAGCGCGCGTCTACACACTCGCCAGCAGCGTTTCGGCGATCGGACTCCGCGAAGTCTCCTACGCGTCCTCCCTCTTTGTCACCAAACATTCAACGGTCTGATTCTGTGAAGCTCAATAAAAAGCAGCCCGCCAATGGAAGTGCAGTGCGATCGATCAATATGGATCAATCGCAACGAACGCCAAGAACATCTAAACGTGTACCAAGTTTAAAATTGAAACGTATGGGTGCGCAGTCGAGGAATTTAAATGTCCAAAATACGCAGGATGTAGTGGAGTCTACGATGCCGTGTCTGCCTCAATGTGCACGTGAAAATCCATCGATTACTATTACAATTGATTCAGACGACGATTCTATCTATAGTGATTACTTAAGTCCAGATATGAATTACAGACCGGAATTGAAAGTTCAGTTTATAGGAGACGAGACCAGTTTATACGGAACACCCAAAGAGGAATTATTACCGTACACAACTGTTAGTGGTGTAAACATGGAGAAATCAAGACCAACAAGTTTTTTAAGGGAACAAATTTATGCATTCTTTCAACCGTCGGATAATAAACTGGCTATGAAATTATTTGGCAATAAAAATGCTTTGCTCAAAGAGAAAGCACGTCACAAACGCCAAGGCAACTGGGTGATACATCCGTGTAGCAACTTCCGGTAAGTCGTTTTTATTTGACTATTGAGGGAACCTGTCAAATTAAAGAGTAAAATTGATTAGTACAAATAGTAATTTCACCATTGCAAAAATTACATGTATCCAGACCCTTTCACGAGTCAGTACATGTACTAGAACCTAAGAAGTCATGCAAAAGACCTACACGAGCCCTAGAGATTCGATTTTCAAAGCTAATTAAATTATATAAGATATTTAAAATTTATGGAATTAATTATTTATCAAAAAAGTGTAATGTAGTATTATACTTTTAACGTATTCAGTTCATTTAGGTTTATAAATAAATACAAATTGAGTTAATAAATAATTGAATGCAGTAAAATTTAATTTCATTAAGAAATACACATTAATTGATTATTTATAATCGGAAAGCAATAACAAAATAATATATATTAGATGTATGTTATAGATTTTAATGATTAAGGTATTCGCATTGTATTCGAAATGAGCCATTTTGTTAAGTTTAAAGGTGCCTGGTTACACATCAAGACGAATATGTTAAGTTGTTTTTTTAATATCAAAATATTTGTACAAAATGTAGAAGACCTGTAAACAGAGCTAATGCGATGTAATATTCTTACACAATCAACGTGATAGTGAAAATATTGAAAGCCAACTTTCTTACAGAGTTCTAACACAGTAAAGGTTACTCCCAACAGTTTCTAGAGTGTACTGATTAGTCGAAGATTTCGACGAAATACACTCTTGTTTAGCTATTTATATGCAATATATAGTGTTACAATGAATTTGAACCACATCTGTGACATTGAAGCCCCTACATGTAATTCACCCTGAACTGTAAATAAGCTGCTTATCTTTAAACATGACAGGGATTACATGTATACATTTTCACTTAAAAATAATAAGAAGCTTCGAAAGAGAGTCACGATTTCAGACAAAATTTGATTGTCAGATTAATGTCTTTCGTCTGCCTTATTTATCAAATAAGCGCGGTTACTCAATTTAATTCAGTAACCTCCTATATCGTAAGCGATGATATAAATAGAAAACGTTACGGTTTTTTATTTCCAGACATTATGTCGCAGATCGGATCTTAGTGTCGAGCCAGTAGCTAGTGTAACCAGTTTATCAGAAAATGTTTCTTATACACGATGTCTGTTATGTATTATATGTGATTAATATCATTGAAACATTTATAGAATTAGAGCCAATAGATATTAAGGTTTTTATTGATAAATTGTGTCCTGCGGCACTTGCAACACTAAATTGTTTCCAGGTCTTTACTTAAATATTATCAGAAAACCCTAAATATTCGGCGCACTCTTTTCGGAAATCGCTTACATTTTTTTTGTTTTGTGTATTTCTAAGCCATCGTAAAACTTAAATACCCGGAAGCGTTGTATCTTAAATGCATACTCTTTTTTACAGCAAGCATCCTTATTTTTACTGCAAGCATCCTCATCTTTACTGCAGGCATCTTAAAATCAAACTCTAGAATTGTGGTTAAATGTTTGTCAGTCATTTTATTTCCCAAACAGACTAGGATTTCCTGTGTTAAACTTCAAGAGTTAATGTCTAACGAACCTAAATATACACCATTATCAGCCTATAACCACCATTCCGCATTCTTGCAGAAGGGGAAACCTAAAGCTGTTTAAACATCTTATAAACACTCGAGTTATGTTCTGGATTTTCGAATTAATGATGCTTTTGAGATTTCTCGTAGCGGGTTTCTTCGGAGATGTTTCTCCGTACTTAGATTAATATATACAATTTTTATCATTGTTTTTAACAGATCGCGTTCATTGCTAATGTATAGATCTTCTGGCTTCTGCCATTGTTTTACCGGAAACATAATCAATGAAAATGCTTGCATGCAAACTGTATATTTTCTCGGAGGAATCAGGATAAATATATGCAGTCTGAGAATAATACGTAATTATTGTAACAGTCGATAAAACAATCGCAGATATAATACAAGAATCCAATATTTTGTGCAGATAGTAAAGCATCTCCGGACTCAATTCGCTAAACTAACTGTAAGTCGTCTAGCAAACAAACGTTTTGAAATTGGTAAAAAAAACACTATGAACTAAGATTTCGCTTTTAGTTGCCAGTTTTTATAAAGTTTAACATGAATGTATTTCAGATATAAAATCATTTATGAAATAGGCTTATTGATTATTACACACTGAGTTGCCAGATTTAAGTACATGTAACATAAATACATTTCGGAGACAGATTTATTTTTATCTTTCTGTTAGCTATTATGGTTGATTATTACACTTTCAGTTGCCAGATTTATGTAATTATGCATATATTCAAGAGATAGAATAATGCATTTACTTTCTAATAATCATGTCTTATTGATTCTTGTACTTTCTGATGCCGGCTTTTAGTACATATGAATATATTCCACAACAAGACTCTGTATAGATATTTTTATTAACTAGTCTTATTGATTCTTAACTTTCAGTAGCCAGGTTTTAGCAAACATAAATATATACCAGATGTATATTATGAATATATAGTAAATAGAAATAGCCACCAAACATAACTTAAACGAACATATTTCAAGATCGTTTCAATGGGCAATAATGGACATGCAAATTACTGCTCTCACCTAACTTGGAAGCCCTCTACTGTAAACAACTCGGTATCTAACTATTAATGTAAAACCTAAGACTTCTGCACAATCAAGTGCAGTTTTGTAAACATCGTTATTTTAAGGGCACGCAAAGGGAAAAGGTACATTCGGTCATTTTTAATGATATTTTAGTTTTTAATAAATTTAGATAAAAAACTTAAATGTATAAATCAATTTCTTATAACTAAAATGTGATTTTGTTACACATTTTGACAATAAAATGGTATTTTTACCGCCAAATGCATAATAAGTAATGTCGTCTACTCAAATTTATATCAAAGATTGACGTCAACTGTCCGAAGGTACCTTTTCCCGCGACGCGCCCCATTTAATAAGAGTTAGTATATGCCAATCTATTGTATATTTGGAATGGCTTGATGTTTGCACTGGTATATATGGGAATCCCAGAATCCAATAAGCTAAATTTAGCGCAAAACATCTTGATTCCTGTTAATCCATCACGGGCACAACCATGTTGAAAATACTTCATTCTATCCGGCGATCCGTCATCTGAAAATAGAGATAAAAGGGATTTTTATTTTCCCAACGCCGTCTACGAGTTATTACTATATTATATGTTTGTTCAAGATTGTAATCTGGTATCAGATCAACCTTTATGAATGGTGTATAAGGTCGTATGCTGCCAGTTTAATCATGTTATCAATTTGTTTGTTCATGTCTAATCGAATATTCTGTTTTCTCATTGCACTATGGAGGATATCGATAGCAAATCAAATGCTGATATAGCAAAGGTGCTTTTCGTACTCCCACATACCTGAAATCAATCACATTTCGTATGCAGAAGATATTTTGACTTTGCATGATGCATATCTTAAAATATATTCTGTTGAGTTTAGTTTCTCAATCCCAATTGCATCTACCAAGATTTTAGCTGCATTAACTGAATTTTAGGTTCAATCCATTATGTCTATGGTTGCTTATTTAAATAAGCAATTATGAATATGTTCCTAAAGGCTCATTTATCTCCTCACTTCTTACAATGGCCTACATTATTTCAATGGCTTGAAATAAGTTGCTTCCATTTTTTTCAAAAGCCTAAAATGAGAAGGCTCACTTCTCATGGGGGAACTCGACATAAGCAGGTATCGGACCTAATATTAAAAGGCTGTCTTCTTCGAGGAACCCTGCATAAGAAGGCCCGCTATGGAGGCATATACGGTAGGATCACTTATCATAACTAAGCCAATTTCTCTCAAGAACATGATGGCTAGTATCGTAAGGAGCCAACATAACAAGGGCTGAGGTTATAAAACTGAGATTGAAAACCAGTCTCAAAGCTCAAGCATCTGATTGGCTGAAATGGCCAATTTGATGCTTGAGATTTGAGACTGGTTTCCATGCTCAGTGGCTTATTTGTCTTAAGATACTTGCACCAAAAGGACTAAAGTGAACTGACTCAACAGGATTTGGCCGACATATGCAGAAAGCTAACGTAAAGTAAGTGTCATATGTTAAAGTAATGGGTAAAATTATATTAATTAAATTCAAATTTGTTTCTAAGCACTTAAAAATGAAATGCTTCTTATGCTTCTTGTTTAAATGCATTAAACTGGTAATATTTTTTAGTTTACATATAATTAATGACAGGGTATGTCATTGCGATATGAAAATGTTTGCCTTGTTCAAATGAACGCCCGGTTGGGACTTTACACGCGTTTACCCTTTACTCTGAGTGATATGGCTGTTTCGCAAGAGCAAGACAAGGGCTGAAGGTTATAAAACTGATCGCTATTTCAGCCAACCAGATGCTTGAGATTTGTGACTGGTTTCCATGCTCAGTTTTATAACCATGGGCGCAGGAGTTGGTCCAGATAAGCCAGCACGTCGGCAACGTCTTATCAGAATCTTCACTTATCGCTTTTAGATTCATTAAGTTATTTCTGACCATCAAGCGACCAGTGTTGATCCAGATCAGACAGTACGGACGTACTGATCTGGATCTACACTTAACGAACAAGCGATAAAACCTGTATATACAGTTGTATAGAGCGTTAACCAATTCGATTGCTTTTTATACATCTGTGCACGCAATAAATCATTGATTCAATCCTTAAAACTTCAATTTCATAGCGTGCATGTTCACGAGGCTCTATCGTTCTAACGATCTTCCGAATATCGCAAGCACAACGTCAATATTTACAGTGTCTGTGTTTGCACGCTTGGGGGGAGGGGGATGGGCGTGTTGTGCTCGGAAAGATGAATTTGATAAATATTATTTATAGAGACAGGTTAACAATCACATTCTGTAATCTGTAAAGGTTTTTCAATCTTATAACAATTATTGCTGAAACTAAGATTTCATGATTTTGAGTTTAGTAATTTAATTTGTTATATATCCAATTATTTGTGGCACAAAAAAAAAACCATCCGTATTTTAGTATTACATGGATATTAAAAAAAATCTAATTTGACTTGAAAGAATATACGTATATCCGTTTACCATCATGTACCATCTAAATAAAATAAGCAAAGCAGGTACTGGATGAAAAGCAAAATACATGCATCGGCGACACCAAGATTTGCTGTTAGAGGGGAGAGTGGCTACTGGACATTTTGGACGATTGAAATCTTAAAAAAAACTCTTCGTTATCTCTACTAAAAATGTATTCGGTATTTATTTAATTCGAACATTTTCTCTTTGACATTTATATTTAAAATTAACCAGAACAAGCTTAGAGAGGGCGCGTGGTGCTTGCCGAGTGCTCCCCCGTCTACATCCGACGTCATTTCCTGCAAAATTAGCCATTTGCAGTAAGTTGGATAATTTCATGCACTTGCTCTTATACAGTTATGCAAATAGTCTGGGGAAGAATTTGAGTTCGGCAGTTCTGTCTCAGTTTATGCCAAGTAAATTAATCAGACAACTGATTAAACATGTGAAAGCTAGAAGTCAGTGTAAAGTAGCATTGCTAATAAAATACGCAATTGATTTCTTTTATTAACATAAATTTATTTGTACCTTCTTTGAGAATACACTAAGTTCAAACTTGTGTCCGTAAATGCAAACATGCTTATGCCAGCAATATTGGTGCAAAATTGTATTAAACAAGTAACTTCAGTTTAGCACGTACAACTTAATTTCTAACATTACAGCTGAGTCATTTTACATGTAGATGCCGTCAACATTTCAATGTTATTCGTAAGGTTCTGCAAATTGTATGATGTGGAATAAAATTGCACATGCACTGTGTGTATTGTAAATTCTGATGCTGACCGTTCCAATGCGACAATCTCTCGGGCTCTCATTTTGTTGTTGTTGTTTTTTTAACTGATCATATTAAACATGTTATAAGCACATACTTTGTGATTCTCTCTACTTTTTGGCTGTGCGGGGAGGCTAGTGTATTTTAATGTAGTTATTAGTGATATGTGATATGCACATATCAGTTATTTAATAACAACTGGACAGGTTCTTGTCGCTATTTATCTGAAATAATACACTTTGGGAAGTTAAAATAATCAATGCCCAAGGTTATAAACTGAGCATGGAAACCAGTCTCAAATCTCAAGCATATGATAAGCTGAAATGGCAACCAGTTGCCATTTCAGCCAATCAGATGCTTGAGATTTGAGACTGGTTTCCAATCTATTGATGGCTTGGTGCGATATGGACAAAATCAGAATAATGAAGGAGATTGTCCAGTTTTGCGTCAATCTCTTGATATATAGCTTATTTATTAGACTTATAGTTTTCGAAATTCAAAACAAAACAAACCGAGAGACTATGTATGCAAGTCTTGGCATTCTGCAATGAACCAACCTGAAATAAAGCAAAGACACTTTGTGGCAGCATAGTCCTTACTATTGTCTATAATTGTTTTTATAAAGCATGAAGGCAAATAGCATTAAATGATTTATCTTGTAGTGAGTTTATGTTTTAAATGAAACAAAATTATTTTGAACGTTATCTACCCAAATATCAATTGATATAAAAACGAAATAATCTTGGTTTCTTGTCCAACTGCTTTTGCTTCAACTGTCCTAAACCTACCTGATAATTCAACAGTGAAACATTTACCTGATATTTCAAATGACCTAAATCTACCTCATATTTCAACTGACATAAACCTATCTGATACTTCAACTGACATAAACCTAACTGATACTTCAACTGACATAAACCTACCTGATACTTCAACTGACATAAACCTAACTGATACTTCAACTGACATAAACCTACCTGATACTTCAACTGACATAAGTCTAACTGATATTTCAACTGACATAAACCTACCTGATATTTCAACTGACATAAATCGAACTGATATTTCAACTGACATAAATCTACCTGATATTTCAACTGACATATACCTACCTGATATTCCAACTGTCCTAAACTTCCCTGATATTTAAACAGTCAAAAACTAACCTGATATTTCAACTGTCATAAACCTGCTGATATTTCAACTGTCATAAATATACCTAATATTTTTTCTTCGACTTCCATATATTTTTCTGAACTTTCGTAAAATCATTTGGTTTCCTCTTCATTTTGTTCACAGCTCTACGTATGTTCGAATTATTTTCGTTTCATCTTATTGAACATAACAAAAACTAATTTGCAAAATGATATAAAATCAAGCATCAGGAATCATTTCAAGATGAAACATTAATTCGAGCAAATGTTTTATGAGGCCATTGGCTTCGTGTTAAATCTAAATGATTGTTTCTCAAATTTAAGAGGCACATCTAGAATTTCGCAAGGAGATTAAAAACATTTAAGCATAAAGGACGCTATCAGATGTTAAGATGTATTTGGCATAAACTGTTCCGTAAAAATCATAAATTAAAGTATTTAAAACAGTAGTGATACCATAAAACTGTCATTAATCGCACTTGTTTACGAATTAAAATTCTGAGATTATTATTTATATGTCAAAATCTCAAAAATTTCTAACTTCTTGATATGCGGATATACTCGTATGCTCAACTTTAACAATGATTGTTAAACAGAGTAAGAACTGCAGCTTTTATGAAAGAGAGGTAAGATAATAATCAAAATTAATCTGAAGCCCGTTTTTTTAAATATTTTGAAAAAGAATAACATTTCATATATATTTACATTCGTATTGATTTCTTTGTTTAAAAAAATTCGGTTCATTTTGCATGAACCGCATGACCCGTAATGACGTCAGTAACGTCATGGCTGTTACTATTGAAAACTCCCACGTATTACTCACCCTTTTCACTTAATACTAATATTTGAAAGCGTTCGACTTAAGTTTATTTAAAGAAAAAAATGAATAAAATGTAAATATAAGTAATGATTCTTATTTTGGTGCGGTTCATGCAGATTGGACGTGCACGCGAGAGCTGGCAAATTTACCATAAAGCGCTAGCGCGCTTTATGGATTTGCCAGCTCTCGCGTGCACGTCCAATCTGCATGAACCGCACCAAAATAAGAATCATTCCTTAAAACATAACATAATAACATAACTTTATTGGCATAAAACAACAGAAGGCAAATTTATAGCCACATAATACATTTAGATATACGATAGCGCATGTAAAAGAAGAAAAACATATCAAAATATATTTATACTAATTTCTTTGATAACAACATATTTAGCACCCATGCGATTTTAACCTCGGTCACCAAAATGAAATATAAAAACTTAAAGCAGGCAAACAGGAAAACAATAGAAATTGAACAAGAATAGATTTGCCCTAAAAGACAAAACAATAAGCGGAACTAGACAGGGTAGAGACCCAAAGGCAATAAGTATATCATAGGGTATGTTGAAAGTTATCAAGATCTAGATTGACTGGAACATTGTAACCTCCTATCTTAAAACCAACAGAAATATTAAATCAGAAGTAATTTTAGAAGTATCTTTAACATACATATATGAATCGTGCTCGAGGACCGTCAAAGTATGTAACTAATAACAGTACTTATTGAATGTACGGAAATAAACTGCTTTTCATATCATTGAGACGCGTTACAAATTCCTTATTCTTAAGCAGATCAAACCATTTATAAATTTAAGCGCGCCAATGTCATCGGGACATTGACGTCATTCGATAAAATGACATCAAAACATTGCACAGACGACAATCAAGAAAGCCTGTTTTGGTGCGTTTTACGGGAAAAGTTTTCTTCGGACAATTGGTATCAATTTTTGAAACGACGTTATAAAGTACAGCAGACGACAATTCTTATTTTGCGGTTATATTAACATATAAAAATAAATTGCCAGACTGTGTAATCAAATCACCTATTAATTATGTGAAATTAATTAATATTTGTAAGTTCTTTCTAAATATAGTAACAACTATATTGTAAAACTATCAAGGAAGGCACTTTTTCCCGTGGCGGGCCCCAACTGTTATATAGCTGACATGCTTAAAATCATTTCTAAAAGCGTGTAAATCGGTGTCACTGACCTTCTATAAAAAATTCTTAATCTTACTGTAATTCCCCTTAATGAATTTCCTTTGAAAGGAAATTTTCTTGGCAAACTCGATTTTGTTTTAATTTTCAGGATTTTGACACTAATACTATAATTGTGCTCCGCGGGAAACAATCATGAAATAAATGAAATTTATATCATCTTGAAGTAATAAAGTGTGTGTCTCAAAATTAGCTGTTGAGAACAAACAAGAACATAGTAATATATAGGAGTTCGCTATTAAAATAAGTTTACACTGCTACGTTTACGAGAATTCAAATCATAGACAATCTTTGCTCGCAGAAATTCTTCACATTACAATTATAAACCGCTACTTTTTAATCTTTTTAACGCGATTAGATTTCAATGAATATAGTTTTGCTTTTGATTTTCTTTAAGTTTTTACACTTTTTTCCCGCAGCTCTTTTACCTCTTAGTTTCTTGCATATTTCACATTTTTGGTTAGTGTTATAAATAGAGCACGCCATGGGAAAGTTTGCCTTCAGAGAATTTTAAAGACATTATTTTTTTATTTGGAAAATCTCAGAATTATTGTTTTGTTTTGTCTTCTCATAACCGAAATTAGGTTTTATTTCACATTTTGCCTTTACAATTCTTACTTTACCATAATTCACATTAACCAATATCTTCTGCTCAACTTAATGACGTCATTTCAAGAACTCGACGATTGTTGTTAGAAAACGCCGTTTCCTTGTTAAGCACCCCAAATTAAAAGTCATCCATCTTGCTTAAATGTCGAAAGATTTAGCTAAAAAAGAGTATTAGTTTAAAGATTTAAATTTAATTTTGAAAGTACACGGGTCTGGGGCTTGTTGGTTTATTAGTTTTAGAGAAAGTTAAATACTTTAACCTTATTTTCTTGACAAAGACACCCTAACAAACTATACAAACTGCTGTTTAAATAAACCACAAAACGAATCGATAGAGAAACATGTTAAAGACGACTGCGTTTGGTTTCGATTTCACAACATTATTAATTTTTCGTGCACACCGTTTGCCGACAGGTTCGAAATTACGAACTCGTTCGTGGACTCGCGACCGACTAATGTTGATTTAGAAGTATCATTTAACAAAAAATCCCTCTCGTGCAAAATGATATCAATGTTTTCATTTTGCTTTGTTTTTTTTCCTGCTACGATTTAGATTTTTAAATTCAGAACGACATTACAAAATGGTCACAACTGGAAGAAAATTTGCAAGAAAAATATAAGAACCTTAAATTTAGATATGTTTCGTTTTTTCCCTATAATCGTGTTCTTGCTTATTTGACTGCAGGGACTCAGGTCTCGGTAAGGTCATTCACCTTATTGCTTGACAATGCTTTAAGTTTCTTATGTTTTATATATTGTATGCTTTTGCATGCAACATTGGCGAGTTGAAGGGTGAGTTGGAGCCTATTCACCACAGCAACTTGGGGAGGCTGTGTCTTCTGGATGTAGCCATTCTGATACGCATACTAGTATTTCACTTTTTTAACGTGAAATCACAGGGGTCCGTATCATTGTTAAAAAATAAAATTCCAATAAAGAAAAAAAAGTTTTTGGTTTTTTTTATACATATAAATAAAGGTACCCATGTAGCGGGTCCCATACACTGATAGTGACCTCAAAGAACTGAAAAATTTTGTCATTTAAACAAAAATTCTAGCTTAAACAATACAACAATAGATGAGTCTCGCATTATGCTAACATGTCGCGAAAACCGATTGGAATTTCCTCAAACCGATTTTTTGCTAGAGCTTTTCATATCGGCTCAAACATAGCCAAGCGTTTTAGTCGACATCGATGAGGTGATCGCAAAAAACATTTTGGTAACGGTATTACCTAGTGTATTTCCGCTTCTATTAAATATTCACACGGCCCATACATAAAATACATATTTTTCAATCATTATCTACCATCAACTTGTACCTTTTCTCGATCTAACGTTAAATCCTCTTTGTTTGGATGCGTCGTCTCAAATATTTACTTTGACAGCCATGGTGCTTCCGAATGGTTTCGGTAAGTTTACGGAATACGACGATATCATTTTTTGCAATTGTTTTTTCCGATTGGCCGGCGTTTTAGACTACCAGCCAATCGAAGAAATCGTTGCAAAATTTGAGATCGGCGAATTCCGTAAACTTACCGAAACCATTCGGAAGCATCATGGCTGTCAAAGTAAATATTTGAGACGACGCATCCAAAAACAAAGAGGATTTTAGCGTTAGATCGAGAAAAGGTACAAGTTGATGGTAGATAATGATTGAAAAATATGTATTTTACGTATGGGCCGTGTGAATATTTCATAGAAGCGGAAATAAACTAGGTAATACCGTAACCAAAATGGTTTTTTGTGATCACCTCATCGATGTCGACTAAAACGCTTGGCTATGTTTGAGCCGATATGAAAAGCTCTAGAAAAAAATCCGTTTTCGCGACATGTTAGCATAATGCAAGACTCACCTATTGCTGTATTGTTTAAGCTAGATTTGTTTGTTTAAATGACAAAATTTTTCAGTTCTTTGAGGTCACTATCAGTGACCCGCTACATGGGGACCTTAATTTATATATATCAAAAAAACAAAACTTTTTTTTCTTTATTGGAATTTTATTTTTTAACAATGATACGGACACCTGTGTTTGAAATGTAATCATTTTGGAAGAAACTTATGGCGTGTATTGTTGTTTTTTTTTTTAAATTTCAACAGTTGAATATGCATATAAGGAAATGCCACACCCAGAAACACAGCCTACACACGCATCCAAACTGGAGATATGAAAATATAAAACGGTCCATTTCAAAAAAAAGACACCATAAACAATTATCGAAAAAGAGAACCATTGGGGTTAGCGTCTTGAAACGGTCAGTGGCAAGTCAAACAACATGTTCTAAGGTTCACCAACCTCAAACTTGCCCAAGCAGGCTCTTTTATAAACAAACAAGCACAAATTGTCTTGTTGAAATAACTCCAACATACCCATCAAAAGCACACAAACGTATATAACTTTAAAAGCTTATTGCATTGGCCAGCAAAATCTCACTTATTATATTTAATCACATTCTTTCTACAAGGAAATGTCCGTTATCGAAATTACAAATGATGTTATAACTAAAACGAATGAGGGAAATGATTCACTTTGTGGTAGAGCTTTCAAAAACTGTAGCTTTCATCCTTTTATAGCCTCTGCTTCAAACCAAGGCCATAAGTCTGCAGCACCGCAGACCATCATATGTTACACCCCTATTTCCCAGGGCCAGATCTCTAGACAGTTGGGGACACCAAGTATTGTTACAGTCCCAGAGCAAAATGGCTAGGGTAACAGTAACACATAAGTACCATTAAGTTTCTTTAAAAAAATCTGTCTGTGTGGGTTGGAGTTATTTTACCAATACAATTTGTACTTGTTTTGTGATAGGAGAACCTGTTGGGGCAAGTGTGAGGTTGGTGCAAGGCGGTAACACCTCATGTTCTCACTTTCGTTAATTGTTTATGGCGTCCATTTTGAAACTTATTTTTGTAATACCATTCTCTCTTTTCCTCTCTACTTTTTGGCTGTGTGGGGAGGCTGTTGTTTGCTGGATGTGGCAGTTCCTGATATGCATATTTCAGTTTTTTTGGTATTTTATAACTAGTTAGAACTGGTATCACTTACTAATAACTGCAATATCAAGAAACATTCATTTGTCGTTGACATATACAGTCAAACCTGTCTTTACAGACCCCTTAAGGGAAACCCCAAAAGTTTCATTCGAAGGCAGGTGGTCTTTAATCACAGTTGAATTAGTTCCTTACATATGTCAACTGAACAAGAAATGGGTCTTTATTCACAGATGGTCATGTTTGCAGGTGGTCTTTAGCACAGGTTAGACTGTGGTATAAGTATACTTTATATGCAAGTTTTTTTTTCGTTAGTCTCATTCTTAAGACATAAAACTCTCAACAAGCTATAGCAAGTTCAAGTTCAAGATTTTATTCGGCATAAACAATACAGTTTTTGCCCTTAACAATGGCAGATGAACACATAAATACATGTACTCGTCAAAACAAAAGAGCAAGCGTTGATAGACGAACATTTTTATTATATTCTTTTAAGGTACATCAACAATGAACCAATATCGAATGTGTCAATACTTGTTCACGCAATTGTGCTTTTGACACTTACACATGTTACAGATCTCTGTGCTGAGTTGCAAACTCATTCATTTTTATAACTAACAACACTGTATGTGAACTATGTAGCACATGCTTCATTTTTATAACTAACAAAACTGTATGTTAACTTTGTAGCACATGTATGTTATATGTTGTTATATGATACAAAATAACCATTTTCCATTCAAGATAAAGTGTTGCTGACCTATGTCAGAAACTTTGGGAATTAGATTGATGGATTTTTGTTAGGTGTTATATTGTCACTAGATAAAAGCATTTGGACAGACCTTATCTATTAAAGAAATAAATTATTTTACCAGAAATTAGAACATGTAGATCAATCCCTCGCAATATCATAGTATACATTAAAGCACAAAACAATGTCCAAATCTGTTCTCCAGAGACCAAGTTACTACAAATTTACCTTTCTTTTAACACCTGTCCTGTGGTCCACTTAGCTCTAAAGCAACATTCTCAGTAAAAATATCTCCGCAACTTTCTTAAGTGAAAGTTAACGAAATTAGCAAGAACAGATTTTATACTCGTAGTTACCAAGAGAAGATGTTACTACCAAGGAATGTCTTTGGCAAAGCAATACACAAGAATTAGAAAGGAATTATTTTCCCTTAAAGTTACGCAGCCACTGTTAAGATGGTCACTTAAGCGTGACATCAGTGCACGATATTTTCGTGCGTTTAATATTGTGTGTAAGTCATTCAGCTTTGGGTAACCGACAAGTTTACATCGATAATTGTTTGTTTAAAATTAGGAAGTAAATGCAAATATAGTATTGGTAGAGTGTAAACAGAACTGTACTTGTGGCATTGTTGTATTGCATTAATGTTATAAATTATTATTTATTGAGATAATATAATAACTAGTTGTGAAAAATGAGATATGTTAGCAAGTATTGTAGAAATTGATGAATTTCATCGATTACCCAAGTGCTACGGTTACAAATGACAATTTAATATTGATATTTAAATTGTGTTGTGTTGTGTTTAATACAATATTTCGGAGTGAATTGAGGGAAATATAAGTTGTACGCGAAAGTGCGTGCATGTATGTCTTAAAACGAGTTTGTGCGATGAAGTGAACCATTAAGAACATTGGATTGCATTAATATGCTTCGAAATATTGTCTTGTGTCAGTTCACGACGGTCATTATCTAGAATATGTTCATACAGTTAAGTTCAAACTGGCGTTGCTTTGTTATGAAGCATTGACAGATTTAATATTAAAGTCATTTGGTCATCTGAAGGTCGTAAATTGATATATTCGGTAGTCCTTTTACTTTTTAAGGACAACACTAGGTTTTGAAGTATCATTGCCGAAGGTACTGTTTTCAAGCGTTTTCTTAATATAAGTGTGAATGAATTTTAACCTGGCTTCGATTCGTTTGTTTGAACCAATTCTTACTACACATGTAATAATAATGACATGTTCGGGCTCTACTAATGACTCATAATGAATCGTATTCATATGTCAATTTTAGCGATTTCGGATAACTGTCAAGATTAATAACTGTCTAGTCTACAGTAGCCTGTATTTGCGTCGTCTCGACGTCATAAATATCACAAGTCTTGCCCAGTGTAAACTTTGTTTGTTTCTGGTGAGAAGTATAATAGAGAGAACAATATAACAGTCTCAGGAGATGCTGAAATGATTCGAAACAAACACGTTTTAATGAATATCTCTCACTATTTGAACCTATATTTAAAATTCAATCGTTATATTTTAACTTACAATCAACTACTTTTCTGCTTCATTCCTGGCTAGGATGCGCATTCAGTAGCTGTTTCTACTCCGTCGCTGAACATGTGAAAAAAATACTTGTACATTATACAGCTTATAAACAATTGTTTTGAACAAAACAAACGCGATAAAAAAATTAATACACAAGATATTTATGATTTAATTATTAATGCCGAGACTTCCTTTAACCAGAGGCTATATTTGGGCTACTAGGGCACGTCACGGGAAAAAGGTGTCTTTGTTTATATTTTTTACACTTATTAAGTTTTTACTATGTGTGGAAAGTGCTCACTATTATATACTAGTGTCCAAAAGAAACGATACCACTTGTTTTGCGAGGACATTACTTTACTGTATGCAATAGAACATTTGAATTGGTTCCATTCATTCGACAGGCATTTTAACAGCATCATGCATGTATACAAAACACAATTTCATCAATCCTTTATATGCACATTCATAATATACAGATGGGCCAAGTTTGGTATCGTTTCTTTTGGACACTAGTATAAGAGGCACGCCACGGGAGAATGTACCTTCGGGCAGTTGACGTCAATCCTTGAAACGACGTCATAAAGTTGAGCAGACGACATTAATTACTATGCAATTCGCGGTTAAAATACCATTTTATTGTTAAAATGTGTAACAAAATCACTGTTTCGTTATGAGAAAATAATAGAAATTTGAAAGTTCTTTCTACATATAGTAACAACAAAAATGACACAAAAAATGACCGAAAGTACCTTTTCCCCTGGCGTGCCTCATATATTATTTTCTCATAGCTAATCGGGGATTGATACACTCATTTTTAAATCGAATATAATTATTACTCCGAACTGCATACTTAAAAATTTTGTCTGCTCAGCTTTGTGACATTAATTTTCAATGAATAATGTCTGTTTCCGGAATACACATTTTCCAGTGACGCGCCCCATTTATGTATGAATCATCGCTTTAATCCTTAAAAGAAACTGATGTGTCTTTAGTCGATGTTTAAACCAACCGTTGACACATTTTGACAAGATTATCAGTGGGAAGTCATAAATTATTCAAAACCTAGAGATAGTTGCATCCTAGACCAAGATCATCCATAATTAATAAGATACAATCACATGATTGATAACGCTTAGGGACTGAATCGATCTTTGATGGGTATTTGAAACATTTGGGTTGTTTAAAAGTTTAAGACACTTCGGTAAACTCTCGTTTAAGGTAAAATTTTCGCGCTACTGAAATTTCGGTGATTTTTTACTTTCTAAGATTTCAAGTTTTTTTTAATGCAGCTCCGAAACTGTGGAATGATCTGCCGTCTGATGTCAGAGACTCAAGCTCATTGTGTTCTTTCAAACGTGCACTTAAAACACACTATTTCAAACAAGCCTATGAATAGTATTTTTATCGTGGATAATCTGAGACAGTGATTTTTTAGAAAACTGTGTGACTATTGTGTGGTATCAACCATAATTTTACAATTTGTTTTATTTCGGCTAATATCTTTTAAGACAGTTACAAGTACTTAAGATGTTGATTCTAAAACACATTATTTTTTATTTAGTATCTTATAAGTTTCGCTGGAATATTTTAATTTCAAACGACTAGGTTAATACCACATTTTAAATGATTGTCTCATATCCTCGTTCTTAGTATGTCGTAGATTTATTATTTGAATGCTGTAAAGTGGACAGGGACTTCCGGATTAGACCTGGTGGCCTTGGGTCACATCAGGGCTTCAGGTGGAGATACATCAAGTAATGTGGCTTTTAGTCTCATGAAGGCAATGTCAAGTCAAATACAAGTGATTTCTAGTCATATTCGGGCTTCGGGCAACTTCTTGTTGCATTCAGTTGACTTCTAGTCACATAGGAGCGACTTCTTGTTGCATTCAGTTGTCTTCTAGTCACATAGGAGCGACTTCTTATTGCATTCAGGTGACTACTAGTCACATACAGGCGATTTCTTGTCGCGTTCAGGTGACTTCTAGTTACAAACGGGCGACTACTTGTTGCGTTTTTGGTGACTTCTAGTCACATACAGGCAACTTCTAGTTGCATCATAGTCAGTCAAACGCTTGGGGGATCTCCTGGAAGATCATGGATCAAGATCAAGTCTTCTGATCTTCTTATTTGAATGTTGTTTTAGTATTTTAATTGTATTGCTTGTAATCAGTTATTAGTTTATATCATTGTAAAGCGCCTTTGAACGTGTATATGAAAAGGGCGCTATATAAGTTTGGTAATTAATAATAATGCATATTTGTTGACATAACTTAGATATAATATCAATATCTTACAGTGAGAATAATATATTTTGATATTAATTTAAATATTGATCAGTTATGAGAATTTCCAGAGGAATTAACTTCCCTATTGCCCCTAATGCAACGGACTACTATAATTATCAAATTAATGGCAATGTTTTGCGCAAGCGCAAAATGGCTTCCAAAACGTGCTTTTTTGACATTTTTTATATAACAGCTGAGTTATCACTCGCGACATGGTTAGTGGAATTAATTATATAATGATGTAGACAAAATGAACGCAGCTCATCACCTAATGAAGTTACAGAAAGATGCAATTTCACATCTGAATTAGTGTTTCTTGCTCTAATTGGCTTGCTCGGATAAAATCATAATATCACATTTTTGTGTATAAACAGGGTTTTTTCCCATTTAACATCATCATGATGTTAAAACTAAAACGCGAAATTAATTTTTTTTAAAAAGATTGTCATGTTTTTATTGGAAATGCATAATACTGCCCACGTCGTATAGCCCCGGGTTGAACTATTCCACCCTGAACTACATGTATCGATAGGCATGTAAGACATTGAAGTATTCCACCCTGAACTGCATGTATCGATAGGCATGTAAGACATTGAAGTATTCCACCCTGAACTGCATGTATCAGTAGACACGTAAGACATTGAAGTATTCCACTCTGAACTACATGTATCAATAGGCATGTAAAAAAAAGCAACATATGCATATCAGGAATCGCCACACTCAAAAAACACAGCCTCCCCACGCAGCGAAAAAGAAGAGAGGAAGAGAGAGAGAGAGAGAGAGAGAGAGAGAGAGAGCTCATGTTTTATATATGTATGTCAATTCAAATAGGACGCCACAAACAATTAATAAACAAGAGAACCTTTGGGGATACCGCCTTGGAACGGTCAGTGGCAAAACAAATTGCCACTGGGGGTTTAAACCAGGTTCTAGGGTGCACCAACCTCACACTTGCCCCAACAGGTTCTCGTATCACAAAACAAGTACAAATTGTCTTGGTGAAATAACTCCAACCCACCCATCAGCTCAACAATGGTGCATGCAAAAGCATACAAACATATAAACATAAGAATTTAATAGCATTGAAAAGCCAAAGGGCGGGTACTCAATGATCTTTCCGAGACCAGAGCACCTGGAGTAAAATCAGCAAGAACACGATGACAGGGATAAAAGAAACAAATCGAGCTTTTAGGTTCTTTTAAGAAAAGATTTCCCCATAAACTTTCATAAACTCTTACACCCCTGCCACCGTCGTGCAACCAAAGAGGTAAGCATAATGATCAACTGTAGATGGGTTAATCACCAGGCCTGCAGAGCGCTGTAAAATATCTTGTTGGTAACCTTTCTTTTTAAATTTACAGATGGTTTTTACGAATAACCGGGAGAAATTTGCATCGCCTTTTATCTTCTTAAGTTTATAAATTAAATCTCCATAAAAAACTGGCTGTGAAATTCCTTGTTGCAATAGTGATTTTAAACTGCAGCTGTATTTATGAATTAGATCTGGATATCGGCGATAAAACTTGCAAAAGGTTTTCCTTAATTTGTGATACCGATAACCTTGTTTTAAAAGTTTTTCTGTAATGCAAAGATTACGTTCATTGAAATCATTCACATCGTTGCAAGCTCTTGAAAAGCGAACAAGCTGTGAGATATAAACCCCGTAAGAAGTTGCACGAGGAACATCGCCGTCTAGAAACGGAAAATTTACTATATTAAAATTAAAATCATCTCTTTTATCATAAATTTTAGTAGTGACGTAACCATTTTCGATGGATAGATTTAAATCAAGGAAGTTTGCTTGCTTTTCTGAAGTGTTCGCTTTGTTAAGCTGTAGTTCTTTAGGATAAATCTTATTAACCAGTGATGGAAAATGGTTATTATCTATATTTAATAAATCATCAAGGTACCTCGAGGTGTTGTTAAAAGCTGTAATAATTTCATCTTGATGTTCGGTAGAAAGAGATAACATGAAATCTCTTTCATAACAGTATAAAAACAGATCAGAAACAAGGGGTGCACAATTAGTACCCATTGGAATGCCTATTACTTGTTTATAAATAGAGGTACCAAATCTCAAATAAATATTATCCAATAAAAATGTGAGCGCCTGGATAAGGTCTTGACAGGTCCATGAAGTATAATTATCATAAGAACCATCTGTAAAGAATGCCCTATGTTCATTACAAGCAATAAATGTTTTATTTTCTCTAGCAAACGTTTTTTCAATGAGACTGGTTAGCTTGTCTCTTATTAAATTATGAGGGAGAGAAGTATACAAGGTAGAAAAATCATATGTGGACAAACAGAACGCCTGAAAATTATTTGATTTAAGTTTCTTCAAAACGTCATTTGAATTTTTTATAGACCAAAATAAATTTTTGCCAGTAGTTTCAAAAACTTTTTCGCAATACCTAATTACATGTTCTTTTATAGCTGTAAGACAATATGTTAAGAGCACGGATAACTTTGTTGTAGTACAAGACATTGAAGTATTCCACCCTGAACTACATGTATCAATAGGCATGTAAGACATTGAAGTATTCCACCCTGAACTACATGTATCAATAGGCATGTAAGACATTGAAGTATTCCACCCTGAACTACATGTATCGATAGGCATGTAAGACATTGAAGTATTCCACCCTGAACTACATGTATCAATAGAAACGTAAGACATTGAAGTATTCCACTCTGAACTACATGTATCAAAAGGCATGTAAGACATTGAAGTATTCCACCCTGAACTACATGTATCAATAGGCATGTAAGACATCAACTACATGTATGGATAGACATGTAAGACATTGAAGTATCCCACCCTCAACTACATGTATGGATAGACACGTAAGACATTGAAGTATCCCACCCTCAACTACATGTATTATTAGACATGTAAGACATTGAAGTATTCCACCCTGAACTACATGTATCAATAGACATGTAAGGCATTGAAGTATTCCACTCTGAACTACATGTATGGATAGACATGTAAGACATTGAAGTATTCCACTCTGAACTACATGTATTATTAGACATGTAAGACATTGAAGTATTCCACTCTGAACTACATGTATTATTAGACATGTAAGACATTGAAGTATTCCACCCTAAACTACATGTATGGATAGACATGTAAGACATTGAAGTATTCCACCCTGAACTACATGTATTATTAGACATGTAAGACATTGAAGTATTCCACCCTCAACTACATGTATGGATAGACATGTAAGACATAGAAGTATTCCACTCTGAACTACATGTATGGATAGACATGTAAGACATTGAAGTATTCCACTCTGAACTACATGTATTATTAGACATGTAAGACATTGAAGTATTCCACTCTGAACTACATGTATTATTAGACATGTAAGACATTGAAGTATTCCACCCTCAACTACATGTATAAATAGACATGTAAGACATTCGCGTATTCTACCCTGAACTACATGTATCAATAGACACGTAAGACATTGAAGTATTCCACCCTGAACTTCATGTATCAATTTGGCATGTAAGACATTGAAGTATTCCACCCTCAACTACATGTATGGATAGACATGTAAGACATCGAAGTATTCCACTCTGAACTACATGTATTATTAGACATGTAAGATATTGAAGTATTCCACCCTAAACTACATGTATGGATAGACATGTAAGACATTGAAGTATTCCACCCTGAACTACATGTATTATTAGACATGTAAGACATTGAAGTATTCCACCCTCAACTACATGTATGGATAAACATGTAAGACATTGAAGTATTCCACTCTGAACTACATGTATTATTAGACATGTAAGACATTGAAGTATTCCACTCTGAACTACATGTATTATTAGACATGTAAGACATTGAAGTATTCCACTCTGAACTACATGTATTATTAGACATGTAAGACATTGAAGTATTCCACTCTTAACTACATGTATAAATAGACATGTAAGACATTCGCGTATTCTACTCTGAACTACATGTATTATTAGACATGTAAGACATTGAAGTATTCCACTTTGAACTACATGTATCAATAGACATGTAAGACATTAAAGTATTCCACTCTGAACTACATGTATGGATAGACATGTAAGACGTTGAAGTATTCCACCCTGAACTACATGTATCAATAGGCATGTAAGACATTGAAGTATTCCACTCTGAACTACATGTATCAATAGACATGTAAGACATTAAAGTATTCCACTCTGAACTACATGTATTATTAGACATGTAAGACATTGAAGTATTCCACCCTCAACTACAAGTATCAATAGACAGCTTGAAATGTCGATAATTAAAGCTCTAACTTGTGTTAAATCTGACATGTCACATCAAGGTTTAATTAGAGAAACGATTTGAAAGATTGTCAAGACAGTTTCACACCATATCATGTCAACAATCATGGATGACATTCTACACAAAATTACCGAGATACATTTTATATTGCTACAGTTAACGACTGTGTGAGATTCTAATTTCATGGAGTGTGTCAGATGCAAGGCCATTTGTCTGTAGACAGGCTTAGTTTTGAGCACGTACTTCATGTACAGATTACCCAAGTTAGTCATACTCCTGTGCATGCATAAAATCCCATATAAAAATTGAAACAAAATGAAATCTTGAAAACCAGCCTGAATATTGCAAACTTGGTTTGACCTTGTCGACAAAAATAATCACGTCGGTAAGTTGATATGAGCGCTGGTGTACACATGACTTTGGTCATAAAACTTTAATTGGGTTAAATATAAGCCGGGCCATTAGCTTGTCGGCTATCCGAAAATCGTGGAAGCTCCAAATGGTTCTTTGAGCGTGAACATGAGAATATGAGTGAAACTTTCTCCCTATTCTTCCATGTAAACCTCTCAAGTCACGCTTAAATATGTTTTCGCGCGCTATTTTGTAGATTTCCGTTGATTGGGCGAATTGGTGTACTTTTCCAATTGATTTTGTTGGTTTTTTTCACTTCCATGTAAACGAATTTATTTTCCTCAGATAGAACTGATAGAGTAACTGGCTGATAATTCATTATTCATGAAAGAAACAAATTAAGAAAGTTGTGTAGTGTTTCACGTCATTTTATTGCAGTTTTAATTTATCACCAACAAAGTAATAAAACAAATTAATTAAATACGATTTCCGATGTTTATGCGTTTGTGTTGGTTTTTTAACTAACCTTTTTCTGCACAAAACCATAAACATATTGTAGTTTACTAGGGCTTTTAAGGTTTTAATGGTTTTGCACCATTTCTGTACACGATGCTAGGTCACTCCTGTGAGGACGGAGTAACACCTATTTCTTGTACTTACCACAACGGATGACCATTTTTTATCAGGAAATGTGTGTTAGCCATCATAGAAGAAGAAGAACTACATACGTCAATTTGAAAACTGGTACTTTACAATGAATTTCACAAAATGCGTATACTTTGTCTCTGACCTTTTTTGTACACTTTCCCTGCTTTTAAAATGATCATTTAATATGTACTTATGGTAAAACATAACATAAACACAGCACCATTTTATTGGCATAAAACAGCAAGTTTATAGCCATAGAGTAAATTTTGATATATAATAGCGCATGTACGAAGCAAAAACGTTACCACAATAAATATTAAGTAGTTTTTCACTAGTTAAATACATTGATTAGATGTTCGTACTTTCATTTTCCTAGTTTATAGTTTTATTTGTTCTTTTTTTGTTTTCTTTTGAATTAAAAGGAAGTTGCATTTCCATCAAGAGGATGTTATAAAATTATTGTCATGAAAAGGAATTTAAGACTTTGATATTCTGTTAACAAAATGTTTTATGATCTAGGATAGTCCATCATTCAGGAAATATTTAAAATAATTGGACAGAAATTGGACGAAGGAAATGGAAGACAATTACGTAGTTCAGGCATGAATGGAATAATAATGCTTCAAATTCTCAGACAGCTCAACCGATAAAAGACATAGACCAGATGTTTTGGAAAAAATATAAACAACATTGATTGTACTTAGGGCACTTGTCTGTGTATGCAAACATATTATCGTAAAAATAGAACAGTGAAATCATAACAATAGAAGCGTTATTACTCGATGTTAACATTTTATACTTAGCAATTACATGGGATAGGTCGCATGCAAAAATGTGTCATAGGTGATGCATTTGATGTGTAACTTTACTATAATAGTAACTTTATTTGAAAAAAAACCTTAAATTTCAAAACAAATATTAAATTTTGTTACACATTTTGACATTGTACCCTATTGTACCCAAATATGCATAATTAACAATGTCGTTTACTCTAGAACGTCATTCAAGGCTAGCTCAGTCGTTGGGCTAATCGATGTAATGTGGCTAGGTGCTGTCGCCAGACATGTTCGATCCCCAGTGTGGCTTATAATCATTTAATGACTGATCTCAACTGTCCAAAGGCATTTATTCCCGTGATGCGCTCTATTTATTCTTTAAGATCAGATTGTTAGAATTGTATCTGATTTGGCTGCTTGCAACTGCGCATATTTTTAGAACCGACAAATTTGCAAGACTGTGCTAAGTTTCTGATCTTCAATCTTAATCTACAATGTGTCTCGGACTGTCTCCAGCTTAATCTCTGGGATTGACACTCTTGCTTAGTGAGTTCGTTTGGTGTAAAAGAAAAGTGTTATATTTCCCCCAGACGTATGATTTAAGGAAACGCATTTGGTAATCCACGTAGGAATCTCTGCTAAATCGCCATTGAAAGCAAGTCTGGTTTTAAGATGCCAATAAAAACCTGTCTCATCCCAGCGATAATTGGATCAAGTTTCGTATTAGTTGTTGCGTTTAGAGCCTGATATATTCTTCAATAAAGAAAAGTGGATTAGAACGCATTACAGTACACTCCGGAATCCAATTTTAAGCGTGAAAATATACGGGATTTTATGTAATGTATGGATAGTTGCCGCCATAAATTTTATGGGTCACTGAAAAATTTCTTTATGAGTGAAATGTTTGTCAAAATGATATTATATACTTAAGATGATATCTTCACATATCTGAACACTGCATAATAAAGTTAAACCTTTCAGACAATAAGTTGCGGTCAAAGTGCTTTTATATTCATGAAGTCTACGACCGATTACAAGAAATCAATAAAATTAATCTTTTGTCTCTGTAAGTACCATTGGATGAATAGGAAAAATTGCATGGTAAATTAACGTTTTTCTTTGAAACATCAACTTTGATAAAGCTGTAATTAATATGTCTTATAGAACGCCCACGTTTGAAAAGGTATTTGAAATTGCATTACTTCCGAGGTTTGGATCCAGTCTAAACGGGCTATAGATTCAGAGCAATATAGTATACAAACGTGCAACCAAGCAATTGACGAAACTTGACAATTTCTACATGTAAGTCCAGAAAGGTTATCAGACGGTCGGATATTGTCTAATATCATATACCCTATGAATTTAAAGCATTCTGATTGGTCGAGAGCTCCGTACTCGAGTCCGAAAAAAGTGATAACTACCCCGGGAATTAATAACTACCTTTGCCATCATCGTCATCATCATCATCATCATCATCATCATCATCATCAGAATGCTTTAAATTCATAGGGTATATGATATAACAAGTAAATACTAATGTTGAGGTCGATATGTAGTTTTGCGGACCTGGGTAGTGTGATATCGACCTCTGACTTCGTCCTCGGTCGATATCACACTACCCAGGTCCGCAAAACTACATATCGACCTCAACATTAGTATTTATTTGTATATGATAAAACTACTTTACACGCAATCTGCAAAGCTTTAATGATTTTCCATGGTAGATTGTAATAACGGATAGAAGTGCATGTACTGTTTTCACAATCTGATTTATCTTGACACCAGTGTTAGGAGAACGTTTTGTATATATAGAACGTTTTGTAATTTAACATAGAACGTTTTGTAAACGATGTTCACTTCCCAAATTTACGTGTTTTTGTTCGGGGCTTACATGGCTGTCCACACATTTTTTTTGGCATGTATGTGTCGCAAAGATTTGTTCTAATCTGAATTTATGCTGTTCGGTAAAACAACTGTCCCTTACTTGCAAAATAAATAGCCATCGCGTTGAAAACTAAATTAACCTTTCAATACCGAAAAAGGAGATAATCTTGCTTATGCCACGTGAGATTTGTTGACTTAAACTCAGATCTGACCTCTTTGTACACAGTGTTGTTTAGTTTGTCTGCCGTTGGAAAACAAATCAAATGCAAATGACATTTTATCACATCGCCTTATTAATAACGGGACATGGAAACGTAAACAATCACAAGATAGCCTTTTTATCGGATATGGTCATACGGCAGAAACAATTGAGATTTTTTTTATTTCAGTAAACATAACTCATAAATGGCAAATGTGTATGCAGTTACTTATTTTGCTAACAGTGACAGTCATGCGTATTAAAATATTTTTATCAGCAAAAAGCAATACGCATTTGATACCGCCAGGTTATTTCGCTGAGAATTAATCCCTTAGAAAATATTTAATTGGACTTTATCTGCCATAAGATCATTTCGGTTCATAGTATTTAGAGAATCACGTGACTGTCTAGTTATCCATAATGTGTCATAGGACAGGAGGTTAATCAATGTGATCGTTTTTCTTCGTTAACAACCGCAAATTTTCTTGTTACCAGTAATCTCTAAGCTATCTAATAACATGTATCACCAATCGTTAATGCTATGCCTGACACTGTCAAATTAGTTGCGCAAGTTAGGGAGAAATATATATTGAAATGCGTATTTTAAATCAATGTTACCACAGTGGTCATTAAATTACAATGAGTTTAATAATATTTTAGTTTTGTTCAGTCTAGCAACTTTCATTTGCAATACATAACGATAAAATTTGATTAAAAAATAAAAATCGAAAACGTAACATCAACTTTTGCTTTTACAACAGTTTGTCCCAATGTTAGCGTTTGGAATTGAGACGTGTTGGTACTTGTAAAACTAATGAGTGAGCAGTTTTTCTGTGACGTCAGAGTAGGATCAGACTTATCTATAAAAGAGACATAGTCCAGATGTTGAACCGACTCATTAAATGGAAATAAGACATTGTTGTGTGCAACTGTAAGATGAATTTATCCTGAATGTTATCGAACGTAACAGTTGGAACTGATTGCATTCAACCCACCGTGCCACATGTTATATCGGTTATTGATTTATATCAGGAACTTTGTCGGGAAAATGACCAACCATATTCAATTTGATACAAGTCCAAGAATTTCATGCTTAAATCAGTCAACAACAATTAGAATATCTAGATAAAGTACGTTAAAAATAATTTTTAAACAATGAACTCATCTTGATAAAGTATGTTAAAAATTTATCATAATACAATGAACTCATCTAGATAAAGTATGTTAAAAATTTGTCATAATGCAATAATCCGATAAAGATTGTTGAAAAATGTGAAATATGAATATAAGGTATTGTCACATCCAGAAGACACAACCTCCCCACACAGCAATAAAACAGAGAGGAAAAAGGAGTAATGATCAATTACAAAAAAACACCACATACAGTTAACGAAAATGAGAACCCAAAGGGTTACCGCATTGGAAAGGCGAGTTCCGAGAAAATCAGCCAAAAAAACTCATTTAGATAAAGTACCTTACGAACAATTATGCTTTGATTTTGTGGCTATCTGATTTTGGCTTTGCAGTTCGCTTCCGTTAAAGCATATATCATACATAATAAACAATAACATTGTGCAGTGCAGTGTGGCTCTCCGTGCAGATAAGTCATGACTGTCACTTAGCAATTCTGGTGTGCTACATTTCACAACACCTAAAGTAATAAACAGTTTATTCTCGACGTCGTACACGATAATTACACTTCATAAATTATGGTTTTGACAAGTTATTGCACTTTAGCACGTTCGTTTGCCTCAATACCATTTAGTACGTTTGTTCCTCTCAATATAATCGTCTGACATTGAGCAATGCACAGATACAATGTATTACATCAATATATCCAATCACATTTGGGAACAGCGTGTTGGCTATAAAATCTGATGCCAGGACATTGACTTTTATTGCAGACACAAGGAGCTCATTCCTCATACTGTCAAATACTTTCAACTTTTGGAGAACAAGACCCTAAAAAGCATAAATCAGACAAAGATCATAAAAAAATCTATTATTTTGGGGAAACGATTAACATATTGTTACTGTACATTAGTGCTTGTTTTTCACTAACTACAGTGTATTTATTATACATACTGCTATGCAAGCAAAGTCTATTTTGTTATGGTATTTGTCTTAGTCATTAAGTCAATAAATATTTCAAGATCGTCGCTTATATTTTCATTTTTAATTGATATTTCCACATGTCTCAGGGAAAATAATTTTAGTCAACAAATGCAGTATATCCTGTTATATCAATAAATACTAACTGGTATATCAATAAATACTAACTGGTATATAGCAAATGAGCACGGTTCCCCCCTAATATCAAAACGATGTGATAGCACAGCTGTTAAGCTTGAAAATGTTATGGTCTCTTGAAACTGATAGAGGAAATTTCAAACACTTTGAAAAAAAACTGTGACAGGTTTTGTGACACTATCTATATTCCAGACGAAAAGATTGAAGTGTTGTTCTTTACTTTCATTTTCTCTGTTGCTCGTGCTCTGTTGCTCGATTGGTATTTCGGACTTGATCGTCTACGTCACAAGACGAAACAGTGTGCAAAGTTTAATAGTTTGTGCGCAGCTTTTATTGTAGACACACTCCGTTCCGATGCAATATGGAAACAGTCTGAAGAATGACTTTTATTTTATGCTTTTCAGTGAATTATAGAATTTTCCCGGTGAAATAAAAGATGTATTTCACTGTTTTCAAACAGCGGAATTTCATTTTTATTTTCACTGATTTTTTCACGTTGGTACCCAAACATACCAAATGAGAACGTTTAGAAAACGGGCTCAAATTTGTATATTTGACGTCATGACGTCACGTCATAAACAAGCGGTTTTGGCGCCATTTCTTGCAACTTTTCTGTCAAATTCACGCAAATTTTGCACTAAACGCATAAAATAAAAAAAAAGTTGATTTTACCAGTGAAAGATAGAAATATATTTCACTCGTGAACTCAGGAATTATGTTATTTCACTCTTGCCTTCGCCACTCGTGAAAATACGAATTCCGGAGCTCACTCGGTGAAATATATTTCTTTCTCACTTACTAGACAGAAAAATCTCTATTTTTAGCCGTGTGAGATTTCCTTATCTCGCATGGCCTTATCTAACACTCCGCGTGCTCTCGTACTTTCGTATTATTGCGCACCATATTAATTGAGCACTTTCATTATTGATTTAGACTACGTCATGATGCTTATTTCTACGTCATCTAAATTTGTAGTGACGTAATTAAACGAATGTTTACTTTTTCAAATAGAACAATCTGTTGATTTTGTTTTATCACAATTTCAGGATTTTGTTCAAAAATCATTTGGAAAGGATACAATCGGAGGTTGCTAAATTCTTAACTCTGGAACTTCGAAGTGTTTATCGTGGTATGAGTCTGAAATTGCTACTTTTTAAAGTGTTTCATTCTTATACCGCTGTTGCGAGCTTCGTTAAACATCAGGATCTATGAAGAAAGTGAATGGAAAATAAAATAGGAAACATACTGCTGTTTAATTTTGATATTTCAACTGGTTTGTACAATTCAATTTATTTTAAATTTTGAATTGTGACGAAATCACGAATAACCTTAAAAATCGCAGATCCGTTATCCGTTTTCAACGGATGAACAAGCTGTTTTCATACAATGAAAAAACGATGCTTTTCCTTTCTTCTATTTGTAACGATATTGTTGAAGGCCTACAGTACATGTTAGGGGTGTTTAACTTTGACAGGACTGTGTATTCGTGGCTGATTTACCGTTCCTACTGGAAGTTACGCGAAAGAATAGTCTAGTTCTTGCGTTTTTTTTTTTAATTTAAAGAATTTTGTTTGAATCTTTAAGAAGTAAGTGAGAAAAATAATCAATAATTGGTATTCGGCGAAGATCGCGGTATCCCAACCCTCGGGCAATGCTTTCCAGACGGCACAGCCTCGTTTTCGTCTGGAAAGCATTACCCTCGGGTTGAGATACCTTGATCTTCGCCGAATACCAATGATAGATTCTCTATCTTACACTGGTAAAAACAAATATCCTTTATTTGCTACAGCGGAGTGCAAGATGAATAAAAATATTGCGTTAGGAAATGATCCTCTCAGAGTCCTTAATTCTATCAAACTTTACAAACATAAAGCATTCAGACAGTTTTCTGATCACCAGACGCCATGAAGGCAGGGACTTCCCAGTATTCAAATCAAAACAACTCTTAACTATATATCTCTCAAAAATTTTAACATTCTGGGAAAAAAATCAGTTTTTAGTTAAAGACAGCTGCGAGATTATCTGGAATCTAAAGAAAGCCAATATTGCATGCTACTTTGAAACCTGTTCAATAAAAAATCCTAGAAAACCCTCAAGAAATGTTTCTATTGATTAATTCAATGAAAAGGAAGCCATCAGTTTCATTTTCTACTTTGATAGAATTCAATTATAAATTTACTTGATCCGCCTCTATTGCATTGTGCCATATTAAGTTTATGAAGGTCTTTGATTTTATCTTGAAGAGCTGACGATTTGTTGTTTATTACTGTAACAGTACTGTAATTAAATGTTAAACTTTCAAAGCATTCTTATAAACAGATCACGTTATCTTAATATTTGCAAATGTATAATAGATACAAAATATTTAAATTTTCCATGGCAAGAAATGTAAATGACTTTTTAAGAGTACATGTAAAAAAGTAAGATGTTATCAATTCCATGTCAAAATGTCAAAACGATTAATAACTTTTAAGAATACATGTAAAATGAAAGAAAGGTGTTCAATCACTTCATTTTTCAATAAGTTTTCTTCTAATCAATATTTAAACTTTGTACTTGTTAAAAGAGATTTCAGGTTAGAAGTTTAAAATGATTTTAAATAAATTTGATAAAATGCATTTAATAACGATTTCCAATAAATCGAGCATGCGCAAATCACTGTATGATATTAAAGTTTGTAAATCCCGAATGCTGCGAATACTGCAAACAACAAAAATTTGTTTTCGTTTGAAATGAATTATCGATGTATTCGTTTATATACATTCCTGAAAAAAACAATGCTCACATACAATACAAGCATGGCAATATTTGTAAAATAACATGTTTAAATTGTTTCTAAAACTCTGTACATGAACGTCACTATAAAAATATTTTTAACATCCCAATAGTTTGTGAGGGTTTTCTTCGTTGCCATCATGTTAACAATTATAATATCACGGCCTTAGCGTCAAATGACACATATTTATATTAAGGTTTGGGAACAAAACACACTTCTGTTAAAACACTTAGAAAAAGTAACGCCAGAGTGTCCGCAGAGGGTTTAACAATGCAATACACTGTTAATTGTATATTGAACATGACGAAAAAATACAGAATGCTAGACAGCGAGAATGTATAAACTTTGTACTAAGCGCTATCCGGACGATCATCTAAAACATTTTATCCCGCTTTTTGCAGGAATATTTTATGAATAACTGTCCCTTGATATTTAAAATTGGGAGAAATGATTGCGTTGGTATTATATTAGCAAAGCGCTAGTCTAAGACCATATTGCAGTTTAAGGAATTGTGAATGCATTTTTTTTTAAATTTAACTTGCCATTTCTACTGAAAACGTGAAACGGCATCTTGGGAAAAAAACCAAGAAACTTGATCTAGGGAATATCATGGATTTAGGTTATAAAATAGACTTGTTCAGCCCATTTTAAAAATAGTTATCTGACTAAATACAATACCATCAACATTTTTAAACAATATTTTCTGAAAAATATCAAACTAATTTTCTGTTGTTTTATGCAACAAAAAGGTACGGATAGACATATGATATGGTTTTATTTAATATATGCAATGTTGGTTGCAAGCTAAAACGTATTTCTCGCTTAACAATATTTTTAGATTTCTCAGTTAGTATTCTTCTTAAATGAAGGAAACCCTGGAAGCTTTCGAAGGAAAGATGTTTATCACGGACGGAAAAGCCACTTAAATAAAAAAAAAGTTGTGTATATCTTCTATTGTCATTAAGTTTATTCTAGATTGTACATGTAAGTCCATGCGTTTTTCTATGAAAAATGCGTCATAAATACATGAAAACATACTTATGTTAATTTGCACATCAAAAAACCACCGAATCCACACTTAGCCAATATGCAAACAATATGAAATTGAATTTTTCCGTTACGAAAAACCACACAGACAAGCCATTTTTTCAAACCGTTTAAAAATCGTTTGAGTAGCGATTGTCATACGTCAAACGGTCTATGTTGATATGTTTCGGAGAACCAAACAATGTTAACTTTAAACATTATATATCCCCATAGGTTTACTTTGGATACGAGAATCATCTGTGTGCTAGAAAAACATACATCTAATTTCTCCCAAAGGTATTGAAACAGACGGGTAAAAGAATCAAAATGTAATTTCTGTGACATGCAGAACGTTAGTCGTCGCTGTGACATAAATTGTCTCGTAAGGTTCGTCTGCAGTTCCCTAAATCCACATTTGCGCGAACACTAGTTTGCAACCCAGGAAGCAGTCCTCGAACGAGATTAATATAAGTCGGAGTAACTTGTTTCACAATTGATGTTAAATAAAGATGTTTAAACTAACTAAAATCCATATAAATCTTGATGTTTTCGTTTCTGCAGACGTTTGCAGAAAGAAATCAATCTGCATTTTGTTCCCCCGCAGACATTGCACTGTTTGGTAATACTCCAAAAGGTAAACATGTTTGACAGGATTGGGCAATCATTAATAATTTAGCGGGAGAAAAATATTTTCAGCTTCGATTTCAGTCAAAAACAAACACAAACTTTGAACGATCTGTTTACACTGCAGCAAAATTTAGACGTTAACTTGAAATTATGAGGACAGATCATGAGAAAAAAGTCGAAATATTACGTCCGATTGTAGGATTTCCCAACAGTTGCATAAACAGATATTATGATAATAAACTAGAGCAGCCTCAATAAAATGGTAATATGGTTATTTTTAAAGCATATTTGGTTATTATCACTAAACAAATTAGAACAGGGCACAGGGTAAAATAAATGAGATTTTGGATCTCTCTCATTCTTGTTTGTTGACACAAGTCCACATTTTCACCAATCAGATCCTTGAGATTTGAGACTGGTCTCAGGGTTTAGTTTTACTATCGTTGGCTATGTTTCACTTTTACTGGACACAATTGTTAATATCGTTGCATATATTTTTAACAGATCATAAAATATTTAACAGGAAATCCAAACACAAGCGAAAATGCCGTATTCAATTTATAAAAAATGAAGAAAAAGGCATATTATATTCATTTTCATGTTAATCAACTTAGCGACTTACCAGGCCCTTAATTTTAATTCATAGAGCATGTTTTTATAGTTTCAAGTACAAATGCTATAAATGAACAAATAAACAATAGAACACCCATTTAAATTTGTTACTAGAGTTTTTTATAATTAGCGTAATTATGACAAGTATTCCTTGGAAATCACCCAATATTTAGAATACTATCAGAAATAAAGATTACTTAATTTGATTTGACATTTAACACACGTGTAATATTAATGGATGTCTCCAAAAATGTAGACTGATGACGTTACTGACTCTGCATGTATTAATGAATTTTACATCTCATATAGTCTAATAATTCTACCGTGGGTTTTAAATTATCAGTAGTGTAAAGGTTATTATCATATTACGGCATTTGAAGGCCGTTGTGCACGATACATATATCTGACTGTGTAAACATTGAGATGCCCTCAACCTGGTGCTAATGTGTGTGGACAGTAATATGCAATTCCATTACTGCCCATGAACAGGTTCAATCAAACCGAGCCTGCAGTATATTGATTTTTTTCGTGTTCAGTGGCTTGCTCCTTCTTATTTTTTTCATGAACTTGGCAACAATTGGAATACTTTTTATTGGCTTTTATCTCGACTCGAGGTGAGAGTGACCCGGTCGCCGGTATTACACGTGTCTGACTGGTTTAACTCCTAGCTGAATCATATCGATTTCTGGAATGGTGATTTGTTGACATAGACTAGTCTTAATTTAAAACTAATATATATATAAATACATGTATATATAAATTATATACAGATATACAAATCATTATTTGTCGAGATCTTCTCGTGCTTTCTTTATATGTCTAAGACGTTTCGTTTCGGTTTTATTAGGGACAAGCGAGACGACTAATGTTTCCGAGAATTCCAGACAAGGTGTCTCATATAGCTTGATTTAATTACATTCCAATACAGCCATCACTAATTGATCTTAACAACTGTACAGCAATTCTTCCAATCAGGACTTAAACAGCAGCAGACCTTTAATTATCTATTTTTTATATCCTACTTCATCGTTTCTTTGAATTTTTAAGCTGCTGGTGTCAGCAGATACTTATAAGAAAGGTCTTTATTGGTTATTTTAATTTTGATGAAAAAAAGAAGAACACAGCTGACAATTTTGAGTGGAGCCTAAGTACGCGCAATTCAAATAGCAGTAAATACACATTGCTCTTTATAGAAATTCGCAACTCGCATAAACTCGCATGAAATGCATAACTGTATTTCTACCACTGTCCATTCCAATTTGGAAATCCCACAGGTTTCTCTTTCGTTCATTTTTGGCGTAATTTATCTTAATTTAATTGTATTATAACATCTGTAAAATGATGGGCTGAGTTTTGTTGGAGAGATGGGAAAAGCACTTTGAAAGCCATCGAACATGACATATATCAAAATATTGCAGGCTCGGTTTGGTTTGATTGAGCCTCTTCCTTGGGTATAATGGAAACCATATTACGGTCAACGCCGCCTACATGCAGCCCTCGATTTTAGCACTTAGAACTACTCCAATATTAAAACCAACACCATGTTTCGTGCCCAACTCGCTTCAAAATTGATGGAATTTGCTTTTCTTTGTTCGAATTTTTCAGATTTCGTTATTTTTAAACTAGGTGCCGGTTTATAAGAATTGCATGTACAAGCATTTGATTTTGTATGACATAATGAAGCAATTCACCTCAAATTACTCTTCACCCAGTGAAAACAAAATAATTCTGCAGAATTTGCAGAATGTTTTTCTTACAACATGTGTGAAAGATAATTGGTAACATTGTGGAGAGTAATTGTGAAATATGTGATAATGTATTTACTTCCAAAACAAACACTTCAAAACTTCCGCATGACGCATTTAGCATCAATGAAATTCCGTTTCATCAACAAATTATACACTTAACTAATGTTCTTACTAAACTTATAATAAAAACTTAAATTCTCCGCCAGGAATTAGACTGCATTCTATATTCTTAAACTTAAATTAAATATGCATCTTTTTTTTAAATGTGACATTAAAAATCCCTTTCTGTCTTAGTACAATAGAGATTTTTAGTCGTCGTTGGAGAAAAGCAAAAGTCACAAAACTGACTGTCGCTTTTATGAAATCTATGTGATACTGAAATCGGATGTTACTGCTGAAACATCTGTAACAGCTAAGCCATCGTATTATTGCATACTCTCATAGAATTGGTCTAAGTTTCTTTATTATCCATATTTAGGAATATAAGAAAACATGAATCATTTGTTAAAGGTTAATATACCTGCTTCTGACGATTGTGTGACTTTTGTTTTTGCCCCTACCTTGATTAAATGCCAGCGGTTTCCAAATGCATGTAGGGAATGTAAGGTAACTTCTTAAAAAGAAGTGAACATGATTTGGGGGCCTATTTTATTATGTTTTAGGTTTGAAGAATATACTCCTAATGCACGCTGAGAAATTAGAGTTTTATGATCGTTGTAGTTACTGTAGAAGTGTATATGGATTATTTATCTAAGAGAGTCAATATGTGAGCATACAACTCATCGTTTCTGTAAATCATCTGAAGAACAAAAAGCCGATTATAATGATAGTTAGTCTTAAACTAAATATTTATATCCATCAGTAAGCATCGCGCATTAAGCTAATCAAATGCATAAGTCTAACGGATGTTATTGAATTGTTAATGTTGTTTGAATTTTGTATGTTGTTACATTACTGCTGCTATATTGATTTTTACTTTTATGACATGTGTGCTTTTTGTGAAAATCCCAGGCTGCCAGTGCAACTTTCTTATAACTGTAAAAAGATCTTCACGATTTTAAGTGGGAAAACGAAATGATTTTTACGAGTTGCTATCAAATATTGAATTAAACCTGTCAAGTTAACGTTGCAAAACATGCAGTCTTGGATGAATATTGCATGCAAAGTCTGCATGTTTTAGCAACATTGAACATGTTTAAAGGTCAAAGGATTGAGAAAATAAAATATTTAACTTGGTTATTGGTTCAGTTAGATACGTGTACAAGATTCTTACACCGAAAACGTAGAAAACTAAACATTTTAATTCTTTTTTATACTATTTCTGACTTATATTATTTTATCCACTGCTTAATTAATGCATATTAAATTTAATTATTTCAAGACGAGGCACTAATTGTTCTGGCTTTTAACAAAAACTCGGCTCTTTAATAATCTATTAGTTATTAATGTTATAGTAGCGTTGTTTATGCCGTGTGACGGCCGTAAAAGGTCTTCCCGTACCTTCAATCAGTGCTGATATCAATTTTATAGCCCTTTGAAAGCTATTAAGCACGATCTTAATTTTGGGTAAATATGTTCAGTATACTTTGAAGTATTCCATTCTGAACTGTGAATAGGCAGCGTTAAAAGGGGGCGTGCACGGCTAGCGTGCCATTTAAAATCTGTCCGAGCTATTTTTGTTAATATCGATAGACTTAGACTCATCCCATGTGTAGATCTGTACACAAAAAGAAACTTCCCGGAAGGTCTGCTCTCTGCCATCAATATTATTAAGAACAGTTGCAAGTCTGTGCAATGAATTATTCATTCAACTATCAGAGAATGATTTAAATTCTACCATAGCAATTTATATACGGACTGGAAACCCCATTATCTGATGGCATTAAGTGTAATCCATCCATTACAAGCACAAGTTAATGATGATTAAAGGTTAGGTTTGGATATTCCATAGAAATTCCCAGAAGGTTACTTTAACATATAAGATACATATAATATATACACTCGCTTTGTTACATCAAACAATGATACATTAACGAAAGCGATGAGGTATGTGATTTTAGTTTAAATATGGGGCATGTGCGGGAAAAAGCTTTCAGTTGGGCAGACGACGTTTCTTATCAATCATTTCGCGGTATAATTAATTTTATATATTTAAATTCAAAATAGATACTCTGTTAAAAGTAATACAAAAACAGTGGATAAATCGTTAGTTCAGTCCATATATAGTAAAATTAGTCAAAATACTACTGAAGTCATCTTTTCCGCGAGTTGTCCCATATATAAGGATATTTGGAATTGTATATACTTTTCATTAAAGAAATACCTTATGTTGATGAAGCATGGCCTGATTTGATTTTAAAAAAGTAAAATATGCATATCAGGAATCACCACAATCAGAAAAAAAATAGCCTCCCCAAGCAGACAAAAAGTAGAGATGAAAAAAGAACTTGGTTTTATAAGAATATCAATTCCAAATAAGTCCCAAAAGAAGTCAGACGAATCGTGTCATATATATGCCAGTTTGAAACATTTGGCGTCCTTGTTTTAAAAACTTTCTGAGAATGGACGACCCCTTTCCACCTTGTTTCGCTCCGTCTAAAATGATGTATCTGATGCTTAATAAACTCCTGATGAACCTTGTTGACCCTGACATTCCAGAAAACTGATGTGATTCCTGAAATGAACTTGGCGGATGATGATGAATATTGATCCTGCAATGAAGACGTAATCTTAGAATTTGTTTGAAAGAAATCGAAATTGCACGCGAACTCAGATCAAAAGTAGTTATCTGTGCTATCTGAGTTCAATAAAGGCACAATCCAAGAATAAATTCTGAAGCAATAAAACAGATTAAAGAGAATTTGATTTTCCTGATAAAGAGTTATTGCCCTTAAATCAGAATCCTGAAATAAATGCAATAAATAACAAAAATATGGTAATTCCAAAGGAAATAAAGAATTTTAATTTACATACTTTAAACATTGTATAAAATGATGATTATCTTTTTGAAATAAAAACGACTTATCGATAAAATCAAATGAAATCTCAATATAAAATGATATTGCCTCTACCTGGGAGCGAACCCGCACCCTCACGGCGACAGCGCCTAGCAGTGCAATCCCGACAAAGCTTCAGATAGAACTAATTGTAACGTTTTATTTTACTGATAGCAGTACTGACTATATGTACGTGGAGACTTTTTCACGGAAAGTGCGAATAATCGGATGCAGTTTATTAGTTAATGAACTTGATTTATCATGGATTAAGTGTAAATAAAAATAACTAGGCATTTTGAAAAGTGATATATATCTCCTTGCAGTAGCTATTAATTTTTTATAGACGTTGGCTTCTGACCTATTTTTTAACCAATGAAGCGCTGTTAATTATTAAGCAGATGAAAAAGATGGAAAAAAAATAAACTATTAAAAAACTTGGTAAGTATATCTTTACTTTTATAAAGCTTTTAATTTCAGATTTAAATGGAATATGTTTATGCTTGTGATTTGATCATTTTACCGGTCACAAGCAACCTCTAACAATTCTATTTTTATTTTAGATTTTACTAGAATCTGTTTGCCTGTGATTTGATCATTTTACCGGTCGCAACCTCAATCAAGTGTATTCTTTTTATTTCTGATTTTACTGGGTTCTGTTTAAACTTGTTTTGCTGATAGACAACTTGATCATTCTAGCGGTCGCAACCTCTATCAATTGTATTCTTTTTATTTCAGATTTTACTAACAGATTTTCAGATCTGTGAATGTTTCATTTGATCATTTAACCGGTCGCAATATTTTTTAATTGTATTCTTTTTAATTCAGATTTTTCTTGGATCTGTTTATGCTTGTTTTGCTGAATGCCATCTTGATCATTTTACCGGTCTGAACCTCTATCAATGTATGTTCTTTATTTCAGAATGTACTGGGATATGTTTAAAGCTTATGATTTGGTTATTTTACAGCTCGCAGCCTTTTTCAATTGTATTGTGTCTTCTTTTTATTTGAGATTTTACTGGGATCTGTTTATGCATGTTTTGCTGAAAGTCAATCTGATAATTTTACCGGTCACAATCTCTATCAACTTTCTTTCTTATAATTTCAGATTTTACTGGGATCTGTTTATGCTTGTTTTGCTGATAGCCAACCTGATCATTTTGCCGGTCGCAATCTCATTCTTCAACGATGATCTCAGTACACAATGGATTGTCTTCAATTGTATCAGCGATACCGTCTTCTTCTTTGATATCCTTATCAATTTTAGAACAGGTAGGTACATTTGTGAATAACAAGGTGGGTTGCCTTCGGCTGTAATAAATGACCAAGTATCATCTCTGAAGGGTTTACTTCTTTCAGAATAGATATGTTTTCAATGCACCCTTTACATTCGTTTAGCTTTATGTATACAATTTACAAGTCGTTTTGGTTAAGAATGATCTTTTTATGCATTTTACACACAAAAAAGGTACGGTAACTTACAAAACCTACAGGAAAATTTATCTTGAACATTAAAAATTATCTAGACGCTATAAATCTATGTTTTATTTTAGTTCTATTTTTGCAACTACCGTATTCCGTTGTGTATAACTCGCACCATTTTACTTCACAAGACGGTGCTAAACTATTATAACACAATATTTGAATAATCTCTATGATTCAGCGCGTTTTTTAGCAAACAACAACCTAAACTGCAGTTTTATACATTCATGATAAAAAATTATGACCCCGTGAAAGCCTTAAATGGAGCTTGACTGTATTTGATATTATTGATTATAAAAATCACTTTGGAGTTTACTGGGTCCTAGGGTGTAGATTTCATTAAAACTTGCTAATAAAAATGGCCTTTTTGTGCTAAACTTGCCTATGTATGATGTATTCAAAGATTATTTTATACATATCTAGAACTATACACCGACCAAATCATTCTTGAAATAAAAAGTATAAAGACTAAGGAAACAACACATACACAATTTGACCGCAATTTTTACACTCCAAAAAGTGAAATATGCATACCAGGAATAACCACACTCAGAAAAAACGGCCTTTCCAAACAGCAACAATGTCGAAAGGAGAGTTTCAAATAAGACACAACAAACAATAAACGAAAACTAGAACCCGAGGAATTCAAAAAAATTTCCTAATAGAGTCTTGTTTGTTACCGTACTAAGTTCTTTTGATTGTTTGTAGAAAATGCACATACATCAAAACTCAGATACCGGTACTCATGGGTGCCCTTTACAAAAAAGTACTTGATAGTAAAAGAATGCTCAAAACGGATACATCTACTAGATATTACATTGTATCATCCATTTTTATCTTTTACGAATGAGGTATTTTGAGCATTTTGCAATATCAAAAATCTACTCGTTGTAATTTACTTTTATCACATTGTTTCTCCCACAATATAAAACACATTTTTCCTGACGTATTCTGCCTTGCATTGTATTTTTCGTTAAGTTTCCTGATATTTTAGCACGCCACAACATAACTTTGAAATGGGCTTATTGCAAGAAAAGCATTTTTTTCTTTAATACATTTATTGGAAGATAACCTATGTTCATTTGGCAATTGCATTGGAACTTCCTATAAGTATAGGTATATCAGGAGGTAGAACTATGAAATACGTCGACTTGTTCTTATTTTCAGGGATTATTTTGAATGATTTTGCTGATGAAATCATTCTAGATCCAAAACTTATAGCGAAGCATTATTTTAAATCCTGGTTCTTCCTGGACCTCATCAGTTCCATCCCTATGGACTATATCTTCCTGATGTGGGACTCCGAGGCAAACTTTAGCCAGCTCTTCCACGCAGGTAAACAAGACAACCTGGATGCCTCACCATATTGGCAAGGTGATCATTCTCTCTCTCTTCAAAGTATTCAAGTTTGTTCAATAGTCAACACCTCCTCAGTCGTGTTTGTTCTTGAAGCATTGATTCAAGTTCACTTCAATCTTGTTATAATCAGATCTCCTGAATCTTGGAACCATTCGCCAAAACTTCCAAACATCTGCATGAAATGTTTACAGTCTTTAATTGCCCTGTGTCATAACACATACAGGGGAAGATTTTAATTTAAGGTGTCAACTTTTTCTACCCACCGAACATCTGCACTAAGTCTTCATAGTTTGACAGGTATACCAAACGTTTTTCACTCACCGAATATTGGCAATTCATAGTTTGACAGAAATACCTGGTTTGGCCTAAGTGGCTTCTCTCTAAATGCGCAACAAATTAATTGCTCTTGAATGTTGTTTATTCAAAGCGGTCTTGTGAAAACCTGGTCAATATTTTATTCCTTAACTAATTATCGTTCATTAAAGACTTTTTTGAATTTGAGAAAACTAAAACTAGTCTGGTACTTGTGATCTTCAATCGATTGTTGCCAGTAACTTGCCTTTTGGATTTATACATGGATTTTACTCAATATTATAAGTAAAATGGTATTTCTAATACTTAAAAGATTTTTAAAAGATCAGAAGATCTGATTCTAGTTAAGATTGAACCGTTTGTCCTTTGTGACTTTTCTTACGTATTGTTGTATTGTTATTATCCAAACGTTGTGTCGTACGTTTTATTGGTATTTTATTATTTCGCGTTTGATTTAACGCATATCCGGACATTTTGCCATAATAGAAAATGTGTTTTCAATTTGAACTGAACGCATGTAATTTCATTTCTAATGATTTAATAAACGGAGTGCATTTTCAGATAACAAAGGGTTGAAATAACAACGAAATCAAGGTAATCATTCTCGACTAAAGAATTATTAACTCATAAATATGCCTAAAATTAATGGGTTGTTGACGAACATAAACTTATTAAATTAAAGCATTCGATTTTGAAGTCAAACTCCTGATAAAATTAAGTTTTCATTTGATTTTGATTGACATGCTAAATAAGGACAATTTTCTAAAATGATGACCGACATTAATTTAAAACGCATATTTTAATGCTAGGGTAATATTAAAGTGTAAGTCCCCGATTTTTTGAATATCGGGTATATTTAGCGATTGTCTGACCGTTCACCTGTCCACCAGATTCCCCGTCTGTTTATAGATCCGTATTATCAATGACCAACACCAAACTGATTTCGGAGCATATCTTACAAAAAATAGAAATATTCTTCTCTATAAAACATGGCACTTTATCAGTGGTCATTGCCGCATTAATGATTTAAAGTCAGAATACCATAATGCTTGTTTTCGAAGTACAACGTTGCAGGTGATGAAAGGACCTTCGCCAAGATTGTGAATCGTAACACGTAGTATCGAGTCTTAAAACCATGGTCCTACCTTAAAGATAAAGGTCAAATTATGTATTTAAATATCAATTTTGTGCAATTTTATAGTTTCCGTATCATAAAGTTGCAACCAATAAAGGGATTTCATACAAAGAAAAAATGATTCAATCAGAAACTTAGTATTGCGTCTATGAATGAAGACGGCTACCGCACAGGTCTATGTCACACATAGTGTTCAAAGTGTTCATTAAGACATCACACACCGGAATTCGTTTCTGTTGTTTTACTTAAAATGGGTGCGCCATTAGTGTTTCTGTAATGGCTGTCCCCAATCCAACTAACCCTTGTTTAACTTCAATTAACATCTATTAGATGATTTGTGATTTTTAGACATAATTTCAGAGCGAAAGTTATTTATAGAAATACCAACAGGGTTATTATTATCCTATCCCCCAATAAAACATCAATAACAAAATTCGAATATGGCGTTTGAATGCAAATATCTCACTATGGTCGTGGCCAACCACTTCTCTTTGTCATAGGCGACTTTAAGTGCAGAATAGGGGCAAGCTTTGACCCTTAGCTATTTCTTGTTTTATAATACATGCCTTTTCAAACATGACTTATTGCTGACTGACAAAAAAGAATCATTGTCCGTGTCGATTCACCAGTTATGCATTATTGATGTTTTTCTTACTCAAAAAGTATCAGTCTGAAATTGAGTCCAAGTCTAGGAAAATTATCGGGGACATTTGTAACAGAATGTTGACCTTCTTGTTTATTTGAGTTAATCTTTTATGTACATAGTTCTAAACTCAAACTGACAGCACCTGGAAATTAACAGAACTCCTTTTTGAAAACAACACGTAAAAGGTATGTTACTGGACGAATATGTTTAAAATCTATCTGGTAGACATCAACAAATAAAAACATATTATTTAACTTGGAAGTATTTGATTTAAAGATAATGCATATGAATTTATATTACCAGTTCTAGTATGGAATCCATTATGCTTGTTTAATGGAGAATATATTAAATTGGCCATAAGCTAAAAAATAAATGTGCTTCTTGTATATAAATTACCTTCATTATATATCTGAAAACTGATTGAGTACTGTTTTGTATTGTGTGAAGTTTTCATATATGGAATAAGCAAGCTAATGATTTTGCTAAATTTTGATTTTCGCCTCGAAATCTTGAATTTAAAACTTATAAAGTTTAAACTTGTTCATATGTTGATTAAATTATTAATGTGCATTTCACTAACACACCATATTTAGTGTTTGCCACAATTTTCCACCCAAATTGTGAGCTAAAATTTTTTAAATATTTTGCACCTCTTACCTATTTAAACTACACACTTCAACCTTTCAATCAATTACTGTATATTCATAAGGTTATGACGTCAAAAAAAGATTGTAAAATTGTGGCAATCGCTAAGTTATTTTAAAATTAGTGTTTCGCTCCATTCCCGTAGGGTTTATAAATTGTTAAAAGTTCACTTAACGAACAATAATATAACTTTGTGTTTTGCGTTTCCCTAACACTTTAAATATTAAGCAAGAACTGATTCCATCTATAAGGTTGTTTCTATTTAAAATGGCAATTCTTCCACGAGCAATACAATGCAGAAATATCAAATATGTGACTGATTAAAAACTTTTCAACTAAGTACGTTATTCGATCAAAAGTAAGCACAAATAAATTAAGAAAATCAGTAAATTCCAGATTTTAGGATGTTTACTAGGTTACATAACGGTTTCAATTCTAATTAAAAAGCTGTTCAAATAAAGATCAATTTGAATTTTCGCCAACCACCTGAATAATGCTTTTGCCATTTGAGGTAAACCGGGTTTTCAGATGCATTAAAAATCACTCTGTGCCCAAGATCATAAATCTAAATCTGGAGATCAGTCTCAAATCTCAAGCATCTGATTGGCTGAAATGGCGACAAGTCGCCATTTCAGCCAATCAGATCCTTGAGATTTGAGACTGATCTCAAAACTTAGTTTTATGATCTTGGGCCCTTCTCTCACTGAAAGATTCTCATAAGAACAAGCATGTACAATGACCTTGGTGACTTCACGATAGAATTTTCGGGGCTTAACGAAACACGAGGAACTTAAAATAATTTCATTCTTACCATCGTGTTCTTGGTGTTTTAACTCCACATGCGATGGTATCTGTAGGGTCATTGGGTGTCTATCCATTTCGCTTGACAATGCTATTTGGTTTTTATGTTTATGTGTTTGTGCGTTTTGCATGCAGCATTGTCGAGTTAATGGGTTGGATAAAGTTTATTTACCAAAGCATCCTAAAGCTTGGTTTAAACCCCCAATGGCAAAATGATTTTCCACTGGCAGTTCTAAGGCGTTGCAAGGCGTGGGCAGATCGTATGACATCAGACTGTATTGTTCCCTTTGCATTTTAAACTTGAAAACAAGTGTGCGAGATACAATTCAAAGAAATACAAACTGATAAATTATTTAGAATGATCATACTTATGAAATGCAACTAAACGTTAACAGGCGAATTTTTCATTTCATAAATGGTAAAAGATCCATTACAGTTTATATTGTAGAAATTACTGAAGATGTGATTTTGTCACAACGTAAGATTTAGTAGCAATAGCTTATGATATATAGTGGTGTGGGGTAGATGTATAACACTTACAAATTTGAAATAGTGAATAGCGGTCATTAAAAGCAATCGTTATTAAGTTTAACAATGTATTTGATATTCCTCAACAAAGTCTATGTCATTAATTTTGTTCGTCAATACAATATTTAAGGAGTATTTAAGGTGGGTTGAGAAACTTAACTCCAAAATAAATGGCGGCTTTATTTTATTAAATGTATGCCGTTGATAAAATGCGAATTTCTGGTTTCAAAAAATTGTATAATTAAGTTTAACAAAATGGGCTACGTGAACAACGTCGGTTTTAGGTTAGCAGTTATATCTATCAACACTATGAATTCCGTAATATTCTGCCAACTTAAGTCTTTCGTGCTTCACGAAACAATAACCTCATTTTGTATGTGCATTAAACATTGTTAAACAAATTGAGCAATCTAATACTCAGACGAAATCCTCACCTGATACAGTTAACAATGAACTCAGTCGTCTGAATAAGTACAAATTCGAAACATAAAGTTGAATCTCACCCAAAATGTTTAAAAGGATGCGAGGTAGGATAATGTTAGTTAAAATAAAACGGAAGTTCACTATATATATCTTAATGTGCAAGTGTTTTAGGTTCACCATTATCTAGCCTCGTTAAAGGTAAAAGTGAAATCGATGATATTCTTTTTACATTTTCAAGTCTGCTATTTAAAAAGACAACAAGTTGATGTATAATTTTCAACAAAACATAGTGTGACATTGTTACACATAATTCGATGCATTTCAAATTCAATCCCTCGAAACATTCATAAAAAGCAAATATGATAACCTAATTTTATCATTTCCTAGAGACACGCGTAACATGACACGTAAAAGCGCTCAACAAAAAATCACACCGCTATATTGTACACGTTCATTATCTATGTATGTTTATAACTCATTTGCAAATCATTCATTACAACAGAACATGCCATGTCATCGATACTTTTTGCGTACTCACGCGCTAGTAGTTTTCTTTGCTGATATTACCGATTGTTATGTCCTGATTTCGCGAAAAATATTTTAGTTGCAAAAGAGGATGTGATTGAACACTATGAAGCGTAAGTTAAAAGTTATGAAGAGAATGATTGCCTTGCATAATTTGCTCATACGTTTTTGCACAGCATTTTCTTGCACACATATTGTTTTGGTCATGACATGCCTGTAAAACTTGTATATATTTAACTTGTGATAATTATGCCAATGGTACGTGGATTGTGGTTGCTCAAACTGGCTGTTCAGAGCTTGCATTGTACATTTTTATATATACTGAATTTCTTTGTATGCAATATTTGTCGTTAGTGTTAAGCAAACTTTATTATTGTTAAGTGCTGGACGTTTTGAAGTCATAACGATGTAAATATGTTTAAAAAAAATTGTTTCAACAAATGGGTACGATGTTCGATTGGGTACACCAATCATCAATATAATACCTCATGTGTTTGCATGAAGAGGAATTTTAATGGAGTGAGCATGGCTCTTGTTTGATGAACCAATTAATTACCTTTCGTAATATTCCTTAAGGTTAAACGCCTGACAGTATGCTCTGCTAGGTGGCATAAATTGTGTGTTATTTATACCTTTAATCATTGTTTCCCAACTCCCTTGTTGTTCAAGTAATAACACGCATTAGTATATAACATTTTGTACCGATAATAATACCAAATTTAATCAAATTTGTGGGAGGTAGTTTAGATTAACGTTGATGTTGTTGCTTTATTGAAGTTTGTGGAGTGCGGCGGTTAAGGACATGCACCATACTATCATGTACTATAATTAAAGATTTGTTCGTATCGTTATTATTACTTTTTTCTATATTTTTTATTTTAACAATTGACTGAACAACATTGTGCCATGATCATTGTGTCTGACTTTTTTTTTGTTATTTTATTTTAAGTTCTTTCAGACGTTGAAAAGTAAGACTTCACCTACATTAAAATTTTGTATTTTACTCATTCGAGAATGCACTCTTTCCTTGCAGGTCGTGCCTTGCGAATGTTACGTCTAGCAAAATTATTAAGTTTATTACGATTGTTACGTCTCTCACGGCTGGTCCGCTATGTACAACAGTGGGAAGAGGTCAGTATGAAGCGCGGGATATTCGATATGTTTCCATCCTTGCACAGAAGCAGGCTTGCCCAGGTACTCGGCTTAACATGTCCACTGTTGCAACCCTACACGCAGTACTAGTCGTACAGGTGACTTTGTCAACCCGGATGTAAAACACTATAACACACAGCGTAAAATGACTAAGTAATTAGAAAACGTGTATTTGTAATAATCCAATTTCTTTGAAATTTTCATGGTTCTATAGATCTTTGAGGTGAGCTTATGGCTGAAATTTCAGAGCTCTAGACCGTCGAGAACATATTAAGCCTGGTGTTAAACACTATAATACACAGCATAAAATGACTAGTAAGTACGAAACACACGCTCCAGAGTAAACGTGTATTTGGAATAATCCAATATCTTGACAATGTAGGCATTGAACTTTAGAAGCAAGTTTTGTATAACTAAGAACTATTGTCTCAAAAACAAAGTTCTGTAATCATGGTTGTTGGTCCGACAAAAACCTATATTATTAAGTATATAATTATCTAGATGACTATATTTGCTAGAAAACGTTCAATTACAACGCGGATACTAAACATGGTGGTTTACTAACAATTTGGTTTATTGTTTACAAATACAAGACTTTTAGTTTATTATTATATAAAATATGTAGGCCTACATGTAACAGTAAGGAAGAAACGGATGTGTTACTTCATTAATTTTACATGTATTTGTTATGGCAGAGGATACCAACAAGGTGAAATACGCATTTCAGATTTGTAAGACCAGAATTCAAATTTTGTCACTACCACATTGTCTTTGTTGGGGAAACACAAAACGCCCTTACAACAATGGACATCTAAATGAAGGTCTAGTTAACAGAAGCTTTTTTTTTTCATTATTTGTTTCCTCAATTTCAAGTTTTTTACGCATGACCCTATAAAAAATGTCCAGTTGTTACAAAATAAGGATACTACATGTAGAAGTCGAGTTTTTTTATACTGGTTCCATTGCCTTTAGGGTTGCAACACATGACAGTATGCGGAAACAAAGCATGCTGGTCTAAATGAAAACATATACTAGAATAGTTTAAAATATAGTCGCTTTTTATATAGTAAATATAAGAATCAATGCAAAAATTAGGCATGGTCAATAGAAAAAATAACAAAATAACAGTATATAAGTTTAAAAGAGTTCATATTAAAATGATAATATATTAAACATTGGAATGTTAAAAATAATGAAAACAGTTGTACTGTTACTGGGAAAAGAACTGAAAAAGAAAATTTTGTGAAAGCAGGCTTACACTAGACTTGGTGAGACTTTGGTCGCCAAACAGTTATAAGACGGACATGGTACAAAACATTGCCTAGTTCTAGACAATTATATTCAAACCCGAATATAAAAGATGAATGATAGATTATAATAATGAACGGGAATTTTACAACAAATTAAACAGATTATACGTCTTAATCATTTAAGGACTAAAGAACAACTCAAAAACTGGAAAAAATAGCAAACACGGTGTTAAGAAGTTGTAAGAAAATAGTGGAGAGATTTGAATGAGATGAAATCCTTTGTAGGAATTGTATTTTCGTAGGTTTAATTACAATTTCAGTGCATTTATACCTACGAAAGTATAGCAAATACAAGTTGCAGCAAAAAAAAAATGTCGGTAGTTTGTCTTCAGATTTAAATCATACATAACGTTTATTTCTTCCATAGAAGAGCTCTTAATCAAGAAGTCAGATAAGAAGTAAATTCAGCAAAGGACATGCTTACTTCTGTGCAAATCTGGAAACGATTAGATAGTGTTGGCACTGCTATTGTCATTTATTATATTACAAATGTAAACCCTTAGACAGAACTTCAAAGTAGTAGAAAAAGGGTAGTGAATGTTCAAGTTCCTATGGGCTGCCAACACTATTTAGCGATGCTTTGCAATGATCATGTCATCGTAGATTTTTATTGTTTGCACTAGATAGTATTTAACCGATGTTGTTTAGATTATTTCAGAATGTGTCACTTAAATGTACTTTGTTGACCTGATATTTAATAAAAGAGAAAAGAAATGCGCATGCGCAACGGCGACTAAACCAGGGAAGTGTTTTCTTTATTAATTTCTTTATAATTTGGAGGACTATGGAAGCATATTTGCGACACAACTTAACCATAAAATATAACGTGAAAAAATGGAGGATTTCGCAAAAAAAAGTTTCTTTTGCGAAAACAGATAAATTACACACGAAAGAAATTAACACGAATTTATTCCGGATAATGCTCTAAATTGCCTTAACATAAAGATATAGTATCCATGAAAATAATTGAGGATTTTACGAAAACTATGGAAGCATATTTGCGCCACAACTTAACCATATAAAATAACGTGAAAAAATGTAGGATTTCGCAAAAAAGTTTTTTTTTCGCGAAAACAGATAAATTACACACGAAAGAAATTAACACGAATTAATTCCTGATATTGCTCTAAATTGCCTCAACATAAAGATATAGTATCCATGAAAATAATGGAGGATTTTACGAAAACAGATTTTTTTTCTCGAAAACATATAAATTTTTTTCGCGAAAACATTCATTATTTTCACGTTATTTAATGTGGTTAAGTTGTGGCACAAATATCCTTCCATAATTTTTAGATAACTGGCATCTTTCGTGAAATTGTTACGCTTCCATGAAAAGTTATCTGTTTTTCGTTTCACGAAATCTGATTTCGTGAAATCTTCCATTGTTTTCATGCAAAAATATCTTTCGTGAAATTTTTAAGGTTTCGTGAAAAGTTATGTGTTTTCGTGAAATCCTCCATTATTTACATGAAAACTTTATCTTTATGTTGTGGCAGTTTAGAGCACTAACAGAAATAAATTCGTGTTAACATAACTTTTTTTGTCGTGAAAATATGGGTGTTTTCGCGAAAAAAAAAGTTTTTTTTTTCGAAATCCTCCATTATTTTCACGTTATTTTATGTGGTTAATATGCTTCCATAGAGGACACATTATGTCTTTGACGTTTATAGACCTAATCAATCAACTTAGGCGGGGAGTCATTGTCTTAAACAAATCTGAATTGAAAAGCAAATTTGAAATGACTTTTATTTAGAACTTTGTTGCATTAATTAAACTTCAATATTTCTAAATAACTCGTTTGGTCCCTCATTTCGCAGTATTTTAATCATGAAGTTATTAGTTAAAAACAAGCAAAACACTGAAAGCGTATGTTAACAATGAAACAATTTAATGATGATGATGATGATGATTATGATGATATCGACGCGGTACTTCTTTAAGTCTAGCAGTGTATAACTTCTCTACAAAATGGATTTATATGGTCGTTTTAGATAGAAGTTGAAAAAGTGATCTGAAGCATTATTTGATTGTTAAAATGTTTTGAGTAAATATTTATGTTTGTCACTATCCAAAATCATTAAACAACAAATACCATCAACTAATTCATTCCTGAATGCTTTAACAGAGTGTTCACTAAAATATGGCTCCTTTAAATGTATTTTGAATGAAGTTTTATCCTCATAAATGTTAAAAGATAATTTAACAGCGAATATAAAACGAGGATACAATTGCTCGAAGCTTATCTTTAAGTAAACGTTTGAGTACGGTGGTTAAAATTCCCCAATGAGTTTTAATTTGATCATAGTGAAACAACATCCTCATCTGAATTGTTTCCGTCACAATCATTTGTTCACATTCATAAATTATGAATTATAAGACATTCTGAATAATGTATATACACTTGTTTTAGCTCAGAAACGAATTGCATGTGTTGAAAGTTCTGCATGAAGTTCACTCTTGGTGTTGTCGTAGTTAAATATCAACTTTGATGTTGTCTTGTCGATTTTGTTTCGAAATACTTTTTCCACTGACCCGTCCTTCGGATGTCATGTTTGTTTTAATTGTTTGTGCTGCCTTTTTGAAATAATCATAATACAATTGATTATTTTCCTTTTCTAGCTTTTTTGCTTTGTGGGGAGGCTTGCTTTCTGAGCGTGGGTATTTCAGATACGCATATTTCACTTTTATATATAAAAACACCCCAAAATTAACCTTAATGAATTTATAACTTGAACATTTTCTTTAAGCATGTATATTTCATAGAATTGATCAATTTACACGTTGGTCCCTTAAAACTCAAAGCAAACAATCCTGCATGGATATAAAAAAGCGAGTTTATTTAGATTTAAAAGCGCTTGTCTACATTCATTAACAAAAAATGCATGAAAAGTTTTAAATACTCTCCAATGAAATTATTTTCAGTATATAACTATGGAAGCGAACTAGGGTAAATTAAATTATATTGAACAGTTGCATTTGTTTTCATTACATGTATTACCGAAACTTGATCACAAGTAAAAGTAAAAACAAAATGAAAATCACAATTTTACTTCTTTAAAAATAATTTTGAAGAGTTTATGTCGCTTGTGATTTCAAGTATTTCTTGTTAAGGAATAAACGAAGAGTACCATTGTGCTGATAAACTACAAATGTAATGATATAAATTTGTGTAAAACTGATTTCACTATTCTTACAGGCTACATTGTAAGACCCAATTTAAAATTTTAGAATGTCCAGGCTTTGAAAACATGTATGCATTTGAAAAAACAAAAACAGTCATCCCCGACTGTCTCTAAAGTTCAGCTTGACAATATTCAGTATACTTCTTTAACTGAAAATAATTTATGTTTTACAGTTTCTAGCGGTTGCTGGTAAGTTTATGCGAATTTTCAACCTGATATGCCTTATGTTTCTACTTGGACATTGGAATGGCTGTCTACAGTTCCTTGTTCCGACACTTCAAGACTTTCCAAATGACTGTTGGGTCGCAATAGAAGAATTACAGGTTTGTTTGAGCATCTTAATACATCATTTTCTCTTTATTTCCTGATTTCGTTTTTAACCAGTGTAACATGTAACAAAGACTAATCAATTCATTCATGTCAACTTCTAATTGACATCCTCATTATCTTGTTCTTTGAATTTACTTTTTTTTGTTCCTTTAATCTGTAATAATACCTGTACGTTTTCGTTTTTTTTCACCTATTAATTTATTTACTATAAAGCAAATTGACATCCTCATTATCTTGTTTCTGAATATTTACTTTATGTTCCTTTTATCTGTAATAATACCAGTGCGTTTTCGTTTTCTTCACCTATTAATTTATTTACTTTAAAGCAGATTATCTACTTACTGCTTCTCATTAAAAAAATGCTCATACAATACAAATACCGGCCAACACTACGGTGATGAAATAAACGTTGTGTTTTTAAACATATTTTATAAATGTTTCAAAATATTAAAACAAACTAGTGATACCATGGTAGAAAAGCAAGTCAGAATGTTTCGGACAATTTGTGTTGTTTTAAATCTTTAAGCATGTCGTATGTTGCCATGTACTTCCTTATATCTATCTCGGTAAACTATACTGTGTTTTTGTAATATCGCAATGAATCGTTAGTGGTAAATACCTGTATCTTCTGGTAATTGCCCCTCAAAGTGAATAATGGCCAAAGGGTCGAGGATCACTGAAAGAGAATATCACATAATGACGGGGGTAGCCAAAAACATGTACTAACGTCTTTAATACAATAACTTGTTAGTCGAAGTCATAGTGAGTCAGCGTTTTAAAAAGATCTCCAAAAGGATTCTTACTGAAGAACGAAATTCATTTTTCTGTCGATTTGAAAGTTCTCACTTCTGATACTTTCCAAAAAATTAAGCGCTTAACAAATATAAAATCATACGATATATTACTTTAAAACGTCACCCCATACATTCAATCAGTGTTGTAATCAATTAGGCACTTTGGAGGCAGTTGAACACGGTATTTATTTGTAGAAATATTGACTTGTGCTAAACCCGGGCTAGTAATATTACCCATTACTGCTCATAAACATGCTCAATCTTACCGGGTCTGTAATATTTTATATGGATCGTGTTCGGTTGCTTTCAATGTCCCTTTTTCGTTTATGTATTACATGTAATAATGTAAAGATGGTGTTGTAAAAAAACAGTTTTTTTTCAGGATGCTCATTGGGCACAGCAGTACACGTGGTCGTTATTCAAAGCCCTCTCCCATATGCTTTGCATCGGGTAAGCAGAAACATAATTATTTTAAGCTGCGCGTCGCGTAAAAAGGTACATGTCCCTTCCGAGAGTTGACGTCAAATCTTTAAATGACGTCATAAAGTTAAGCAGACGACATTTCTTTATTATGCAAATTGCAATAAAATAACACTATGTTGTCAAAATCTCCAATAAGTTATGAATAAGTAATAGATATTTGTAAGATCTTTCTATAGTAAGGCAATAGACAAAAATATTTTAGATTCTCATCCCCACCCGCCCCTGTCCAAAACCACCGGCCATTGGTAAAAAAAATCGGAACATATTCTGTTCTGGACAGAACGGGTTTTAGACCATCCCGGATATGGAAAAAAACATGGCCGACAATAATAAAATAAAATGTTCATCATTTCAAAGCTTACCGAAGGTGATAGTGTCACTATAATGGCTTTTCAAGCAACAATAGACACCATCCTGCTACTTTTGTAAGTTGATGTCATGATTTTTGGAAGAAATTGAAAAGATGGACGAATATTCTACACCCAAGGTTCTGGTTACTATAAATGCAATTTTCTCAAAATTTTAAGTTAGTTTTTACTTCTAATCTCTGGTATTTCGTTAATAAAAAATAAAAATTAAAAAGTGTCCACCTGCCCCTTTTCTTCCCAAAATCCGGATGAGAATCTAGTTTTTTCTCTGGCCTAACAACTAAAATGTCTACTGTCTAAAAATATGACCGATAGCACCTTTTCCCGTGGCGCGCCCAATTGTATATTTTGGAACGATACTCGAAAGTGTGAATTTGGTGATATTTTTACGTTGTTTTTTAAGAACTAACAATAATATGTTGTTTTTCACAGTTAAAAGTAACTTCACTACAAGATATTATATTCACCGTGAAATGCATAATAAGCATTCTGCTCATGACGTCATTTATAGGAGTGGCGTGAGCTCTCAGGGGACACGTTTTTTCTTGACGTGCCCCAATTATTTATTATTAACACAGTTCATAAACACTTTCAAATTCCTACATCTGAAGTTTTTCCCATTGTCTATGCAACTATTTTAGATCTATACAACTATTGAGGTCTGCGTAATGTAGGATATCAATCTTTTTCTGTCTTCAAGCTAGTGTGTATTTTTCCTCATGTTTGTAAGTTTTAAAACCGAGTGCGGAAACTAATAACAGATCTGGAGCCTCCCATTGGTCAGTTTTGAAATTTTTGCTAGATTTCCACTTATCAGATTGGAATCATTTTGCAGCGCTAACTGTCCGATATAAATTAAAGACCTCTTGTTACCGTTACTAGAAACTGCTTAGTGTCATCATGAAAAGTAGATTTGTCAGTTCTTTTGGAGTGTTTCACTTCCAAAGGAACGTAAATGATAGTTTTGAAGGTGAGATAAAGGGAAATATTAATGGAGTTGGTTATGACAACAGCAGACTGTCATTACTGAGATTTTTAAAATGGCATGCTCTTTTGGATTTCAATATCATGCTTTTTGGGAACAATATCTTGCAGTGCCGTACATGTTTTGAATACGGTTTAATATTGGAATTACAAGTGTCAGAAACATGTGGCTTGAAGACGATACGATAAAACTATATAAAAAAGTAAATATACATATTCACACAACGAATTAGGCAGTTCGGATAGTGCATATTCACGATTTGACTATACACCAATTGGCAGTCTGTATTTTTGATATAAGGGGGTAATTGAGAATTATAACTACATTGGATAAGACATGATTGATAACCATTTCATTTGTTTGGGTCGGTAATTGATAACCATTTCATTTGTTTCGGTCGGCAGACCCAGATTTAGCATTTCTCAAACTCTTCATTATGGAAATATCTAAAATAAGAATCTTTTCAAACCGAACAACACTAGCTTGTGCAAAGAAAAAACTTCCTATCTGTCTAACATTGTCAGAACAATGCCTACGGATTCTGTGAATGAATGGCTGCTAGCTTTCTAAGAAAGTGAAATATGCATATCAGGATTTTTCGCACCCAGAAAACACAACCTCTCAACGCAGCATAAAAGTAGAGAGGAAAAGAGAGCAAGGGTTTTAAATAAACAAATAATCAATTTAAAATGTTACACAACATACAATTAACGAAAAGATAATCCAAGGGGTTACCACCTTGGAACGGTGGTTAAACCATTTTTGCTATTTGGGATGTACATCAGGTTCTAGTTTGTTCTAACTTCGCACTTCCCCAACACGTTTTCATATGAATAAACAAGTGCAAGTTGTCTTGGTGCATTAGCTCCAATCCACCGAAAAGAGGCAAAATGCTCATTAATAGACCTTGTGCCATGCAGTACAGTAAACCCGGAGAACATAATATTATTTTAGTATATCCAATGATTCTCACTTCAATTTTTTCTTTGGGAATGCATTTTTGTGCCTTTAATCAGAATATTTTACATGCCTTAAAGTATTGGTCAGAGCATTTGCATTTTCTAGAATAAAATATGTGTGTGTGTCTTAGATAGATAACTTAAGAAAATGTCTAATGCGTGTACTTAAAATATGTCATATACCTTGCAATCATTTTTCTTATTTTGAACTTTTGTTTCAACTACAAGCACTAACTTCTCAAACGCCTTTTTTATGGCAAAACTTGGTAACATTGTGTACCCTCCTTAAATTACTTATTGGAAATCACACTGACGCCCAAGCCTAATAAATTAATATCATTTTTTGCATCAGGTATGGGCGGTTCCCTCCAAAGAATATGACAGACACGTCGCTTACATTCCTCAGTATGCTTAGTGGCACCACATGCTATGCACTATATTCCTGGGTCACACGACCACAATCATTCAGTCCGTTGATAACTCCAGGCGTCTCATTACCTTCAGTGCTTTATTTCCGTTAACTGTAACAGTGGTCTGCTTCGCACCATCGAATGATTCTGACTTGAAATTTTTTATGGAAATGCAACAATACATTTTCCTTCATCGCCTTTTTGTGCCATTAAATTCTACTTATTCAACATGTCCTTAAGTGTTGGTCAGAGCAATGAATTTGCATTTTTCTATTATGAAATATGTATGTGTGTCTTAGTTGGATAATTTTAGAAAGTGTATCATATGTGTACTAAAAAATGCGACATATTTTGCAATCATTATTTCTTATTTATAATTACAATTTTTTGTTTCAATTACAAGCACTTACTTCTCATACGCCTTTTTTAAGGCAAAACTTGGTAACACTGTGTACCCTCCTTAAATTACTTATTGGAAATCACACTGACTCCCAAGCTTAATAAATTAATACCATTTTTTGCATCAGGTATGGGCGGTTCCCTCCACAGAATATGACAGACACGTCGCTTACATTCCTCAGTATGCTTAGTGGCGCCACATGCTATGCACTATTCCTGGTTCACATGACCACAATCATTCAGTCCTTTGATACCTCCATGCGTCTCATTACCTTCAGTGCTTTACTTCCGTTAACTGTAACATTGGTCTGCTTTGCACCATCGAATGATTCTGACTTGAATTTTTTATGGAAATGCAACAATACATTTTCCTTAATCGTCGTTTTGTGCCATTACATTCTACTGATTCTACATGTCCTAAGAGTTGGTCAGATCAATGAATTTGCATCTTTCTATGATGAAATATGCATGTGTGTCTTAGATGGATAATTTAAGAAAATGTCTAATTCGTGTACTTGAAATATGTCACATACTTTGCAATCATTACTTCTTACTTATACTTTCAAATTTTGTTTATACTACAAGCACTTACTTCTCAAACGCCTTTTTTATGCAAAACTTGGTAACATTGTGTACCATCCTTAAATTACTTATTGGAAATCACACTGACTCCCAAGCCTAATAAATTAATATCATTTTTTGCATCAGGTATGGGCGGTTCCCTCCACAGAATATGACAGACACGTGGCTTACAATCCTCAGTATGCTTAGTGGCGCCACATGCTATGCACTATATTCCTGGGTCACACGACCACAATCATTCAGTCCTTTGATACCTCCAGGCGTCTCATTACCTTCAGTGCTTTACTTCCGTTAACTGTAACAGTGGTCTGCTTCGCACCATCGAATGATTCTGACTTGAATTTTTTTATGTGAAATGCAACAATACATTTTCCTTTATCGCCTTTTTGTGCCATTAAATTCTACTTATTCTACATGTTCTTAAGTGTTGATCAGAGCAATGAATTTGCATTTTTCCATTTTAAAATATGTATGTGTGTCCTAAGTAGAAAATTTAAGAAAATGTCTAATGCGTGTACTTGAATTAAGTCGCATATTTTGCAATCATTATTTCTTATTTATACTTTCAATGTTTGTTTTAACCATAAGCACTTTCTTCGCATACGCCTAATTATGCAAATCTTGGTAAACACTGTGCACCCTCCTTAATTACGTTTTGGAAACCATATCACTCCCAAGCCTAATACATAATAAATACCATTTTTTGCATCAGGTATGGGCGGTTCCCTCCACAGAATATGACAGATACGTGGCTTACAATCCTCAGTATGCTTAGTGGCGCCACATGCTATGCTCTATTCCTGGGTCACACGACCACAATTATTCAGTCCTTTGATACCTCCAGGCGTCTCTATAATGAGAAGGTAAGTCCATCGTTGTCTTTCGTATTCTCCTCAACTTTACTTTTTGTTTCTAATCAGATTTGGCCGGTACATGCCACAGAATGTCACGGATGGTTGGTTAACGGTCCTTAGCATGCTTAGCGGTGCCGTTTGTTATGCACTTTTCCTTGGGCATACCACCAATATCATTCAGTCTTATGATAGACCCAGACGCCAGTTTAATGAAAAGGTAAGTCCACTGTCTGTTCTAATCTAAAGGCTCGAAGAAAGCGTTAATGTACTGGTCGTCTGGTCATAAACATCTTTTAAGTTTGTGTGGCTATCTGGTATCTGGTTAGAATATATTGCAACGATTTTACTAATAATCATCGTCTTTCACTCATTTTGATCTACATCTTCAATTTTCAAGAGTTTGGCTAATCACGTGAGTGATAAAAATCTCGTAACAAAACAAAAAGAGTGAAACAAAATAAATGGTGACAAGTTTTATTAAATAGCTTATCATATGTCCAATTGTATGTTTAGTTTAATATTACATAGTATGTTTTCTCTTACCTCAACACTCGTGAGCTGCCGGGGTTGATCTATTAAACATCGATTATGAACTATTTTTTAATCTTAGACGTATAGGAGTTGTTTTTCTTGTGCACCCATTAATTTGTGGAAATCAACTATTTTATTATAATGAATATACTTTTAAAAATTAGTTTAATCGACTATTTCTTCCATACGATTTCTTACTTCTACTTTTTTCACACGATTTTCTTCTTACGTATGCCGTTTGTTGAAATTCACCCTCGTTTGATGTAAAGGCAAGGTGCCAATAGAGGTCCACAGTGCGAGTCAATAAAAATAATCATAATTCTGATTTTACAATGAATAACTGTATTCATGACAGGTGGTTTACTTTAATTTTGGCAAAGAAAGGCGTGCCTGATAAACACCCTTAGATATTTTTTTATGTTTCTTTCGCCAATTTTAATGAGCATTTCAAATGCTGTTATTATTTTGATGTAAATCAAAACTCGGCTACGTACAGCATTGACTGATACTGGCATTTTTCTTTTCATCAGTTTTAATATTTCACAGGTAGTTTTCTCGTTTCTTATGCCAATTATGTAACGAACACTTGAACTGGTGTTGAAATATAGATATGTTATAGATTTTACAGAAGATGGCGTTTCCTATTTTATCAAGTTGTTGAAATATAGATATCATACAGTTTTAACAGACGGTGGAATTTCATTTTTTCATCAGTGCTAAAGATGATAAAACTGAGATTTGAAACCATTCTCAAATCTCAAGCATCTGATTTCAGCCAGTTAGATCCTTGAGATTTGAAACTGGTTTCCATTCTAAGTTTTATAACCTTGGGTCAGCTTTAATATTTTACAGGCGGTGTATATTCTATGTTTTATTTAAAGTTCAAGCAAGTGGAGGAATACATGATTTACCGGAAGTTACCTCGATCTTTGCGCCAAAAGGTAGCCGAGTATTATGAGCACAGATATCAGGGGAAAATGTTTGATGAAGAAAGAATTCTCGGGGAACTCAACGAATGTCTACGTCAGGTAATTTTCCCTCTTAGGAGCCCCTCTTATAAAACTATTTAATTACCGTACGAGGGGTCGATTGTTCGAAACTTATCCGCCGGTCAAACAAACCGTGGGGTTAAATTTCATAACGAAATATGGGCAATGTTATGAAATACTTTAAATACCTTTTCGTGTGAATAGATATCAGTTATTCTTGTCTACAAATAAAAAATAAATATATAAAATTTATAAAAAATGATTTTTGAATGAATTTTTGTCTAAATTTAACCCAACGGATATACATGTAGTTAAGAACATCCGGCCCCCAGGGGTGACACATCAAACTTATCTCTTAACACAGGGAAAAATAAGATAGTGCTTGCATTCATAATATAACAACTTAAATAGAACAGTACTTCAAATTTAATTTAAAAACAGCATTGGAACGTTTTGCCATTAGGGATTTTAACCATGGGCTAAGACTGACCAACCTGTCTTTTTGCCGCCAGATGTTGTTAAGGACAAACATGTTCTGGTGAAATTAACTCAAACAAAACCCAAAATTTAAAAAAAAATATTATGCAATTTTGACAGAAGAAAATTCTCAAACGAAACAGTTAGATTTCTCTCCTTAATAATTCTACGTTGATTAATTCATTCAAAATGTACGAAACAGATGCAACATTGACTTGATTCTAAGATTGTTAGGCCTCAAAAATGACCTCAAAATTGTTAAATGCAAGATTTCTCAAAAGCAGATTTCAATGACAAAATCAACAAACTTTAAGAGTGATACTCCATTTTTTCACAAGTTTTAACATATCCATCAAGAAACCCTTTTACCATTTACAGCCTAATTCTAAACATATAAAAAAGTGAAATGTGTAGGAATCGCCACACTCACAAAACACAGCCTCCCCACGCAACGAAAAAGAAGAGGAGAGAGCATGTTTGTTACAAGTACGAGATATGTCAAATTCAAATAAGACGCAACAAACAATTAACGAAAAATAGAACTATTTGGGCTATCGCCATGGAACGGTCTGTGGCAGAACAAATTACCACTAGGGGGTTAACCCAGGTCCAACCTCACACTTGCCCCAACAGGTTCTCATATTACAAAACAAATACAAGCTGTCTTGGTGAAATATTTCCAACCAACCCATCAGCTAAACAATGTTGCATGCAAAAGCACACAAACATATAAAACATAAGAAGCTAATAGCATTGAAAAGCCAAAAGAGGCTGTTACTCGATGATACTCAATTATCTTACCTTAGCCTGAGTATCTGGCGTTAAATCAGCGAGAACCCTATGACAGGGATAAAAGAAACAAATCGAGCTACTAATTTCTTTTAAAAAATTATTTCCCTATAAACTTTTATAAACTCTTAAGCTTTTGCCCTCGGTTTCGTCTTAAAAGAAAACAAGCTGGACGCAATGAAATTGTATTCACTTTCTTTATTGTATGTATGCAAGTCAGTAACAGCTTCCCCTGCAAAAATAAATAATTGAATTAAATGTCTAGCAAACCTGATAATTCTTCTCGGGAGCCTGAAAAGACCTAAAACCTACTATATACCGTCACAAAAGCAAGTGTTATTTGAATTCTCTAACGAGGCTCTCTGTCTAGTGTTGAAGCAGGCCCTCATTTTCCTCTTTTGACAATTAGCACCCTTTGTGTTCATGTTACATTGTCGGTGTGTGTCCTCTGTAACATAACATTTAACAATTCCTATATCGTAAAACTGCTTCATCAATCCTCAGAGAACTTTGTCTATGCCATTCAGAATGTGATTAACCGCAATTGTCGAACTCTGGTTGCTTTAGTACCATTCTTCTTTTCACAGTTATCACTTTTCTGTTTACGATCCATTTTCGCTGTGTGTCTTCTGCAACATAACATTTAATAATTCCATTATTGTAAAACTTCCAATCCTAAGAGCACTTTATTATGTCATTTCAGGATGTGAGTAGCCCCAATTTAGTACCATTCTTCTTTTCACAATTATCACCCTTTTCTGTTCACGATCAATTGTCTTTGTGTGTCCTCTGCAACATAGCATTTATTAATTCCAATATAATTGTAAAACTTCCAATCCTCAGAGCACTTCGGCTTTGTCATTTCAGGATGTGATTAACCACAATTGTCGATCTCTGGTCGCCTCAGTACCATTCTTCACAAACGCCGATCCTCAGTTTGTGTCGGAAGTTGTCAGCAAACTCGAATTTGAAGTCTTTCAAGCAGGAGATTACATTATCAGGTAGAGTGAGTTATCCATCTGAAGCATCCTCGTCTAGATTATTTGTCTGGCACTTCTCAGAATACTGCATCTTGAAGTCCCGCAAACAAGGGAAACTATCATTTTGTAGTATTAAAACATAAGTGACACGTTTATACTTTAGTCTTTAACAAATTTAGGTTAAGTGTTTTTGAAATTTGTCAAGAAGTAGTCAAAATAATCAGATCATTTTAATTTCGAAATCGATGAAAAGGGAACATATGAAAACCACAAATCACGACAAATATAAAAAATGCAGTCTCGGTTTAATTGAGCTTGTTCATGTGCAATAAGGAGTGAAGGCTGCACCTTTTTCTTGAAGGTACGGCACCTTTTTCTTGAAGGTACGGCAAATAAATTGGTGATAGAAGTTGTAATATTCTTTAAGAATGACTCTGTTCATTTTTCTTTTTTTTTTCCAGCCAAACGGAATTAGCTCCGTAATAATTAAAGCTATTTTTATATATATTCGAATATATTTAGAGAGCATTCTTTAGAATCCCCCAAGGACATATCTTTAAAAATAAAAAAAAAACTTTGATGAAATAAAACGTTATCTTTGTATTCTTTTTTAAGATATTGTATTAGGGACTATAGAATAAATCTGCCTAGTTAATATAACTACGAGTATATTGCCGATTTTCTAGAACAGTTTGAAATCAACGTGTACTATATTATCTGTCTCAGCTGGAATATAAAAGTCGAAATGTGTAAATGGAGCAAGTAGGTAGCACAGAAGAACTTTTTAAAAATAAATTAAGGTTGCTTTCAAATTAACCCAAATTAGCCTTTTGGACTTGGGAATATAGGACTAGAAGAACAAGAATCAATAATGGTCCTTACAATTGTAGTTATAGACCTACATAAATACTCATTTGCCGCCTTTGTAATTTTTAAGAACCAAAGAAATGCTTGGTTCCCCTGATGCAGATTAGAACACCTTTTCATGTCTGCAAAAGTGCAAACGACTATGAGAGCAATGTTGAGTCAGGTTATGCGTTTGAAACCTTGCAAATGAGTACTTGATGAGTGAATGCTAAGAACGAGGCCAACAAATATTTGAAGAATAGTTTTCTTTAAAGAAACCCACAATTTTGAATTCATGTTGTATCACCCCTCGTAGATGTTATTTACAATAATTTATTTATTTATTCATTTTAGCTATCTTGTGCCTACCTAAAATTACGTTCATAAATTTCTCAGCCGTCAACGTCAATTTTGCTTCCTTTTTTTTAAAGACGTTTCAAGACCCTGTCTTAAGACGTTAGGACATGTTTATAACGCCAGTATTATGCGTTTTGCAGGGAAGGAACGATGGGCAGCAAGATGTACTTTATTCAGGAAGGTATTGTTGACGTTATAACTACGGAAGGTGAAGTTGCCACCTCTCTGTCCGATGGTTCTTATTTTGGAGGTATGATCTTTAATTGAACATCAAGCATTTTAGTTACTTCTTTACTGGTTTTATGCAGCTGATATATTTTAAGTTTTATATTGTTGTGTCTACTTCAGGACGGTTTGTGAACTATGAACTTCTATAGCTTTTGGTCATTTTGCGATTTTGAGGCGTTTAGCTCAGATTTCTAATTTAAAAGCAGTTCTTGTTTTTATCTATTTATTGATATGTTTTCTTTTGTATAGGATGATGATGTGTTGTCATGTACATTTAGCGATTTATTAAAATTTTTGTCATGGCCAGTGAGTCTTAAATTGTGTACAAACATTTTAGATATATCGTATATACAAAATTTGTTTCAATTTCGATGTGAGCGGAATGTCGATGGCATTAGACATTTAAGAAGTCTCCAGCTAAATCGTACTTCATATTTAACAGAAACGGCTTAATTGTATTAATAAATTAATATTAAATGTTCTTATTATAATTTTCTCATGATTTTTTCTAACTGAAATATATCTTCTTCAACAGAAATATGTCTCCTAACAAATGCCAAACGTGTAGCAAGTGTAAGAGCAGAGACTTATGTAAACTTGTATTCACTTTCTGTGGAACATTTCAAGAATGTCCTAGAACGCTATCCTGTAATGAGGCGAACAATGGAAAGTGTGGCTGCCGAGAGGTTGACGAAAATAGGCAAGAACCCCAGCATTGTCAGTAGTAGGGCAGACCTGGACGAGGACCAGCGGCTGTTAAACGAGATAGTTATGGAATCTACTCCAGTGGTTACAAGTGCTAGTGAAGATGAGGACAAAGATTCAGATGATAGCTCTGGGAGTTCTAAAAGTGGCAAACCTAAGAAAAAGTTCAAACTAGATTTCAGCGCTAAGCTTCATAAAATTACGGAAGAAAGAAAATCAAGATCGCGAGAAAACCTTAAGGATGCGCATTTAGAAAGTAAAATAAAAAATATTATGCGGAAGGCACCTTCTGGGCCAAATCTGTTTGGCTTGTTAGCTCCTCCTGGTTTCACTGAAAGGAAGCGTTCGGGTAGTGTTGGTGCAAACTTAGGAATGATTATGGAAGACTTTGCAGAAGAAACGTCAGGAAAGAAACACGATGATTCATTAGGAAATAAGTTTTTTAAAATGTTTGATATGAAACGAAAATCTGACTCCAAATCTTCAGTCTGTGATGAATCTCCGACATCGGATGGACAAAATATGCAACTTTTGCAAGTTCCACAAGAGAAATCCAAATCAAAAGATCCATCCAAAATTGAAAAAAGAGATAGTCTACCTTCAAAGAGTGCAATAAAATCAGAGACCTCACCCAGCACTACTAGCAGAAAAGGAAGCGAACCTATGCAAGTGAACTTTTCAATCTGTGAGCCTGAAGATGAACTCACTCCACTGACAGTGTCGTCCGACCCATCTGAAAAGTCTGGTTCCTCAAAGAAACACTCTCCTAAAACACGCCATGTGGACTTCGAAGAAGCACACCTTATTCCAGTAAATGCCAAAAGCTCGAGTGACGAGGACGACAAACAATGTGAGTCACAATTCTAGCTGCCCAAATATTGTACAGTAGGTACTAAATGGCCTTACTCTTTCTAAATCAGATAATATGAAGCGCGTCACGGGAAAATGTACCGGACTTTTGACGTCAGTTCTTGAAATGACTTCATGAAGTTGAACAGGAAGCTTTGCTTTATGTGCATTTCGCTTATGTGCATTTCGCGGTAAAACTAACGTTATTTCGTCAAAATTTGTAACAAGATATCTCAATAATTTTGAAAAAAAAAAGATGTGTTCTTTCTGAATATAGTAACAACTTGAATGGCAAAAATATGACTGAAGGTACCTACCTTTTCCTGTGGCGTACCCCATATAAAAATCTTTTTAAAAAATTCTTTTTGTAACAAATATGCATTTTAGTTATTTGCACAACTTTCTTCAAGATGATACATTCATTGATCACTGTCTGATTTATGTAATAGCAACACATCATAACGAAACGCGGATTGCCTTTTTGGAATATTTGACTGGTAAATTTGTAGTTTTTAATAATTGTTTGGTGTCGGGATCTTCCAAATTTTGGCTCTCCAAGGTTCTTGGAACATTTTACTTCACCATAAAGATGTTATTATTACGTTTAATTTTTTTAAAGAATTACGTTATTACAATTTGAATACAATATAAGTAAGTATTATTTAGTTGATGTCGGCAACAAACAATTATTTGCAAAATTTGACCTATTTCTCTACCTTCCAAAAATGATTACAATGTAGCCGCGTTAGTGTGATCGAATTCAGATGTTAAGTAATCGTTAAATGAAATGTTTTAACTGGCGGTTTTGTTGCCGTTATTTGTCTAATAATAAAATGATCAATCAAACAAGATAATAATACAAGATAATAATAATATATATAATAAATAATAATAACAATTCAAATGTTTTTTATGTTCTCATCATCATGTAGTACTTAACTCTTTATTTTGTTTGTTTTCTAATCCATGCCACCTATTGTTTCAGGTTGATTCTATGTGAAAGATAACGATATATATGACGTCATTAAAGAAGAAAGATGAAGATATCGATAAACTATTTTAGTACTCGCTGTGATCAAATTTGACATGTTAGATTAATTGCATTCCTTATAAATGAGGTCATCGGAGCATTAGCACCTGGTGGTGACCTTTTGTGAAAAGGTTTTGTCTTCCGTCTTGGCATGTTTCCAATGTGGAAAATAACACAAACAGTATAAAGCTATCTCTAAAGAAAAAATAAATTTATGGATACAAAATAAACTGTGTAAATGGTGTGTATCTTTGAACTACAGATACATTCTAATAATATCCTTAATAGTTGAACTGATAGCAATTAAAGTAAACTTCTAGTCAGTGGTCACAAGACATTTCAAGTTTGATTTTTTGTGAATTCTGAGAAGAATAAACTTTAATTTTTTTGCTTACAAAGTATTAAGATCACTTGATTCTCCATTTTGAATTCCTTTATTTGAGATCTTGAGGACCATTCTTCCAGTCTTGTAAAAAAAACGTTACACGAAAACATAAGTAAAACAGGTGAGCGAGCCAGGAAAATCTGGTTCTCTTGTAGTAACAGAAAGCGATCAAACGTTTTTTCTATTATATTGCATTAAAGATTATTTATTTATGAGAGTATGATTGATACATGTATATGGTTTAGAAATTCTAATATAGTTGTTTGGGGTATTAAATTATTGTTGAAAGGTCGTTACACATGATTATGTCAAAATACATCAATCATATCGTAATTAGTAAAGTTTGTTTTCTAATAGTAATAAAAATGGTTATAATATATTCGAATGTTTTTCAGACATTTAACGTAAACATCATTCAAATACTATAATTAATATGAATCATATCACAGCCAAACGCACAATGTTCAGTATGTTATTAACTACATTGTTCTTAATATAAAAATCTTTTTAGCGTTATAACTGTACATGCAAGCACACAAATTTACGGAGAAAGTTGAAATATTTGACCTACAACAATTCCTGTGCACACCCATTGTATTATAGCAAACACGGGATGTTTAATTTGTGATGTATTTTTACCATAACAAATAGGTGGAAAAACAATTAGAAATGACCACTTAATCCATATATTTTTTTTTATTTCTTTAACGCTAAGGTTCAAAATTTGAACAACATTAGCAAAACAGACATGACATACAATTACAAAGGTACATGTATCAATGACGACTTAAGAGAGAGAAGAATAACAGGAGCTGGATGGAAACGGCTCACAATATAAACATTAATATTTAAATATTTAATTTAATTAATTTAAATATTTAAGTTAATAAACGAACAAAGTTGAGACTAATATTATGTAAGGCTCTTTCGGCAAACAGTTTACAATATTAACTGTGTCTAGATATAAAAATTTGGTGTTTATTTCCATTTTTTTCCATTTATTTAAATTATGTCCCTTTGCAAATGCGAACAAGTATTTAACCTAGTTAATATGTTTCCTTTCTGAATGTATTCATCTATATTAGTTTTATCTTCTATATTATGTTCACAAGCACTTACTTTACAATAAGTAAAATTCGACTAAGAGGTCGTCGGAAAACGAACAAAAATATAGGAGTTATATCCAAATGGTTTAAAAGACATAAAGGGAGCTTTGAAAGCCATCGAACGATACAAATTAAAAAGTATTGCAGATTCGGCTTCATTAAGTCTGTTCATGGACAGTAATAAAAATGCACCTTACTGCCCACGTCTCCTAGCCATGTGATGGGCGCTATTCAACATAATACCAAATACAATCCATCCCTAACGATGGTGTACTGTACAAATGAAGGTGAACATGAAACCTTAAATGCGGTAGTTTGTCAGATCATAAATACCATTCCACGAAAAGCGGCGTATGCTGCCATCCCATAAAATAATGGATTTGCCCTAAAGCGGAAATAAAAATAAATAAAAAAGAGCTTTTTGGGATGGATCAAAATTGTACTGTTTATTGGTGTAAATATTGAGTTGCGCTCAACCCGGGGCTTGGCGGCGTGGGAAGTAATATGCATTTTTATTACTGCCCATAAACAGGCTCAATCAAACCGAGGCTGCAATATTTTCATACATGTATTTTCGTGTTCGGTGTCTTTCAAAATTCCCTTTTCATCTATTTCAACGCAAAATCTCTTTACTTGTTAACAAAAAATTCTACATGTATAAGACTTAGGGCATTTCAAACTTATCATATTCTAGCTCTAAATAGAATCGATTGAACTCACCTCCTCACTAATGCAGATAGGACATTCCATACGAATATTATTTAATATGTCATCTGGCTAGTTTATTCTTGAATTTCAACTTTTTCATTCCATTCGTAGTAATCATTTGAGGTATTTTTGTTTAGTTTTTGATAAAACGATTAGAGAAACATCTCAGATCTAAGCAATTAGATTGGTTTAATTTGAGCACCGTATCAAAACTCACAAAATACAATATTGCAAATCTTAGTCTAATTTCTTAACTTAGGTTCTCAAGGAATACATGCTAAATATGCATACAGAATTTCTATTTACGAGGACAATTCGTTAACCAAAAAAGAGAGCTCATAGGTATTACGTGTGTTAGGGCAAAATATGAACTTATTTATAAAACAGTAGCAAACTTAAAATGATCCTGGTTCGTTTTTGTAGAATTTGAATTGATGAAAGAACTGATATAATAATAAATCAACTCAAAAATTTAAATACATACATCAGAAGCAGCACTTATTTCCATGTCAGTTTTATCCGTAATTAAAAAGTTCATAATCTCTTATCCGGTATAAAAAAAAACATTCGATTTTAAAATGAGACGATTTTACACTTTACTTTATCATCCTTTATCAGTAAAAATTGGCTTTAACTCACAATGGTGTCCTTTTCAATTTAACAGCTTGAAAAATTAAAGACCCTTGTTCTAATAGGAAGGTAAAGCACGATCAATTCATCTTTCCTATAAAATTATTAGGTAGTGTAAAATTAAAATTTTAAAATTTTGAAAGAAAAGGGTGTTTCTTTGAATATATTTAAACTATTACCTCTCGGAATATGTAGCTAGAATTGTATTTTTTCTCTGAGAACAGATATTGAAGTTTATGTTCATTGTTATATTTCAAAGAAGAAAAGGTGTTCCACAAGGATGCCTTTTATCACACCTATATTTTGCCAGTGTCAATACTAAATATTCTAGGTATAAGTCAACTTTGATTTTATTTTTAAATGGTGCTACGTTGTACATAAATCATGACAACAAATTGAGTAAGACTAAAATGCTTTCAAGACTGAAGCACTAATCAATGATCAGCTTAAATGCAATTACAGCGAAAATGTAGGTTATCTATTAACTTACGCTCCCGTCGTAAGAAATGTGGGACCAAAAGCTATGTAGATGGATTTCACATTTGTTTTTGTTCATATTTTTCATTTACCAATGTCACAAAATAGCAAATTCTTCATTGTTCACATTTTAATGGGCATGTGTGTATAAAGAAAGAGCGATCCCAGCTTCGATCTCATTTTTACACAGGATATATACGATACAATCAACGCTACAATATATTATCTGAATGGTCATGAAAACGACCTTTAGTAGACCCTTAATTAAAAAGCATTTTTGATGCAGTTTGCAGAAATCTTTGAGTTCTGAGTTAATGAACTACGGCTAGACATAGTAACGAGTAAAAAGTAATGTTTAATAATATTTGAAGATGATGTTTCCATAGAGATGAGATTTTTTTCTACTTTTATTGTTTTAATTAAAAGGTTAATGAGAGAAGAAAGGGCCATTGCAAAAAAATACTGATATTAGTTGGTAGAGAATTATCATTACTTGGACAATAGGGGCCAGGCTATGTTTTGGGTCCACTCTCAAACGGCTGGTCGTTTCAAATTGAACTCCGTTTTAAACTGGTCAGTTGGAGACTGGTCGTCGATATTGGACGTTTTGTTTTCATTTGTTTGTTTCGTTAATATTTCGCAACCTGTGCTTAGCAACAAACTGCTGTTATTCTTAAATGGGAAAATGTCAACAAATGCCATACGGATACATTGTTAATCGAATAAGTATGGTTTGCTAATATTAATATTTAGTGTTGTTGGAAAAAAATGCATAAAAATTATCATTAATTAATATTACTAATTTGAAAAATGTTTGCTTCGTTGAATTGAATACAATCACCCATAACCACATATGATTGCGAACAAAACGTAATAGTTCTGAAAATTATTTTGTATAAATTAATGTTAATAATAGTTGCGATTACATGACTGTAATGCTTACATTGATATTACGTCAGATGTTGGAACTCAATGCGAAATGTTAATGTAATTGTCTTTGATTAATTAATTATTCCATTTCTTTAATTTATTAATAAATTAAATAATTAATTAAAATATTAAAACCACAATAAGTAAATACAGTACAGTATTTAAATACAGTACATTATTTAGTTCGAACATCCGGCGTGATGTCAATGTACTAATTGTATACGTTTCGTTATTGTTTGACGACATAAACTATGCATATTTATTAAATCAAGTTCATATGAAATAAGAATTTTATCGTTAAAACAGTTCATGAATGTATGCTAAATATTATTTTGAATCATGGTAATTTAGAGAAGCACTGATTTGTTATTTGTTGCTTTTATTTTGTTTGCCAGTAAAAAACAATAAACAAGAAATGTAGTTGTTTTCTGTCAGCATTCTTAAAACTATTGATAATGACGGAGTGTGTCGTCTGCTTTGGATCTACTCTGTTCACCTATGGAAAACACAAATATGCCATGGTGTCCCTATACGCTGGTTGTAATTATCGGTTGAGTAACTTTATTTTGACGGTATCTGTAATTTAGCCCTTTATCAATACATATTAAGTAGTTTGTTTGAACATGCGAACAGTGTAGATCCAGATAAGCAGGCACATCCGTGCCATCTGATCAGGATCTACACTGTTCACGTCTTGCTCAGAAACAACCTAATGAATAAAAAAACGAACAGTGTAGATCCTGATCAAATGGCATGGATGCACAGGTTGATCTTGATTTGCAATGTTCGCCCTTGAATAACATCCCATAGAGTATAGGTTAACTCACTTACTTGTGACCGACCAATCTCAGGCTTCTGATAACTAATGCTGCATGTTATTTGCCTTGGAAACCCGACATCACCTACATAAGAACACAGCATAATAAGTGATATATGTTCTTCTACTTTTTGGCGGTTAAAGTAGGCTGTGTTACTCTTAATGTGGAAAATGTTAGAAAGCCCTTTCAAAATTTGACAAGTATAAAGTGATAATTAATCCGATACCGATGTCATACTGTGATGATAACGTTTATCAAGCCTATCTGATCTATCTGACCTAAATGATCATTCTAAATGAAAACATTAGTTTTGTTGTTTTTTCTTGATGATGATTATGATAGTAGTAGTAGTTAGTAGTAGTAGTAGTAGTAGTAGTAGTAGTAGTAGTAGTAGTAGTAGTAGTAGTAGTAGTAGTAGTAGTAGTAGTAGTAGTAGTAGTAGTAGTAGTAGTAGTAGTAGTAGTAGTAGTAGTAGTAGTAGTAGTAGTAGTAGTAGTAGTATGGTGGTGTCGGCGGTTGTGTTGGTGAGAAAAATAACTCTAATAATGACAGAAATGATTCAGGATCACTTCGAGCAGCTTATGTGAAAAAAATGACATGCAAAATTAATGTCGTCTCCTTCTTCCCCCCACCCACCCCCACCCTGAAAAATAATTACGACGTTTATTGCAACTAAGAAATGTCTTCATCAAATACATCTAAAAAAAGAAAACAAAACGGCCGTCGAGCATACGTGAGTAAATAATCGCTTTTATTTAAATAAGTTGTTACAAGGATAGCTTTTAAAAAAGCTAGTAGACGGCTCGTATAGCATATTACATCGAAGTGGATGAGGCTTTATGTTAAAGCTTTGAAATTTTTGCATGCAAAAACAAATAGAGAATTTTGGGTGGCCAAAATATTTCCTTTACAAAATCGGGCTCCGACAGGTCAGACAGAAAGTTACGAAGTATAATTAAAATCGGATGTTTTATATTAAAATCTAATGTGATGTGCGTTGTGAAAGACAGAGAACGTTGACATGTAATGACATAATAAAATAAAGAAAGCCAATGGCCGAAAAAAATTTAAAAATAATTTAACTAGACCTGTCAATGTGGATACAAAACGTAAAATCTAACAGTTTTTACTTTTGCAGTTAAAACAGAAAACTGAAAAAAATACAAATACACATACAAAGTAATAATAATAATAATAATAATAATAATAATAATTACTAAAAAGCTCTTATACTATGTTGGTTCTTTCTTGTATTATATGACCCGGGACATCACGAGAACCGGAATCACATTTCTGCGGAATTTCTTCGTTTAGAGTTCAATTGAGACAATATCGATTTTTAATTATCACATCGCACAAAATGTGATTGGGCTGATGTGGTTAAACAGCGGCATACAACTTGAGAGCCACATATGATGTATTACTTATTCACATGGACCTTTAACAGAATTAACTTCCATACACAAACCGAGGAAATCCTTACAACAGTGCAAAAATTGAATGAAAAGTTACAGACATAATATATGTTTTAAACTCAGATACCACTTCATTATTAAAGATATCTTACTAGATCTTAATTTTCTTAAAACTTGTTGACGGCACGTTTATAATTTAATTAAATATCGTCTTCTTATATATTTATCAACTGTGCGTGAGTCTATATAAAACATGGGTCGAAATATTCTAGATACGATTACCTCAGGAAACGTTTGTACTCCGTACTTTAGCGCGTTACAGAGAGCGTCTACCAGTCTAAGCGTCAAGATGACCAAGGCCAAGGAAACTCCGGTTTTTGCCTAGTTGCTTTTAAAACAACGACTTTGATTAGCTGTTATTTAATAATCCAATGATATTAAAGGATTGAAAAGGGGTATTCCCACACTGATTTCCTCTATCCATGAAAGAATCAATAGAGAAAGCGAGAACCACGAACTTCCGTTCAAACGGCTTAACTTGGTTTTCTTCGCTGTTTCATAGTAAACTCCTATCGTATATCCGGCCGCCCGTGGGCGAGCCGGAATAAACTGAAACAAGATGGCCGCCACGCATACATGTTTTCCGGCATACTGACACACATATTGCAATCACGCCTGCCAAATCTTCAGATTTTGTACGATATGTCCGGATTTTAAAGGTCTTCTACAATTCTCTGGATTTACATAAACTTCTTCGCATATTTAAAGTTGAAAACAATACGTCAGGCAATTAGATGCGTATTCAGTTAATTGAACATTCCCAGTCGAAAGGGCATTTTCGCATCCGGTCATTACTGATTACTGGACACTAAACAAGACTAGAAAGAACCAAGTTGGTCGATTTGCTTTGTAACTTTCTAAAGAAAATGTGGATGTCATAACATCATCAATATGTTATTGAAATACAACATAGCATGGCAGACTTTTTTGACTATTACAGAAAGTGTACTCTCAGCAACCCGCCTTTGTGACACCATATGGCGTGTTTTCATCAAACATTTCATTTGGCATGGAGAGGAATTTCTTGAGGTTTTTAGGATCATCGTGTTTGAGTTCATATGTCCTTTCTGTGACCTACCATGTTTTCCAGTCGGACGACCATAACGTTCTAGAACGTGCAGAAATTTGAGAGTCTAAAAGCCGACACTGATTTCTTGTCAGACTCTCATAACATACAAATTCGTATTCACCAGAAACCAGAAAGCGTTATTTCATCATCGCTCTAGCTTTTCATAATCCTACACAAATACTCATCGTCATTCGAGTAAAAGAGAAGAAATTTAGTGGTCTTACAAGTTTTGATGCTCAAGATATATGAAACAATGATTTTTTTTACGTAGCAAGAACACAAAACAAAGACATGGCTGTTTGAAACTATCGCGTAAATACTTTTCTTGCATACCAGATCAGGTCATCCGGTGTTTTCACCCGGGTATGAAATTTTGATTACACCCCCATGTAGAATGAGTCACGCGCCTTATTATGACGTCACGACGTCTTATGCATTTATGAATGAACGATGGAATGTCCCGTCTATCACTCCGCTACTATAAAAAAGTAGTGCGAAGAAAAGTTTACAGGAAAATACCCCCAAAATGCGCAAAATAAATACTGTATGCAAGAAAAATTATCATTCACTTATGCTGGGCATATACGGCCCTCGTGAAATATGCACTTAGGTGGTAACTCGGCAGAGCCTCGTTACCGCCTTGTGCAAATTTCACTCGGGCTGGATCACGCGATCTTTACCCAACAGACGTGAATGGTACTTGTGATACTTATAAGCTACAATATGTGACGGCCATCTATCAAAATAAATATTGGATTTTAAAATTGTATTATAGCAAAATGTTTTCCCTTGAACCCGAAAGTAAAAATCATGACAGTCATTCTTCATTTTCTTAAAATTGGCTTTTAATTCATTATTATCTATACAACATAATGAAGTTGGATATATTGAATAGCTTTTGCACATGTTATTTTAAATTTGCTAATTTTAACATCAGTATTATGAATGGATGCCAATATGTTTACCTGTAAAATACACTTGCGTTTGTCTTTTGAGCCATGTTTTTTTCAATATGTGCAAATATCATTCAGAATAGTACACAGTTATATGGTCTAACATTTATTTTGATTAACAAATAACTTTTTAAGTAAATGGTTGCAAATTTTCTGAGGCCCCTTAACAGCATTACAACTAAGTTAAGAATATGTGAATCCGAAATATATTAAATAAGGAACCTAACGATGGAATCGTAGGATTAAATATAAAATAATTATAAACGAAAATTAAAAACTCTGTACAATGAAAGTAAGAACAGCAACATCATAATTGTCTTTTTCAAAACTACTCTCCGGATTTTTATTAAATACGTTTCGACAGGCTTGATCTGTTTACCTGAAAAATCTGGCCGTGGAGAAAACCCTTCGGTGTCACGTTATTGTCCGGACTTTATTTTCCTGTAAGTGAGTTGCTTTGGTTCACCTGACATCGTGTTCTCGCTGATTTGATTTCAGGGGCTCTGGTCTCTGTAAGGTCATTGAGTGCATGCTCTTTTACTTAACAACGCTATTAGCTTCATATGCTTTTATGTTAGTGTGTTGTTTTTTCATGCATGCTGGATTGACGGGTAAGTTGAAGTTATATCACTAAGACAACATGTACTTGTTTGTTCATATGAGAACCTGTTGGGGCTAGTGTGAGGTTGGTGCACCAAAGAACCTGGTTGAAACCCCCAGTGGCAAATTGACCGTTCTAATGCGGTAAACCCGACGATTCTCTTTTTTGTTAATGTTTGAAGTGTCTTATTTGAAAATAATATTCTTATAATCAAATGCTCTCTTTTCCTCTCTTTTTTGGCTGCTTGTGGAGGCTGTCTTGTGTGAGTGTGGCGATTCCTGATATGCATATTTCGTCTCTTTATTTCTTTTGAGTTACAAGACTTTTAATGAGATGTCTTCATGTTCACGCTTAACACTTGAAACAAATTTTATAATATTTTCCCTTTTGGGCCTCCTTCCTTAATCACCGTCAGGTATGTAAACATAAATCTCAACATCTTAAACTTAAGGTGTTCTCTTTTAGATTTTTGTATAAATCGATTGATATCTTATCTTATTCAAACAGTATTTAAAATAAATATTGACATTGCAAAATGTAGACAATAAATGATCGGCTCTCATCGATCTTATTACACTGTATTGAATGTGTTACTGACTTTCCGTTGCTCGATATGCTTGTGTACTCTTCATTAACAAATGATGCACACATGATTTTGTCAAGTCCTCACTCTGCATTTAAATAAAGATACACACTTTTAATGAAAGATACACACTAAGAATGAAATTGCTGAAAAGTTTGAACAATTTTCGATGATATATTATGATGCGAAACGGTATGTAATGTCTGTGTCTTTTTCACTAAACAAGGCATTATGAACAAAAATGGGTATCTAATTTAGTAGGGTTTTTTTTCGCCAAATCGATTCCGGTACACACCTTATGTAAGTAAACTGACAATGACACTGAGGCGGCACACGGATCCTGTGTATTCATGATCATTTCGTTAGAAAAAATGCTGCTGTGTAGCAAACAGGATACAGTCAATACTTTTTATCCATCAAATGCATTTAAGTAAACATAATTCTCACTGTTTAAGTAAAAGGTAATAAGTACACGAGTTTTTACTGGAAAACAAAACCATACAAAATCGGCTAAAAAATTATCATTGATATTTACATGTATCATATGCACCAACACAGTAGAGTACATTGACATTTTACATGACTTTTTAACTCATCATTCAAATCATACATTGTATATGGTTTTAGATACCATGTCGACGCAGTGTCTAGCAAAATGATCCGCTTATCGAAACATTGTGATGGGCTTTCCTTTTTGTGGGATTTTTGTGTAATACACTAAAACACAGGTCAGTACCGAGATCGTGTTGGCAATGAGATTCTGTCAGATTGATAACTAATATCTTGTACTCATCCGTTTATTGTCAAAGTTATAAACAAACTTCATTCAGTTTTTTTGGCTTTAAATTTATTTAAAACTTAGATTCTTATGAGCATCTTTATACAAATTGGAGTCATTTGTACACCATTCAGTCTGTCAAATAATCTCCTGCACAAGAGCAGAGAGAAATCGTGATCGTAATTGTTCTCGATAGAGGTAGAAACGCAAAGGACGACAGAGTAACACACTCATGACAGTGTCCCTCATTGTGATTTAATTTGATTCGTCAGATATACGGATGTTCAGTAAGTTTCTTGACTAGTATACGTGATCTCAGTCTAGTGTTTACTACAAATTTCGATTTCAGTTAGATTTCGGCTTGCAACCAAAACATCAAACGCTTAGAGCGGCGACTGATGTTTCCGTTGTGAAATAGCGGGAAACTTTTATTGACAGAACGCTATTCATAGTTAATGACGCCCTTCAGGTTGCTTAAAAACTTTAAGCCATATCTTTTAGTTAGCTGTAAAAACTGGCTTTGACTTGTGTTTTAAAAGTTTAATTCCTGCCTTGGGAAAAGTCTGCGGTGAGTTACATGTGTCTAACATTTTTATAAAGTTACAATTCCTTTTATGCACGTAAATGTCGAATGACTGGATTTTTTTACCTGAAATATAAATTTGCTTTGTTGTGACAGTTGTTTTTTTTTTAAGAAAACCCTCTTTAGAAAGAAAAACATACAACCTCATCAATCGTCAGCATTTTCTTCTAATAAATCTGTTGAAAAGTGTCTATTTTTTAATTACCCATTTTCAATTTAATATTATGCGCCGAATTAATTTAGCAGAACAATCATTATACATTCATTATGAAGACATTGAATAATTGATACCAAGACACAACGATGCCTTTTTAATGTTGTTTAGAATGGGGAAGCAAAGAAAAGGATCTATCGAAAACGTACATAATCATAATTTCTCAATTCGTTTGTTACGTTACAGTAAGTAAGTAATGTTATGTTATGTTATGTTAATACATCCATTTTTCTAATAACTGATCTTTGACTGTGCTTAGTGTTTTACCCAATTGTGACTTTCGTTGTGTGACTTATTGCAAGAGTGACCGAATGTGTTATTTCGGACGGAGTTGACTTCTCTACTTCTTTGCAAACAGACAATGTATATTATTCCAGGCGGCTTAAGTTAAAAGGTTACTTTTTTGTTGTTCTAGTGCATTTAATTTTAGGATATTGTTGTTGTTGTTGTTGTTGTTGGAAAATATAAAAAATTAACCAATCTATTACCTACACGTAACAGGTTTTCTAGTTCTTGTTCTTTGTTTTAATTTTAAACGTGTCATACTATAAATGTTTGCTCTCTCTCTCTCTCTCTCTCTCTCTCTCTCTCTCTCTCTCTCTCTCTCTCTCTCTATCTATCTATCTATCTATCTATCTATCTATATATCTATCTATCTATCTTTCTTTCCCCCTTCTTTCTCTGCTTTTTGACCAACCCTTAGTGTGTACGCCATGTTCACAGTCATTGGAAAATCACTAACGATTACATTGGGGTTTATCAAATAGATAAATTAAATAAATATCACACAAATAGATTATAAAGTGACCAAAGTATAAAATTGACGAGAAGAACAGCAAATTCTGATTTGAATAGGTACAACTTTATTTGAATACAATGTAACTACGAGTTTGTGATTAAGATAAAAATTAATATCAAACAATAATGTATTGTAATATAAATTAGTTATTTCATTAGTTACATTGTAACACTTGAAAGAAAGGAAATAAGTATTATAAATGGAATATTATTTTTTTAGTTTTCTTTATTATCGCGATGTCGGAGACTTGTTTTCTGGAATGCTCTAAAGAACATTTGCGACATTTCGTTTAATCTTAGTGGTAACTTGGCTTTTTTTTATCAACCAATATCCATCACTGAGATGGTCCATACTCATTACTGTACATGTAGTAGGTATGGGATTTACTGATAACAACTTTGTGTAGATCTGGTATCTCGGTCATATTAAAATATTGATTTCAAGGTTCATTTAAAAATGACGGGAAACAAAGGGAAACACTTAAAGAAAAATCAGGGTTTTTATACATGTAAAAAAAAGACGTTTAAATTATTTGACTATCAGCTTTCGAAAGGAAAAAGTTAAAGTGGCTGCTGAATGATGTAAAATTTGCTTTTAGTTTTATAAGTTGGGAGATTAAATTCTCGAGAAATTTGAATGAGTTATAATAAGTTTCGGATACAACTCTCGTCGCTTTACTTTATTAAAGAAGAAATATGCAGAAAGATGTTGCAGTTATTTTTATTTTTTTTAATTAATGTATTAATTATTTTAATTGGTCCATTGCTCGTTTAAGTGGCAAATAATTGCCTTAGTTACTCAATCAACAAAAAATGGGATTATATGTGTGGCCTAAAAGCGCCGACATGAAATGAGTAACAAGTGATGTGACTTGAACATTATAATTTTAAGCGCATGCGCGTTATTTTCAATTTTAATAACTTCCGTCCGCACTGAAGCGTAAAAAACAAAATGGCAGGTTTGTCACATTATTCATTTTAAACATTATTCGGTTATTTTGCATATGTTTGTTTCATTCATGAAATGGTGTTGGCGACATTGGTTTGCGCACATTATTTTCTTGCGAATAAAACATTTCTTTCTCTTTTCAAACTATCTGACAGTTCTTCGTTCGGTGTTTGCCTTTTTTTCCAAGGATGGGCATACCATAATACTTTTTAACAACTACTTTTGAATCGAAATAATGGTCTACCATTGCATTCACAGAACAATCTGGTTTTGGAAATGACAGTGAAAATGACAGCTCGCCGGATGTTGGAAATAATTCAGATTATCAGTCCGAAATCGGATCATGTAAGTATGAAAGCTCTGTTTTAATTTTATATTTAAATTTGCATGACTGGTCCACTATTTCTAAGGGAAATAGCATATAAGAATTCTTTGTTGTCAGTGTTTGGAAGCAATACTGGACCATTTGGCAAAAGACAGTATTAAATTTTGTTAATTTTCCTCTTAGGCTTAACAAAATGAACTCACGCTTGACATTGTTCATGAACTCGCGCTTGACAATGTCATGAACTCGCGCTGGACAATGTCATGAACTCACGCTTGACAATGTCATAAACTCACGCTTGACAATGTCATGAACACACGCTTGACAATGTCATGAACTCACGCTTGACAATGTCATGAACTCACGCTTGACAATGTCATGAACTCACGCTTGACAATGTCATGAACTCACGCTTGACAATGTCATGAACTCACGCTTGACAATGTCATGAACTCACGCTTGACAATGTCACGATTCACGCTTGACAATGTTAAATATTAGCTTATGTTTTATATTTTTTAAACATTTTCGAGTAGATGGTGTCTTATTTGACATTGATCTTCTTAAAACACATGACTTTTGCTCTCTTTTCCTCTTTAATTAAGCGCTGCATGGGTCGGCTGTGTTTTCTGGATGTGGCTAATCCTGATATGCTTATTTCACTTTTTCATCACCCGAAATGAGACTATGTGAAAGCTGGAGCATTGTCATATAACAAATGAAGATGCTGGAGTCCTTTTTAGGACGTTTTTTTTCTTATTTTTTGTTTACAATTTTTTCAGAAGATCATTCTTAAAGAACTTTCCAGACGTATTCCTACCTTTAGCAACAGTAATTGGCATGATCAGTCCACTATTCTAAAGAAAATTGTGATAACACCTTCCTGTAGACTTATCATAGACTGGATGTGCGGTTTGAAAATTGCTGAACTGTTACAGCTTTAAATCTATAAAAATATCTAGAAATCCTATACATATGGTACACTTGTTTGTCATTTAAATCCCAAACTTCCATAACCTGTTCCACTATGACGTACCTCTATATTTTTTCAATGAATGCACAATGCACCTGGCATCAACAGAGAAAATTTTTGAATATTTAAAATGTGGATTTTGTAACAAAATACATGCTTCAATATATATATTTTGTCGCACCTTATCGGATGACTCATTCGTTCTATCAGCGCACAGTTTTCTTAGCTTAGAATCTGAAGCTGAACTCTAACTGGATGATTTGAAACTCCATGGTACAGTGTTTATTATTATGCCCCCCTTCGAAGAAGCGGGGGTATATTGCTTTGCACATGTCGGTCGGTCGGTCGGTATGTCGGTAGGTATGTCGGTCGGTATGTCGGTCGGTCCGTAGACCACATCTTGTCCGATCAATAACTAGACAACGCTTTGTGATACAGTCCTTATATTTGGTGTGGAGGTTGGTCATGACCAGTAGAAGACCCCTATTGATTTTGGGGTCAGTAGGTCAAAGGTCAAGGTCACAGTGGCCTTGACCACAAAAACCTTGTCCGATCAATAACTAGACAACGCTTTGTGATACAGTCCTCATATTTGGTGTGGAGGTTGGTCATGACCAGTAGAAGACCCCTATTGATTTTGGGGTCAGTAGGTCAAAGGTCAAGGTCACAGTGGCCTTGACCACAAAAACCTTGTCCGATCAATAACTAGACAACGCTTTGTGATACAGTCCTCATATTTGGTGTGGAGGTTGGTCATGACCAGTAGAAGACCCCTATTGATTTTGGGGTCAGTAGGTCAAAGGTCAAGGTCACAGTGGCCTTGACCACAAAAACCTTGTCCGATCAATAACTAGACAACGCTTTGTGATACAGTCCTCATATTTGGTGTGGAGGTTGGTCATGACCAGTAGAAGACCCCTATTGATTTTGGGGTCAGTAGGTCAAAGGTCAAGGTCACAGTGGCCTTGACCACAAAAACCTTGTCCGATCAATAACTAGACAACGCTTTGTGATACAGTCCTCATATTTGGTGTGGAGGTTGGTCATGACCAATAGAAGAACCCTATTGATTTTAGGATCAGTAGGTCAAAGGTCAAGGTCACAGTGGCCTTTGCATACAAAAACGTTGTCCGATCAATAACTAGACAACGCTTTGTGATACAGACCTCATATTTGGTGTGGAAGTTGGTCGTGACCAGTAGAAGACCCCTATTGGTTTTGGGGTCAGTAGGTCAAAGGTCAAGGTCACGGTGGCCTTGACAACAAAAAACCTTGTTCGATCAATAACTAGACAACGTTTTTATGTTTATTTGTATAATAAAATAAAATACTTCTCAGTGTAAAGTTGTGATTATTTTTCCCCATGACAATTTCAAGTAAAGATATATATTAATGATCCAAAACATTAATTTTAAACTATTTCAATATATGCCGTGTCATAAATAGGCACTGATTATCACTCACTTGTGTTTATTAAATGCTTTGGTTTCGTATGGATGGTCACTAAAGCCTGCACATTACCGGAATTGACATAACACTAGAGCTACTATATCTCCGCCAATAGCGAATATTTGATTTAAATTACAATAAAATCCTTTGTGTTAGACTAGGTTAATCTACACGCGCTTATGTTTGTCGAGGTAAATGTAATCCTCTCATTGGATGACCTGGTTATTGATATATAGGAGTTCCACCGTCTTGTAAATTGCTTTCATGACTGGTACCCTTCACTGCTAAAGCTTACAAAAGTCTCTAAATTTCCAAAAATTTAAATTCAATGCTAATAGATATCACTTGCACGTCAGGGGGGGCATTTGTGTTTGACAAACACCTCTTGTTTATTAGGTGTCTTCTGTATTATGACAAGGCATCATATAAAGCTACATACATGCAGTGAAGTCTGCGATAAGCACCTTGAATAACAAACAAATTAAAAGTGTGAACAATAAAGAGGTGCGAGACCTTTGGAAACGGCAGCTTGTAAACCCACAATATAGGTGAACAAGGCCAAATGCATTTCAATGCATTGTATATTTTTGGAGAAAGCCAAAAACAGTTTACATGCAGAATCATTGAATGCAATCAAAGCTATCAAAATCTGTGTGCTATAGACCACCTTTATTCCATGAAGGTATTTATCATACACCAAGTCCATTTGCACACATGTAAGAAATCTTTTATATAAAACATGAACTATATTCAGTATGGCTCATTTTGTAATATTTTCAATGTTTTAATGAATGAAACATGCACAAATCAGTACTTGAAAAATAATACAGAAGTGAGAACAACTTTCCTCATGTTCAAAGCAAGTTGTCGGGAAAAAACATTCCAAAAAGTGTCTTGTCGTGACAAACTTTTTATCGTACAAAATGATCAAACGATTTAAACAAATACTTTTTGGGCAAAATGCGTCCCCACACAGTCTCGAAAGCTGACAGAAACCTTTTTATATACAAACATCCTTAATTTGCATTAAAAACTATCAAATTCTATCGAATTATATGTGTTGTAGACCACTATTCATTGATTTCCCCAATATTTCTTTCCAAAATAATTCTTATATTATTCCAAGTGCAATTGTATTAAAACTTTGTATAAAAATGAACCATTTTCACTTTAATATCGTCACTTTTGTATTCTTTTACTTGTATTTAGGAATGAAACATCATGATGCAGAAAATGCCCATCGAGGCCAAAATACTGCAAAACAATAAAGTTACATCAATCAAATAGAAAATATACCAAAAGGAACTTGTCGCAACACTTTTTTATCATAAAACTTGACAAATATTTTTCAGGCAAAATGCATGCAAATTCATTCCCGAAGAATGCTAAACTGTTTTATATGTTTAATCCTTGAATGCATGGAAAACCCTTTATTTTATCCGATGATGTATTCCACTATAATTTATTCGGTCGCAACATTTATTACAAAATGATACCCATAATTACGGTTCATTTGTTAGAAAATCAGAGGCCGAAATACTGAATAGCGACAATAAAATTACCTTAGATATTCAAAACGATTTGTTAGAATACTATTCCAAATTCGACTTTTCACCAATCAGTTCTTTTTTTGTATAAAATTATTTAAAAAAATTTGACAAAAACTTTTCATGCAAATTGTACCTAATACAGTTGCGAAGAATATCAGCAATATTTTACATGCAGAATCCTAACTGTGGTCAAAAAAACTGTAAACGTGACAATATAGCTACATGTAGACATTCAAAGCAATTTGTTGAGAAAAACATTCCTAAATCTTTTAAACTTTTTATCGTATAAAATGTTAAAATGATTTTGACAAATAGATTTCGGGCGAAATGCATCATAACAAATTACGATAAATGCCAGAAACATTGTCATATGCAGAACCCTTTAACAGATGGAAAACAAGTCGCTAAAATTACAGAAACACTTTTGACAAATACTTGCATCCCAATACATTCGTGAAGAACATTTTATATATTTATGCATAATCATTGAATGCTTGGAAAGCAATAAATTTATTACAAAATAATGCTGTAAGTACATTAGTACATGTATGGCAACTTTATATAATGCATCTATTATTTTTCCCTCCTTATGATTCATTTTGTATTGTTATAGGTTTTAAGGAATAAAACATTATAACAAAATCATTTACTGAAGTCAAAATACGACCGAATACTGCAAATGTTACCTCAGATATTCAAAGCAACTTGGAAAAATATTCTAAATGCGAGTTGTTGCGACAATCTATTAATCATACCAAATGATAAAACGATTTTGACTAATACTTTTCAGGCAAAACGGACAAACACTTTTCAGGCAAAATGCATTCCAATACGTTCGCAGAGAACGCCAGAAACATTCTATATGCAGAATCATTAAAAGCATATTTAGCTTTCAAACGCTATATAATGTAGGCCACTTTTATTTGTTTGATCCAAAAAATTCATTCCAAAAGTACATTTGAAAGGAAAGTTTTCGGGCCAATTGCATCCTATAAGTTGTGAAAAATTCCAGAAACTGAGGCCAGAATACTGCAATTTTTAAACCTTGTTTTGGACTTTGGATTAGGCAATACAAGCGAAATTATTTTAATACTTTTAGTCGACAATAGTGCCCTAACTTTTCATTCAAATCACCAAAACTTGTTCGCAAGAAAGCATATTTTGCAACATTATATTATCGACAAGAAAAGTATATTAACACAGATGTGTTATATGTGGACGACATTTAAAGGAAGTGTGATGTTGGGTGAAGAGTTCATGCAGGTGATGGATTGTTATGTATAATAACAAAGAATTAAGTGATTATATATGGTTGTCTTTTATTGGCAAAGGGTATTGAAAGTTGAAGGATGTGCGTGTGTATTAGTTGTGGAACGCGTTGTATACAAGGGAGATGTTTGAAATGAAATATTCCGGAAATGGTATGTCCTGGGGTTTATATTGAAATTTGTTTACTGTACATTTACAATTTTGCAGTAAGTGTTGTGAATCATTTGAAAACAAACGACTTGAACAGTTTTCCTTTTTAATATAATGATAACTAGCTGGAAAATCGTGGAAGAGATGGTTGCAATGGTAACATGCATTATGATGACAAATTGGCAGAACTATATGTATTGATATGTACATGTATTCATTTTATGATACAAAGTAATTTCTCATATTTAAAGGATTTTCAACACTACTCCCTCGATAAAAAGAAAAGTTTCAAAATTTTACTAACGGCAAAATGCCTTTCAATGAAACTTTGCACAAATTATATGTTACTAATGTTTGTGTTGTTCAGTTTTTGTGAATTTATGTAAATGGAAATGTTTAGACCTCCTTATATGTCTTTATTGTTCTAACTTGTCTTATTATATTTAAATTAAGATACATAAGTATCATTCATTTTTTGCAGTTTCATTTAACGGCATTTTGTCGTTATTTAAATTTTGATAATTTTCTATTTTTTATCAATGGTCGAACAAGGAGGTATGTATCGTTAAGAGCACTCAAAATTTCGTAAATGTGACAGATTTTTCATTATTGTCATTGTAGCTTTTCATAAGTAGATACTCTACTAAGAGCTATGCAAGCCATTCCTCATTGGAATATCGTTTTACCAATATCAACAGCAGCTGAAGATAATGTTATACCTAACACTTTGTGGATTGTTACACCAAAATTTAATTTTCATGAAGGAGTTGCCATGAAGTTGGAAATTATCATAGCACTAACCACATTACAATGAATTTGCTCTAGATAAACTCAACAGTACCTTTCAAAATTGTCCTATCACGTACAAAATGTACATGGTAATTATTTTTGGTACTTTCAGGATGAATATCTGTACTAACTATCTATATTCAGACACAGGATGTTGATTCCGTAAACCAAGAAGGGGGGTTGATTCATACTGCAAAACCACCTCAAACCAAATTATTCTGTACAACAGAAAAAGACCTACAAAACGGGTTAAACAATCATTTACTTTATAGACACGAAATCACCTTCTCCGTGTAAAACAAAAACCCACTAGAACCGTCATTTTCAACTTCAGAAACATTTGTAAACAAAGAACCATCATAATATTATTTAGGTCACATTCACGCGCCAAAATCAAGTCATGTGATCGCCAATATTGGTAAACAAAACACAGTCTTCAATATTCCGCCAAGAATAACTATCTGAACAATGTCTTTTACTAAGTGTACACTCTTTCTACAACTGCTTACAACAATAAACTTTTCATTCGCATATATTTTGATTAAAAGAAAACACATTGGCTAGTTAAACCAAATCGGACCCCATTTTCCAAGTTCCAGAATCATCTGCAAACTGGCTAATAACCATCCTTGATCCTTTGAGTGTCTCAGGGAGCCCATTTATTATCATCTTGATATGTTGATCAATATTTTTGGACCTTATACATCCAATTTATATCTTCTGACCGCCGCTTTTAAGTTTTGTGTTTTCGATCATTTTTAAAGTATATTCTATTTTGCATGTCAAGATACGTATTCTAAGAGACATAAAACTTAATAGTAGTTTACTCCATTTAAACAATAAATATTCAAAGTTAGTTATGAATTTTTTCAGTACTGACTGAAAGAAGATAATTAATATAAAGCACTCTAAATATCAGTTATTTATTCTTAGTAAAATTTAATTATAGTCAGACACCAATATGCTTTGTTAAGGTCGTATATTATATAATAAATAAACTCAAACACATACTAAATGAAGCGGTACTTAACGTTAGCTAACAACCTATATATGAAGCCGGGCCACATCGTACTCAACATTCGCTGTAAACGTCTATTTGAAGCCGGTTCCATTTTCTTTTGGGTCGGAATAGATATGTGGTAAAGGTCACCAAGTAATAGTTAAATAGCACTTATAAGTTATGACCAACAATTCGTCCAGAAAACTTATTTGATATATTTATTTTGTCTTTAAGCATCTTCACTTTGTTCCTTTAAAAATATGTAACTTGCAAAAGTAAGAATTATCCTTTTCCGGGTTTAAAACAGTAGACTGTGTAAAGATCTAAATGCCTCGTTTTCAAAGAAGAGCCTAAAATACGAATAAAAAATCTCATATCCCACCTTTGCCAATATGTGATTGTTTTTCTTCAGATGGAGAAAATTCGCCGGCAGAGGTCCCGCCACAGCACTCACGCCAAACTGGCACTGTTGTTATGACAGAAACTAACTCCAAATTTGTAAACCGGTCTACCCAAATCAGTGTATCACAGCCTAGGCGACAGGGCTACCCAGGCGAAACACGTGAAGAACAACACGTTAGATCACAAATAGTCCGAGACACTGACGAAACTTCAACTCAGGCTGTACAGTGTGCAAGTGACGATGAAGGTTAGGATTTTTATAACAACTAAATATGTTTTATTTCAAGTTCTCTTTCAAACGTTAAATTTTTAGATAACTTCAGAAAATGTAAAACATAAGATTTAAACACTATGACAGCCATCTGTTTACAATCTACATACATGTACTGCTTACACATCAAGTCATTTGTATTCGTAGCAATTTTAAGAAAACAAACTGATGACATGACATGAGGTTGGTTTATGTATAATCATGCGTTTTGTCATAAAAGAAAGTTTCTCGTATCTGCAGGCGGTCGTATACTTTCGACGAAGAGTTCAATACTCACGGCAACTGATAAACTGCCACAAAAAGTAAGGTTAATGGTTAACAGCTCAAGCCTTGACGTAGTTCTGTTGCACACTGCGAAGGATATGCTCGTTCCGAGCGGTATATACATTATGTACTAATTTTGTTGTTCGTCTGCTGCTATTATAATAATAATACTCAAGTTTCAAATTTATTGGCAAATCGGAATATAATTATTGCCTTTGGCTATTTTCAAAATCGCAAATATGGCAAAGACAAAGTACAATTTATACAGAGTAAACAAAACATGTTCACCAAACAATACAAAAGTACATAATACAACAAGTCAAGAAACTGTTATGCCTGATAATAATAATAATAATAATAATAATAATAATAATAATAATAATAATAATGTTTTCTTTGTATTTATAGGTTTGTCTATATAAAGTATGTTATTGTTAAGTGATTACTTTTTGTGTCGAATGCGATGGCTGGTAGACACATAGGGATGCTACATCTTTGAAAGTACTTTTTTCACTTAATACTTGGAATATATCAACTTCATGAACAATGTTATCGGTGACAACAAGAATGATAACTCCTGTTTACTCTTCTTTTGAGTTATTCCTCTTTAAAATGCAACTTTAACATAAAACTTAATTTTGCCTTTAACTCTGAAAGTACTTGTCCTTTTCACTTAATCTTTAACATAAAGCTTAATGTTGCCTATAACATTGAAAGTACTTTTCCTATATTAAACTGATACTTAGAATATATCATCTTCATTAACAACGTCATCGGTGGCAATAAGTTTGATTACTCCTATTTTACTACTTTCGAAGTTATGCCCCTTGCAAAAAGCAACTTTAGCATGAAACTATAAATTGCCTATAGGTGTAAGACCTGTAAATAGACTTCCCTATATAAACTATAGTAAACATGACATGTTTCAAAAGGCTGGCAATCATAGCTGGTACCATTTTAATAAGGGCTAACTTACTTGCTTTTAAAGCTAATTGTTTCTACTGTCCATTTCCAGCAAGAAAAGTAGGGGTCATGTATCAATTAACAGAGATTTGACACCTTGAAACCGGTGGTCTGTTTTTTTCACTTCTGTGTGAACTTCAAAACTGTTTTTCATATGCCGTCCTAAAACCAGGGCCTTTTTTCATATACTGCATTTCCAAAAATATATTTGCTATCAGTGTGTCATTAAAAGCATCTCATTTACTTAACATGTTCCTTTCAGGTCATACTAGCCATTTAATGCCCCCAAAAGGCAAAAAAATTGGGACTATTTAGTGTCCGCCATTGTCTGACTAGCCCGAGTAGGAACATCTGCTGGACTATTTACAAGTAATTAGCCTATAAGAAAACTTGTGTTTTTCAATATCTTATATTTTCTGTTTTTATTCAATAATATGATGTTTGCAATATATCTACCAAGTTTGAGCTTTCAGTTAGCAAAAATGAACTCAATTTGAGGAATTTTCAAACACCACCTATTCTGGTACGCGTTTGCGGCCAAGCGGCTAAACCTAAGAATTCATTTCTTGCTAATAAAATTGAAAAACATCAAAATTTAAAAAAAACATGGTTATGAATAATGGTAAAACATCTCAACTAATAAAAGCAACAATCTTTTTGAGCTGACACATGCAAAATGGGCCACACAGGGTATCAATTGTGGCATTTTTAAGGCAAAAACAGTTAAAAATGACCCCAAACCTAATTAAAATCTAAGTTTGCCTCCTGTAACACAGTTATACTGATTTTTGACTTTCAAATTTGCTTAGAATTGGTCAGCACACAATTTTAGTGGAAAATAACATTGCAGACAATATAAATATTCAAATTCTGCCCTCCACTTGTACTTCTTATAAGAAAACTTGTGTTTTTCAATATCTTATATTTTCTGTTTTTATTCAATAATATGATGTTTGCAATACATCTACCAAGTTTGAGCTTTTAGTTAGCAAAAATGAACTCAATTTGAGGAATTTTCAAACACCACCTATTCTGGTACGTGTTTGCGGCCAAGCGGCTAAACCTAAGAATTCATTTCTTGCTAATAAAAATTGAAAAACATCAAAATTTTCAAAAACATGGTTATGAATAATGGTAAAACATCTCAACTAATAAAAGCAACAATCTTTTTGAGCTGACACATGCAAAATGGGCCACACAGGGTATCAATTGTGGCATTTTAAAGGCAAAAACAGTTAAAAATGACCCCAAACCTAATTAAAACCTAAGTTTGCCTCCTGTAACACAGTTATACTGATTTTTGACTTTCAAATTTGCTTAGAATTGGTCAGCACACAATTTTAGTGGAAAATAACATTGCAGACAATATAAATATTCAAATTCTGCACTCCACTTGTACTTCTTATAAGAAAACTTGTGTTTTTCAATATCTGTTTCAATTAATTGTTGAATCCTCTGGTGGCCTTCTGACGGATCCAAGGCGTTACTCTTTAATATGCTGTGAGAGTTTTGTCCCCTTAGTTTGTTATGTTCGTTGTTATCTATAATAAATAATAACTTTTACTGGGTCTTCACAATTAAATTTCTTTAAACTCCTAGTCTAAGAGTGTAATTGTGTATAAAGCTACTTTTTAACCATTTAAACTTATTCATTAAACAAACCACTACAATAAAAAACCATAAGCGCCCATATGGTACATTAACGTTTTGGAAAACATGATTGTCTATTATGAGCTGGTGTAATTTTATGTACATATGAATACTTTTTAAATAGTTTATTTCAAATAGATATATTGAAAAACTGGTATAAAATATGTTCGATATACTTTAAAAGATTGCTTGAAATCAAAAGCATTAAGCTCATTTTCTTATAAGATCGGTGAGTTTTAAGAGAAAAATGTGAAGCATATGTTGAATACATGTCAAATGTTAAGAGTACTTAACTGATTTTTTGTAATATTTTACTCTGTGTGATAGCAATAATATAATGTTTTTAATCAAGTGCACTCATACTGGCCTTGGTCTTGGGCCAAGGCTGATCATATTGGTCGAGGGCTCACACGAATAACTGCCCAATGCCCAAGGCCAATATGAATTCACTTGATTAATGACAATTTTGTTAACTATCCATAGTAACTTTTTTTAATATATCTTGCATAAACAGATGCGGTGCCATCTCTGAGTGTAATGTCAGACAATCAGGTGACGGTTTTTTACCATGCTGCTACTAAGGAAGAGCCGATATACAAGTTTTTTTCGTATAGAATACAAAACAACGTAAAAATGCAGATGTTCACCGAATCCGATTTTAGTTGTATATTCAAAACGTGTTTAATTTATGACTTTTCATCCACGGTATTCACATGTAGTGCTCAATTTAACGTATCTGTAACTTACCCAAATTAAGCTTTGATCATTTTTTAAACTTTAAGTTTTAATATTACATGTACACTTGCGCAAATCAAAAAAGTGAAATATGCATATCAGGAATGGCCACATCCAGCAGAGCAGACACAGCCTTTACCACAAAGACAAAAATTAGAGAAAAGAGAGCATGGTTATACGATGATCAGTTTCAAAATAGACAACACAAACAATTAACGAAAGTGAGAACCCGGTGGACAGTAGCAAACCAATTTGCCGCCAATTTGCCATTAGGGGTTTAAACAGCTTACAGGGTGCACCAACCTCACACTTGCCAACATGTTCTCAGATGAACAAACAAGTACAAAATGTACAAGTTGTTTGGGGGGAATAACTCCAAGCACCCATCAACTCGACAATGTTGCATGTAAAAGCAAACAAATATATAAATCAGAAGAGGCTAACAGTATTGTAAGCAAAAGGGCTGGTACTCAATGATCTTACCGAGACCAGAGCCCCTGGAGTCAGATCACAAGAACACGATAAAAAGGGATAAAAGAAACAAATCGAACTTCTATGTTCTTTTACTATATTTCCCCATAAAACTTCATAAATAACTGCTACGTCGTTCAACCAAAGAGGTAAGCACAATGATCAACTGTAGATGGGTTAATCATCAGGCATGCAGAGTGCTGTAAAATGTCATGTTGGTAACCATTTTTTTTTAAATTAGAAATCCCTGAATGTCTGTTTGTTTACGATGTACTATTGTGTTAAATACTTTAATTTCAAAACATACTGTGGTGTCATTCGTATAGGCCCAGTTTGTTAGCCAAACTGAATCATCAGTTCTCATATTTAATGAGACCTTTGGCTTACATGTAGTTTATGCTTCATAGCTTCATATGGATTAAATGGGGTTCATACGAGGCGGCAAAATTATATGTATATATTACGGCCAGTTACCTTATAAATGTAGAATCCATAATATTTTTTACAAACTTGCATAGTTTACAGATTATATTTTTAAAATGCATACATTTAAAATTGATAGAATGACAATAACAAAATAGTGTGATTAAAAGTATTTGGCGAACGGAAGTAATTTAGAAGACTACAAATCACATGTTTTACGGTACTCAAGATATTTAACAATAACACAAAATTTAGCATTGATCATTTTGATACATGCACAGTATTAGGAAAATGCATTTGAAAATGAACATCAACCATTATCCATTTTACCCGCGTGACTTTTCATTGAAAAATATATTATTCTGTTGTATGATTAGGTTGTTCATATTATAATGTGCATATTGACAATATATTTTAAATTAACATTTTATCAAATGCTACCAAATTAACAGTGGTTTCTTGAAGAATTGATTATGAACAATAACCAATAACTACTAAATTAGTTAACCAATCTCAAAGAAAGTTCAACAAGGTATTTCAACGCCAGTTTTTATGGAGATTTAAATTATAAACTTAAGAAGATAAAGGGCAATGTTAATTTCTCCCGGTTATTCGTAAAAACCATCTGTAAATTTAAAAAGAAAGGTTACCAAATTGATATTTTACAGCGCCCTGCATTCCTGGTGACTAACCCTTCTAAAGTTGATCATTATGCTTACCTCTTTGGTTGCACGACGGTGGCAGGGGTTTAAGAGTTTGTGAAGGTTTATGGGGAAATCTTTTCTTAAAAGAACCTAGAAGCTCGATTTGTTTCTTTTATTCCTGTTATCGTGTTCTTGCTGATTTTACTCCAGGAGCTCTGGTCTCGGTAAGATCATTGAGTACCCACCCTTTGGCTTTGCAATGCTATTAGATTCTTATGTTTTATATGTTTGTGTGCTTTTACATGCAACATTGTTGAGCTGATGGGTGGGTTGTAGTTGTTTGACCAAGACAACTTGTACTTGTTTTTTGATATGAGAACCTGCATGGGCAAGCGTAAGGTTGGTGCACCCTAGAACCTGGTTTAAACCCCCAGTGGCAATTTGCCACTGACTGTTCCAAGGCGGTAACCCTCGGGTTCTCACTTTTTTTAATTGTTAGTGGTGTCTCTTTTGAAACTGATTTTATTAACCATGCTCTCTCCCTCTCTTCTTCTTTACTGTGTGGGTAGGCTGTTTATTCTGAATGTGGTGATTCCTGATATGCATATTTCACATTTTTACCACAAATTGAAAGTAAAAGCTCATCAGCATGGATGCTATAATTATTTAAATCATTATTGTGTAATTGTTAAACTAAGTTTCAAGAATATTTTAGCACTATTATATTATTTTATCACTGCTTTTTTTTAATTAAAGTTAAAAGAATGTTATTAGTATTATTTTTATTTCAGGCCAAGGACTTGGAGAAGGAAAACGGTACGAAATGCACGTTAATCCTTCGATAATGAGATTTGTGGCCAAGATGTTCTTACTGGATCCACCTAATCTCTAAGGTGTGAAAAGTCAAGAATAACCACCAGCATATGTTCTATATAAAGCACTACATAATTATATATACAAAGGACACATAGGATTGCACTAACCAAAGTTAGTTGTGGGGTACATGTAGCCCCAATTTTTTTAGACTGCTCGTGTTGAAAATCTTTCAGCTGAGGATATACTTTGTCCAATATGTAAATTATCAGTTGAAGCTGAGAAACATGATTTGCTTCAATGTAGATTATAAGATCATTTGAGACAACAGTTGTTAACCATAACAATTGAACTGAACTTTGTTAATTTTAGTGAAGATGATAACCTGATCTTTATACTCCCCAACAATGCTATTATGAAAACAACTGCAATTTAAACTTGTTAATATATATGATTCTGAAACTTAGAACTACTATTTGATATAGTTGTGTTTAGTCAGAGCACTTAACACACACTTAACAATTTGATAACTTTTTCAATTTATTATTTTTATTTTGAAAATTCTTGCTTAACTGTACATAATAATGTTTCACGTTGTAAAATATTATGTGAATATTATTACACATTCATGATTTTAAAATTCAGGATTGTTATGGTCCACACACATTTACTTGCACATAGATACGAAGGAATTTTGAATGCACTATAATGATGGTATAATTAACACTGTCTGTATGGTCTCTTTTAGTCTTTTAGTTTAGCAATTTAAGACACATTGGTGTACAGTCTCTTGTAACTCAGTTTGAGAGACATTGTACTTTTATTAGTATTTAATATGTAGATTGTACGTATGTACAACGATGGGACTCAAATAAAAGATAAAAACTGTACTTAACACTTTAAATTTTAGACTGACAAATTCTACAAAATAATTTTATTGCAATAATTGCAGAAAAATCATTAAATTTTATTAAAACAAGTTTTTCAGTGAAGTAAATCTATGTTTATTGTACAGTAATAAATATAAGTGAAAATACTTCTGTGTCCTTGTGAGGCATTTTACTATCGCAACTATTACGACAATGATTATAAAGTATCTTTTAAAAAAGGATCTGTAAAAAGATCTGAGCAACTAAAACAAAATTAAAGAATCTATATCGTCAGGTTGTCATATATTATTTTGTAAAATTTGAAGAATATAGTCTTATTCCCCTCTAAAACGAAATTTGGGGGATATAATAGGAGTCAATCATCCGGTTGGTTGGTTGGTTGGTTGGTTGGTTGGTTGGTTGGTTGGTTGGTAAAGTGGTTAGTTGGTTGGTTGGTCACTCAGTTGGTTAGTATGTTGCACAATGTTTTTGACACGAACCACTTCTAAAGTTGTAAAGGTAATGACTTCAAATATTACATATTCATATATGTTCTGTCGTATATGTTCGACATGAAGTGTACATGTGCATGACATATTTTTCATGGGGATGAGTCCATTATTTTTGTAGGGGAGCAGAATTTCACAAGATCTTGTGACGCCAACTAAGAAAACCGTGCGTCTGTTTGGGCAGAGTTGTGTTGTTTTTTGTTCATGGTGAGAAAATATGCTATGTAATTAGCTCGGACAGTTCAGCTTTGGATGTCTTGATCCAGGTGCAGTCTGGTTGTACTAATTACTCAACCTGTTTCTCAACTATAACATGTTTTACTCAAGATTATTGTCAATGCAGAATATATGGCTGTTTACTTGGGCAAAAGAGTTTTAATTGACTGTTTGTAGATCAGCAAATAAAAATGGACATTTTTTCTGACTAATCTTTATTGATAAATAAACACATTTTTTTCATCTTGATTAATTAAATCATTGTTTGTGTCATGAAAGTACTTATACGTAGAATGCTATTTGAAATGTATATAAAGCAGTCATAGAAAAACTTTGCTGCATGTTTCTAAATTCCACAGTATGCAAATGAACTGCAGATTTTTGTATTTTTCTTTTCATTTACAAAACACATCAGTCATCGTAAATCAACAATTATAAATGCCAGAAGAAATAAACTGGAATGCACGCTTTGCAAGCTAAGTTAAAACATTATAATAAACACTAATGAACCTTAAATGAACATTCCATAAAAATTATCACAGACGTTTTGGATTAAGCAAATTATAGCAAAAGTGTATTAAAGCCACCCTGAAATAATTAACACCCTTAATTAGAGCACTTTTTTTAAAGTCCCTTTACTACAGTTTTGAATTTTTTATACCAAAATAAAGACACCCCACATCTAAGACCACTCTGGTCAAGTTCCAGAGGTGCTCTGTATAGCGAGATTTAACTGTAATAGCAAAATACTCATAATTATAAGTACAGCTGTAACTAAAATTCAAACAGAAACAAAAAGTTAACAAACTGGGCCCAAGATTATAAAACTAAATCTGGTGACCAGTCTCAAATCTCAAGCATCTGATTGGCTGAAATGATGACTGGTCACCATTTCAGCCAATCAGATGCTTGAGATTTGAGACTGGTCTCCAATCTTACTTTAATGATATTGTGCCTATTTAAGTATGAAATATTCTAGTAGATCAAAGTGTACTTTGGTATCAGTTTATCTCGTGTGGGTTTACTTTTTGTTTATTTCGTAAGTGTTTGATTTTGCATACTTACTCTAAATACGCAAACTTAAAACCACCATGAAATACAATAATCTCACAATAAATGCAAGAAAATATTACATTCTCCGTCAAATTATGTATTTTTTCTTCATTTGAAACACCATATTTTTTACAAAGCAAAACCAATTTTCTTGGAATATGTCCAATGTAACCGACTTTTATATTAAGATAATTTGTGTTAAAAACTTTATGTTTATCTCAAAGAAATGTATTACTAATAATAATTATTATAAAGATCAATAAGAAAAGTTGCTAAGCGTTCTTTTCTTTCATTTATTACATTCTGAAGCAGAAAACATTATAAACCAATATGCATGTATCATTTAAAATAGCCAATCTGATATAACAGCACAAATACTTTTTTTTTCAACCAAAGTATAGAACAAGATCAAATCCTAAAAATGTAAAACTGAGACCAGAGACCAGTCTCTTGCAAGGGCACAAGACAATAAACCAGATATTTTTACTAACAGCAAGTATGCCCAACATGTAACATGTAATAAATGAAAACAAAATAATGTGATAACAATAATAATATATCATGTTGAGCTAATATCCAAAAGTAAGTTCAACATGGCAGCTTGTACTCGTATATGTTTATTCATATTAGAAACTAACTGAGAAAGTGTGAGCCTTGTGCACCTTAGAGCCTGCGCTAGAGATTATAAAACTGAGATTTAAAACGAAGACTCAAATCTCAAACTTTCCACAGATAAATATATAATAAAACTATCTTGCAGATACACTTCAAGAGACATGCATTCAGTGCAAAGATTCATCAGTGCAACTATTTAAACAACATATCACAGACTCTTCTGTATGTGTAAATCAAAAACCTGGTAATAAAATGATTTAATAACTAGTATAATTGTATTCTACGTACATTATCTTACTGCTCTATGTGACATTATTAATCTAATGAGAGAAATAATTACAGTCCAACCAGTGCATCTGTTACCACCTGTTAACCCTTTTCTCCATAGACATGGGCGAACAGCTTAGATCCAGATCAGCATCAACATCTGTGCCATCTTATCTGGATCTAAACTGTTCCCTTTTTGATTCATTAGGTTATTTCTGATCGAAATACGACCAGTACAGATCCTGATCAGAAGGCACAGATGTGTCGGCTGATCTGGATCTACACTGATCGCACATGCGTAAAAATGCAAATATAATTTGGAGGAAAGGGTTAAACAAGAACACCTGTGGAAAAAGACCACATTTTATTTGTCACAGTGACTGATTTATCATAAACAGTCACCTGATAACGAAGACCACCTGCTGTCAAAGACCAATACTTGGTTTTCCTGAGTGATTTTTGCAAGACTAACGGCTTACTGCCTAGGGCTAGAATGTTAAAATTCCAGGTTCCAGCCACCTTTGTAGGAATTACATAAATTCCTTATATTCATAGATAATAATGACAACATTTATCATATGATGTCCAGATTTAGAAAATCTGTGTTTTTTTCCAATCCCAAATGATGGCAATTATTCAAAGTCAATCAAACAAAATCTTTCTCTCTTTGTAAATATCCATCAAACTATAAATGCTTTTTATAGCAATATAATTATCTGGTACATTGTACCTGTGAACCCAGTATATTTTGAATAACACGGCAAGTTTTTGTATGAAGTTTAAGTTTCTTTTAAAACAAAGCTTAACATTGATACTTTTTATTGTTTATTATAAAATAAATATTATCATTTATTTAACATAACAGGAGTCAAGTCTATTACAAATAAATACCATGATAATTTAAATGTAAAACTCAAGTTTTGGCCAAAGAAAACTCCAGTTTTGGCCAAAGAATTCAACTTCTAATCTTGTACCAGTTTCTTGAAAATAATATGTTAATAATTATCAGTAATTAATATGAAAAAGGACTGAAAAATATATGGTAACATAATATAAGTTCATTCATAAATTCAGTAAGGAGTTATGCACCAATTGTTTTTCAACTTGATAAATTTAAACTGAGATTTTAGTCACATATAGCCCAGCAGAAAACTTTTTTTCGTTAAGACCCATGTTACAGAAACCTGGCTTCTGGCTTCAAGTGGCTTGGGTGACTGGTATGTATTCAATGCCCTTCATAGAAGAGCTTCTTATTTATAGCCCTGTGCTCCATATAAATATGTTTTATTGTGTGCAACTGGTCTAGATCTTGATCACTGAGCACAACCATTTCATCAGATCTAGATCTACACGGGTTACTTGCTGGTCCAAAATAATCAAAAGTGAACAGTGCCATCTGATCTGGCTCTACAATGGTTGTCAATTGTATAGTAGCCACATCCCATGGAGTAAAGGATTAATATATTTAAACACTTTGCGCAAGACCGATCCAATATTTACTTCTGGAGATCAAAATGTAATGTACTACTGGTAACAGAAGAGTTCATCTTTTTTAAATCCCTCAACTATAAATACAACAGTACTACAATAAAATATGTGAATTCTCAAAATAATAATCAGAGCATTTGTCACACGCAACAGGCATACACTCAGGTTAGCCACAGCATGCATGCAGTTGGATCTGGGGCTACACCGTTCACTCTTCTACAAATTTCTGTAAAACTGCCCTACCAACAATAAACGAAGTGTCCCAATTTGACAGAAAAGGCAAGTCCATCACATTAATTGTATGGTTACAAAAGTAACCCTTTCCTCCGTATATATATGCAACCAGTGTAGCATTCATGCCGTCTGATCTTGATCTGCCCTGGTCACATCTTGGTCACAAATGTCCTAATGAATCTAAAAGCAAACAGTGCAGATCCTGATCAGATAACACAGATGTGCCCACAGATCAGGATCTAAACTGTTCACCTACACAATAAAAGCCTATCTATGGAGTACAGGGTAAAGTAAAAAAATCAATTATCAATAAAATAAAACAATGCACTAATGGTATGCAAGAAAAATTATTAATCATATATGTTTAGCTGAGATGAGAATATGAACTTCCAGCTAAGGGAGGTAATACTGGCACCTTTACAGCTCAATACAGAGCTGTGTCATGTCCCATTAGTTTCTACTGGAAATTATCCAACCCTACATATTGAAAAGATACTTAAATTACAATCTTTATCCTTTACTCCATTTGCACAACTTTAATGGCATTGATAAACAGTGTAGATCCATATCGGTGGGCACAAATGTGCTCTTTGATCAGAATCTACACTGATGGCTTTTGATTCGTAAAGTTATTTCTTGTCAAGAGGCAGACACTGAAGATCTAGATAAAATAGCCAGCTGATCTGGATCTACACTGGTGGATCATGGATTAAAATAAACTGTATATATATATGTGGTAAAGGGTTTAAAACAATCTTGAACTTGCTGGCTAATGAAAATGCATTAAAATCATAAAGAAATGCATAACTCATAACAGACTAGGATGACTTATGGTCGGTCACAATTCTGCATCCATTTACATAAAAGATCAAGAACAAAATCTATTACCAACACCATGTAAGAAAATCAACCATCTTAAGAGTTTATTAACATCATTTCTTGAAATGTCATTATGAAGATATGTCCACAATAATAAATATGAAAATATTTTATGTTGCTGCCAACAAAAAAATGGTAAATTCAGACTTAAACAATATTTTTTGTTTTGATTACTTTTTAGGGTTACACAAAAACAATAACAAAAAAATAACAGAAATAATTCCAGATGGTTGATTTACTTTAGACACTGCTTAAATGTGATTATTCATCTTCTTTATCAATTATAAAACATAAGATATAATAAAAAAACTTATTGAAATTCCTCTGGTTTTATTTACCAGGTGTATGCATACATGTAACACCAGCTGTCAAGAAATTGATGTGCCTATAATGCCACAAAATGATAAGCTAGGCTAAACTGTTTGCTCAGCACAGTCAACATGCTCTTCTTTCAGTTGAGTCAAGCTAAAAACCTAAAATGTCTAAAGCGCACTGTAAACTTGACCACACATCTCAGAAAAACATGAAGTTCCTCAGCTTAGTATGAAACAAGGACGGAACATGTAAATGTTAACTCCCTCTACAGGTCATCATTTATCAATGTGAAATCCCTTTACAGGACATCATGAAACATTTATTTAACATCCATCTACAGGTAAATGTTTACTCCCTCTATCGGTCATCATGAAACATCAATGTTACATCCCTCTATAGGACATCATCTGTCAATTTTACATTCTTCTACAGGACATCATAAAACATAAACCTATCATCCCTCTCTCTACAGGACATCTTTTGTCAACGTTACATTCCTCTACAAGACATCATGAAACATAAATGTAACATCCCTCTACAGGACATCATTTGTCAATGTTGGATTTCTCTACAGGTCATCATCTTCATCATCGTCATCATCAGGTGAGTCAATGTAAGATGATGAATCATCATCGGCTAGGATATCGTTGTAATCTTTATCTTCTTCTTCGATTGCATGTAAGTTAGCTCCTGATCCGTCTTCACTGAAATCACAAATTGTTATATCAATTATTAACCATTTTCTCTGTGGGTTTTGGCTTTTATTCATTGGCAAACATTGTAGATCTAGATTAGGCAACACATCCAGGCCTTTCGATCAGGATCTACATTGTTTGCTTTTTGATTCACAAGGTTATATGTGACCAAAAAGCAAACAGTGTAGATACTGATCAGACAGCAGTGATGTATTACCTGATCTGGATCTGCACTGTTTTCACATGCAATAAACATGTACATTTAAATAAGAAGTAAAGGTAGGGTTAAACCTATCATCTATGGGATACAACCAATATCCGGATTGCAACCACTGTAGAAACAGATATATCAGGATTGATATTATGCTGCAAATATGATATTTTTGCATTTCAAATAGCTTTAATCGTGTTGATCGAATATTCCTCTAGAAAATGAATTCACAGTTTAAACTGTAGTACATTTATTGTACTAAATGTACCATCTAAGTGGATTTAACTTTATCATACAGAGATATTCCAAGTCTTTACTGGGCCAAAATGTTTCAGCAGCAGAAAATTCCTTTAGAAATAAGCAAGAAAAAATCTAACAAGATTAGCATCAACGTGATATTGATGACCTTCTACAGTTTCTTGCCAGGTATACAGTAAATATAAATAGGATTCTCAACTTATTTCAAATGACAAACCACAAAAATGCTTTCGCAAAAAAAAAACGGAATCTTCAACTCTAACAATCAACCAAGTCAAGTGTTTTGCAAAAAAGACAACAGATTTCTACAATTGAGAAAAAGAGAAGCAGTGCATGGGTTTGAAGCAAAACTTTGCTAAGAGATATTAAATAAAGAAGCAGCTAGAACCTTTTTGATCACACCTTAACAATTAAAATGTGTAATTACTACCCAGAAGCAAAGGCAAATCGCAGGGCCCAAGATCATAAAACTAAATTTGGAGATCTGCCTTAAATCACAAGCATCTGATTGGCTGAAATGGCGACTGGCCCAGATTTAGAAATGAGCATCAGTAGAATGTAACACATGAAAAGGGATCTTTGAAATCCACCGAACACAAAACGAAAATATGAAAATATTGCAGGCTTGATTTGATTTGCAGGCTTGATTTGATTGAGCCTGTTCATGGGCAGTCATGGTAATGAATATAACCGCCCAAGCAGCCCAACTGGAAACATGTAAATTTTGGACCTTAACTCAACTACTGAAAATCAGCCCAGTTATAACCAGAATTTCCTTTAGCAGAAAGATATGCAAAATAAAACTGATCACTACTGTAACAAGTAAAAATTCAAAACTTTCAACTGAATAATAACATCTCAGCAAACAAGTTCGAACAAAATATTTAAACTTTTGAAATCAACAAATTTTGAACAAGTTGATATATTACAATTACTTTCCGCTGTATTTTCTATTGAACCTGTAGAAAACAAGAAACTGTTGAAAACTGATGAGGCTCCCTGAATGGGTATTCTGTCACAAAACTTAAGTTCGTTCAGGGAGCATAATAATAATTTCTGTGAAATAACTTTAAAATGCAAATACACATAATAATGTGTCGGATTTAATTTAGATGGTCATACTGTGACCTTGACCTTCAAGGTAACAACCCAAATAATTTTGCATGTGACACGTCTTCTTGATATGATGATCATTTCTGTGAAATAATTTTAAAATCCAACTATAAATAACAAAGCTATGGACTGGACACAATTTTCTTTCAAGGTGGTGTGACCTTGACCTTCAAGGTAGTGACATTGACCTTCAAGGTAGTGACCCAGAGGTTGCATGCAACAGGTCGTATCGAAGTTATGGACCTGAGAAAATTTTGCTTCAAGGCCATACTGGGACCTTGACCTTCAAGTAAGTGACCTGAATGATGCGCACAACAAGTCATCTCAATATGATGATCATTTCTGTTAAATATTTTTTTAAATGCCACTTCAAATAACAATGTTATGGGCCGGGCATGATTTTGCTTTAAGGTCATCCTGTGAACTTGACCATCAAGGTAGCGACCCCAATGATGTGTGTGACACGTCATCTAGATATGACGATCACTTCTGTCAAATGATTTTAAAATGCGACTTCAAATAACTATGTAATGGGCTGAACACGAATGTAGGACTGATGAACAAACTGACATTAGGACAGACAACATGACTACTATATGCGCCCCAGAATTTTGTTGTGGAAGCATAATAATCTAAAATAAACGTTAAAGTTCAAACTCAGATAAATGCATTTAAGTTTAAATCAAGCATTTTTCAGAAAGGTTTGATCAGAATATACAGATAACAAATTTTCAAAAATGCATTTAAAACAGACAAAAGAAATATTATATCAAGCTAAATCAATCAAGTAAGCTCTGCGTCTACCGAATTTTAAAATCATTATTTCAATTGAGTTTTAAATCCAACTTAATGATCATAATTAACCCTTATGTTATTAAGCTATTCATGATGTAGGTGTTATTTTTAAAGGTTCATTGTTTGCAGACAGATCAATGTGATATTGTAACAAAAAATTGATAAAGACTAAATATCTAGATCCTTCTTTCAATTGCTAACAATGACAATTGTAACCAAAATCAATATTTGTTAGATTTTATAAATTGGTTTGGTCACTTTGTTGAGTTAAAAGACAAAAAAATGAAAGAAGCAGCAGGAATTTGCAAGTGTCAAATAATGACAGAAGAGAAACATATTTTAAATTGGAAACAACATTGTATTCAATCTTATGGAAGTAAGATGTTTCAAAATGTTCTCATACAATTCTCAATTTTCACATTCAGATTGGAAATGATTTTTTTATTTTTTACAAAAATAATATGAGCAGGGGGTCCAACGTATTTGGTTTTTTCGGAAAAGTAAGTGAGCGACATGTTCTCTGCGGAACAAAATGGCGGAAAATTGTGTGATTTGGTGCATTTCAGGAGATATTTTGACCTGGTAAGTAGATTTATATCAATGTTATCGTAATATAAATACGCCTACCCGGAGGCCAGATGTGTAAGCTCCACTCGGTTTTTTAACTTATGTTTCTAGAGGCCTAAACAAAAAAGTTATTGAATGTATAAACTGAAAGATTGTTTGTTTACAAAGTGAAAATAGAAAATTTTGTGACTTAAAACTGTGTTTTTAGTCAAAATATAACGTTCTTGCACCTATTTTAGCGAAATTATTATCGAGTTTTTGGATATATTTCTTCACGGCGGCTTTTGCACTTTACATGGGTACTTTATGGCCAATTTTTTTATGTTCAAACATCTTAATGTTTGGCGTGGAAGTGGTAAGCATTTTTTTGTTCGGTGCAGAATCTGAATAACACTCATACGCGTTTATATAAGTGAAAGTAACTACACTAGCTGACAAATGTTTAAAATCAAACCAAAAGCCAATATTGTACCCAAACACACGGATGTTCCTTTATATCTTTGCCCGAAAATGGCTTTACCGAAACAAGAACTTAAATCTATACCCCGATATAAATGTCTTACCAGTCCAGTCTCTTTTCTTATTTTAGGTGGAATAATAAGTTGTATCTAGGGTTGCACCTGTAGAACCGCAAGTTGATGCGGGATGGGTAAACGTCATTTAAGGAATGATTAACTTATTAAGGGTAGCACGCTTTTGTAGCCTCCTTCAGTAAGCAAAATTACTTCCATAATCGTTTTTATTAAAAAAAATAAGATGCTTTCCTTTTTACGTACACAAATCTCTAAATATTGTAAATATGACATAGAATATACCCAAACAAAATACCAAGCATAGCATTTTGTTATAAGGGTATTCCGAGAAATTTTGACAGGATTATAAGTATCTTGCATGAGTGTGAGGTGAAGATGGAAAAATCTGTCACCGAAGGGGAACTGTTTTGCGGGAACGAGGCACTGTCGAGTTCCCGCCAAAACTGTTCACCCGAGGTGACAGATTTTTCTATCTTTACCGAATGTCCAATGCAATATACTTTTTCTTGCATACCGTTTACTGTTCATTTGTGTATATGTATACAAAATAAATTGTGTTTCCTTACGCTGAAATATTGACGTAAACGTAAATCTTATTTTTAATGACGTCACTAACTTGAATAAATTACGTCAGATACTTGAAGACTGTAAACTGTAAACTCGCTTCTCGCCAAAAGACAATGGCTCTTGACTGTGTATTCGGCGAGCAAATGCCGTGTGGTCGTAATTAAGGTGTTAAAATAAGTGGCAACTGGGTATATAAGACTGTAGAAACTGGTCGCATTATGGAATATGGAATAGCGGGGTGGTCGTATAATCGATGCGAGCGACCATTGAATTACATAGGAAAAATCTGTTCTTTCAAAAAGTGCCCGTAACAGCGGGATGGTCTTGACATTGAGGTGGTCACAAGGCGGGAGTTTACTTATCAAGAGGTAGAATAATATACAAGTATAATATGTGGTAGATAATTTTGCATAACAAATACGCGATATGTTCGTATTTGGGTAACAAATCGGCTTTTATTTTGATTATTAACATTTGTTATCAGCTCGTGTCTTATAGTGCGATTATATTAACCTGCCCATTATGCATACATTACACAGTGGTTGAACGTGCTATTTTGAGACGGGGATATCCTTGCTATTTTGGACTGGTCTTTTGCATTTGTATGTATATCTTTAAAACTGCATTCACTTCCACGTGCGTCGATAGCGCAGTTGGTAGGAAGGCAGAAAATAGCAAACAACATTTTTTTTGTTTGCCGCTTGGCGCGGGTTCGAGTCGTACTTGGATCTATAATATTTGCGTTTTATATTGTAGATGTTTATTGTTTATTTGTGTATTTTTTTTAAATATTATGGTTTTTGGGGGCTTTATTGATTTATTTTTATGGACTTTTTATTCTAATATTGATATTTCCATGTCACAAATTATATCAGTACAAAATATTTTAAACATATCACAACAGTCCTGTTTCACTTGCGGTGTCAGTGCCACTGTCACTGTCGTCATCATCGCTGCTGTCATCGGCAAGATTGATCACAAAGTTGTCCATATTAGCGTCAATCACTACATCTCTCGATTGGTAAAAAAGTATAAAACAAAAATGGCTCTAGCAGGACCCGAACCACATACCTTTAGCGTTTGAATGCTGCACTTTACCACTGAGCCATTCCGCTTTCATACCTGCCTAGCGGAAAGAAGACACCTATATACTTCATGAATAATGGATTTCCCGTTGAGGTAATGACGACTTTCACGCTTTGGTGATAAAGTTAAAAATATCACAACCAACCACCGAATAATGTATGCAAAACAGGCAGGTTAATATAATCGCACTATACTTTCACTTATATTAACGCATACGAGTGTGTTATTCAGATTCTGCACCAAACAAAAACATGCTTACCACTTCCACGCCAAACATTAAAGGTGTTTGAACATAAAAAAATTGGCCATAAAGTACCCATGTAAAGTGCAAAAGCCGCCGTGAAGAAATATATGCAAAAACTCGATAATAGTTTCGCTAAAATAGGTCCAAAAACGTTATATTTTGACTAAAAACACAGTTTTAAGTCACAATTTTTTCTATTTTCACTTTGTAAACAAACAATCTTTAAGTTTATACATTCAATAACTTTTTTGTTTAGGCCTCTAGAAACATAAGTTAAAAAACCGAGTGGAGCTTACACATATGGCCTCCGGGTAGGCGTATTTATATTACGATAACATTGATATAAATCTACTTACCAGGTCAAAATATCTCCTGAAATGCACCAAATCACAAAAATTTTCCGCCATTTTGTTCCGCAGAGAACATGTCGCTCACTTACTTTTCCGAAAAAACCAAATACGTTGGACCCCCTGATGAGGTCCACTTTCTGTTTAGTGCCATTCAACTATTTTATTTTGTTGTTTAATGTTCTCTATATTCTTCTTTTTTTCAGGCCGAGACATGACTATTCTTTGATAATAAAACAATGTCTAAAAGTGTTCTTCCAATACATTACATTAATTATAAATATTTAGGTTGGGAGACCAATTTGGCTACCACAAATTTTAACAATTTTGTTTTCTCCACAGAATGTTCCAGTCACCAGATCATTATCACAACCTGTCACTGAGACTCTCTGAGGTGCTCAGTGATATTGGTGTCAATGAGAGAATAGTGATAAAGAGGAGGAGGACGTGGTTGCTACATGAGACTATGATGAACATATATTTTCAGTTAGATGGTAAAGATTTAACACTGTTTTGCTTTTTCAGTCAGACAGAAGGGTCTACAACACTAGAGCTTAATTCAGATATTGATACACTAGCCTGTATAAACATATTCCCAGTGATACAGGACTGGTCAGAATGGAAGCTTGGCAAGCACCAGTTTCTAATGGTACAGGATGAAACAACATCACCAGGCTACTGCCTGCTACAGGCAGTGAGACCTGACATGCCTCTTCCTATACAGGACATCCAGCATCAACACTTCACCACCGACAGCAGAGGCAGAGTACTGTTCAGACATTCTGCTTGGTTTCAAGACATGCTTGATGGACGTACAAGACATGGTCCTGCTCGTTCAGCAAATGGTGGACCTGATCAATATGATAGTGACAATGTATTTGCTCTACACTGTCCATTATGGCCTAAAGATGCTGAATCATGGCTACAGCAACAGAATGTGAGTGGATGGCCCACTGAAGATATGAAGAGATATGCTGTAGAACATGGATGCTTTGTTGTCCCAGTTGCAAGTAGCGCAGGTGTGAATGAGGATACTGAATGGAGGATATCAACATCTCATGCAGAGAGATGCTTGATGTTAAGTCTTAACATGACTCAAATAAGATGTTATATCTTAATGAAGATGGCACTCAAAACATATATACAACCAAAGTGTGGAGACACTATCTCCAGCTTCATATGCAAGACTGTATTATTCCACTGTATAGCTGAAACAAGACCAGCTGAATGGACTGATAGTAACTTACTGCCATGTTTTAATCAATGTCTGCAGTATTTACTTAACTGTATATTAACAAAACTGTCCACATTTCTTCATACCTGGGAACAATATACTTGCTGGGAAGTTGTCCTTTCAGACCAAACAGCAGGTGGTAGAGATTATGATGACACTGGCAGCCACTATAGAGCAGTCACTGCTAGGTATATCATTAGATCAACTCGGCTTCACGTGAAATCAGGCAGAATACATGTATTACCAAATCATGTGCCTCCTTCAGAATGGATTGCAGGTGCAGTACTGGCAAAACAATATATTAACCTATTAGGAACATTAAGTGTTAATGTGAGGGACATAATGGAAAATAATAGTCATAGCAATGTTGTTGTTTACCAAAATCTGACACAAAAGGTTTACAAACTGTGCTGCATATATTCAGCCTGAAACAGACTGGAGCAAGCAGCATGCTGTCTTTTTGCACCACCACTCTGTTCTATCATTGGGTCAACAATAGCATCTGTAAATATACACCATTCTCAGGCATTATCTCCAGCAGCCCTACAGTGGTTTTCTGCAGGCTTGAACTCTGACTTCTCATCCTCCAGGCTCAAACTGGCATCAGCTCTATACTGTGCAGGGCATTACGAACAATGTGAAATAATCCTGGTGCATCTTAACAGACAACTTGTACGAACAGCTGTGTTATGTAGCTGTATCTGCTTTATACAAAATTTAATACAAACTTCTGTCATTTTCGAAGAACTTGCCAAGAGAAAAATGAAGTAACTGTTATACATGAAAACATTGCATTATGCGTCAGATTTCTGCCGTGTGAAGTAAACTGTGTACCTAAAGAATTGAGGTATGAAATGTTCAGATCAACAGAAGAAGATCTGCCATACCGAGGTAGACATGACTTCTGGATGGACTGGGCAGTGGTAGACTCTATACCATTTCTATACTTCCTACAGTACAAAGTGTACGGCCAGCTCCACAGACCTGCACAACAACAAGCTCTGCTCAACCTTGTCAGGACCATCACCACCGAAAAAAACCTAGGTCACAGGGAGACTGCCCTGAATCTTCTAGGTCAATGTAAGGAAGAAGAAAACAGAAATGATGAGGCTTTATGCTGCTACATGATGTCACTGAATGTGAGACCAAGGAACAATGCAGCCAAGTGGCATATATGTAGACTGTTGGCTTCCCAGTATAACCAGAGAGTGTAAGGGAGGAGGATGGGAGGGGTCGTAGTGGGAACAATGCAGCCAAGTGGCATATATGTAGACTGTTGACTTCCCAGTATAACCAGAGAGTGTTAGGGAGGAGGATGGGAGGGGTTGTAGTGGGAACAATGCAGCCAAGTGGCATATATGTAGACTGTTGACTTCCCTGTATAACCAGAGAGTGTAAGGGAGGAGGATGGGAGGGGTTGAAGTGGGAACAATGCAGCCAAGTGGCATATATGTAGACTGTTGGCTTCCCTGTATAACCAGAGAGTGTAAGGGAGGAGGATGGGAGGGGATGTAGTGGGAACAATGCAGCCAAGTGGCATATATGTAGACTGTTGACTTCCCAGTATAACCAGAGAGTGTTAGGGAGGAGGATGGGAGGGGTTGTAGTGGGAACAATGCAGCCAAGTGGCATATATGTAGACTGTTGACTTCCCAGTATAACCAGAGAGTGTAAGGGAGGAGGATGGGAGGGGTTGTAGTGGGAACAATGCAGCCAAGTGGCATATATGTAGACTGTTGGCTTCCCTGTAAAACCAGAGTGTAAGGGAGGAGGATGGGAGGGGTTGTAGTGGGAACAATGCAGCCAAGTGGCATATGTGCAGACTGTTGGCTTCCCTGTATAACCAGAGAGTGTAAGGGATGAGGATGGGAGGGGTTTTAGTGGGAACAATGCAGCCAAGTGGCATATATGTAGACTGTTGACTTTCCAGTATAACCAGAGAGTGTAAGGGAGGAGGATGGGAGGGGTCGTAGTGGGAACAATGCAGCCAAGTGGCATATATGTAGACTGTTGTGTTCCCAGTATAACCAGAGAGTGTTAGGGAGGAGGATGGGAGGGGTTGTAGTGGGAACAATGCAGACAAGTGGCATATATGTAGACTGTTGACTTTCAAGTATAACCACAGAGTGTAGGGAGGAGGATGGGAGGGGTTGTTGTGGGAACAATGCAGCCAAGTGGTATATATGTGGACTTTTAATTTCCCTTTATAACCACAGAGTGTAAGGGAGGGCTGGATGGGTTGCAAAGGAAGGTCCTAATGGCTCAAAAACCTTTTAGCCAAAATAAATAAATTCTCTGTGATAATCAGAAGGTGGGTTGAGCTTTAATTCATTTTGGCAAATTTGGTGGTGGGGAAGGGTGCAATGGTTAGGTAGAGGGTTAATACCTGTATACGTTTCTTGCATAATTTTTGTCTGCTTTAGCATTCATATATTTTAGAAAACAACAGTGCTGAGGGAGTCCATTGCCACACATTTTGACTTGTAAAATGCCTTTGTTGTGATTAATAAATAAATAATGTTGATGCGAACATTTAACATGTTAACCGATAAACTGCATTTTAAATGGTTTATCTGGTACTTGAAGGATTTTATATCATTATTGAGATAAGAAAAGTATAAATCAAATAAAATGTGTCATACTTTTGAATTTATTGTATTTTCAGTAATCAACACATAAGGGTTTTTAACATTGACATTTAAATTCCTGTATACCCAGAATGTTTTCTACACATACCAGATTGAGGAATTTGAGATTGAAATGTTGTTAAATCCCGTTATAACAAACGCAAATTAAAAAGAAATTGCTCTGTCTTTTTAATCATTCAACCAAACGTTTACTTGCAGTCAACATATGCAGTCTACAAGTACCGCCCAGAAAACTAAAGTTTTAGGGGCCTTATTCTGAAGCAATAGAACATTTTTGCCTTTCCAATTTACTTACATATTTATTGAAACGCAAAACTATTAAAATGTTTTAACAACCTTTATAAATCTGTAATCTCTTCTTATTTGTTTTATTTAATTTGCTCTAAATTTAGGTGTCTAATACCACATACTTCATTTTCATTTTTTGTTGTTGAATTTTTTATAGAAGTTAGAAATATGTACACAACTTGTTTTGTTTGAAATATCTGGCTAACACTGTCCACACGAGTGAGCCGAAAGCAACCCCAATCCCTTTATTTGGAAAAACTTAATACATTATACAACATATATGCCCAGTATTATACTGAAAGTTCATAATGAAAGATTTTTGACATTTTCTAACGAAGTTGTTGTAGCATTAACCAGAACAACAATGAAATAAATAAGCGCATCTTTATCTAAATAATATTGTAGCTAGAAACTTTTAAGAGAAATGTTAAAATTTAAAAAGATAAACCAAACAGAGAACATTAACACAAACTGACATGAAAATCTATACCAAATATACAAAAACAATTTTCGAAGGTCATGACCAACTTAGATAAACGTTGTTGATGTCCTGTAGTAGACGTACTTGTATATCTTTGCATTTACAACTGATAACTTTATCTGATAACTACAAAAGAAAGTTCCTCTTTCAATGAGATAAAATTTTTCAATTATATATATATTAAAAGTTTTAAGCAATTCATTTAGGGACTGAGTGATGCCCTGGAAAAAGTGTTTTTAAAAGTTTAACCCCAATCTCCTATTCAAACACCAACCTCTCCCGCAAGATTTTTATAATAGTATAATTATCACCATCAAGTACCATTTAAATATGAAGGAGACATAGAGGATATTTGTTTTTACCGGTGTAAGATAGACACCGAGTGAGTTCCGGAATTCGTATTTGCACCGGAATTCGTATTTGCATGAGTGAATACAAAAGTCCGGATTTCATGAGTGAAATATATTTCTATCTTTCACTGGTAAATACAAATTTTCTTAATGAGGACTGTTACTTTAGAAGGCCAATGAAAAGTAAACTATTCTAACCATCCTTTATTGAGAGCTGAACAAAACAATTTTAACTTGTTTAATAATAAAATCATTGTCTATTTATACATATTAAATCGCTAATTCAAATGGGGCACGCTACTGAAAAAGATATCTTCGTGTGAAATTTAATGGCATTATAGTTATTTCAAGGACATCATGTGTTCAAAGACACCTTTACCCTTACCTCATATACACATTTTTACGCATGTTCGATCAATGTAGATCCAGATCAGCCGGCACATCCGTGCCATCTGATCAGGATCTGCATTGGTTGCATATTGGTCTGAAATAACCTAACGCATCAAAAAGCGAACTGTGCAGATTCTGATCAGACAGTACGGATCTTACATCCGCCCAAGCAACAGACAGTACATATCTTACATCCGCCAAAGCAATAAAGGTGTATAAATGGCGGAAAGGGTAAACCCATGACTATTCCCCATATATATTTACAGCAGTTATAGAAAACTTTGTTGCCTTTTTCTTTATCACACCTTAGACAAACAGCAGATTTTTGTACTTTTCTTTTTTATCTACACATAGTCACATGAAATATCAAAACATCAGTCATTATAAATCAACAATTACAAATGCCAGAAGAAATAAACTGGAACGCAAGCTTTTCAAGCAGTAGGAAGATTTTAAAGCTAGGAAAAAACCTTATAATAAACAATAATCAACATTAAATGTACATCCCGTAAAATTATCACAGACATTAGAATAACATTTATTACAGTAAAACACCTCATTAAGACACCCCAAAAAATTAAGAACATTCCTATAATAATTACTTTTTCAAAGTCACTTAAAAAAAGTTGTGCACCACAATTTTGTAAAATTGTAATTTTCCACTATTTTGTAAAACAAAATAAGACTATCCAACTATCGCTCTAGCCGAGTCCCAAAGGTGCTCTTCATAGCACTGTAACTGCAATATATATCCACTAAATTACATGCACATGCATGTACAACTAGCAGAAACAAAAATTAAACTTTAACTGAAAATTTGTAAAACTGGGCACAATGTTATAAATTTAACTAAATCTGGAGACCAGTCTCAAATCTCAAGCATCTGATTGGCTCAAATGGCAACTGATCAACCACTGAATGTTTCACGTTCTCTTACATGTCTATTGTCTTTTGAAAGCCAGAAGGGGTAGCCAGCAAATGAACAAAAAAGCTGATGACGCCTTCTGTCTTCCTACAGACAAATATATTATGAAACTTTCCTGCAGATATAATTCAATTGAACAGCATTCAGCATTCAGTGCAAAGATTCATCAGTGCAACTAATTTAACAACATATCACAGACTTTTCTGTATGTGTAAAGCTAAGACATGGTAATAAACTGATTTAATCAGCAATCAGTATAATTGTAATCTATGTACATTTACATACTCTTACTGCTTTATGTACATAATTAATCAAATGAGCTAAATTATTACAGTCACCCAGTGCAAAAGACCACCTGTAAAAGAAGAAAAACCGTGGACAAAAGACCACATTTTTTAGTCCTGCTATAAAAGACAAATACTTGGTTTTCCTAATTGGTCTTTGATTACAGGTAAATTAACTGTAATATAAGAAAAATAACAAGCCAGATTTTTGCAAGAATAACGGCTTACTGCCAGTGGCTGGAATGTTAAAATTCCAGGTTCTGAACAACCATTCCTGTTGGAATTTCATTAATTCCTTACATTCATAGATTATAATGACAATGTTTATAAGATGATGTACAGATTTCAAACATCTCCTGTTTTTTACCTTAGGACAAACCAAAATGACCTGGATATTATTCAAAGTCAGTCAAAGTCAATCAAACAAAACCTTCATCCCTTTGTGTATACCTACAAACTTAAAATCAATTTGCACCAAAATATTTTCTAGTAAACCCATTGTATTATGAATAATTGGGAAATTTACAAAAAGTCTTAAAATAAAAAAGCTCAACAAATAAATATACATTTATCTATTTAATATTATAAAATAAATATTATCATTTTACATTAACAGGTGTTAAGTTAATTACAAATTAATACTAAAAAATTAATGTTAAAACTCTGGTTTTGGCCAAAGAATTAAACATCCTGTACCAGTTTCTGCAAAATATTATGTTAATTATCATTAATTAATATGAAAGGAAAGTAAACTTAAAAGGGTTACATTATAGATTTTCGTTAGACTCTGGAGATAAAAAAAATTGTATTTTTACCTTCATGGATTTAAACTGAGTGTTTAGTCATGAATCTCATCAGAATTTTTTTTCAAAAAGCCCAATGATGCAGAAACCTGGTTTGGGTAACTTGTGTGTATTGAATGCCCTTCATAGAAGTGCTTCTTGTATATAACTCTAAACTTCATACATACAGGTGTTATCACATTTAAGACAATTGTAGATTTAGATAATCCAGCACATCAATGTCATGTCTGATCTGGAACTACACTGGTTGCAGAAATAAATTGAAAAAAGCACACGGGGTAGATCCTGATCAGACTGCACAGATCTGCCATCTGATCTGGCTTGCTTCACAATGTTTGTCTTCTGTTTAGCAGCTATATTCGGTGGAGATAAGGGGTAATATTTAAACACCTTGAACAAGACCAATCCAGTTTTACTCCTGGAGATCGTAATGTAATGTACTACTAGTAAACGAGGAGTTCATCTTTTTTAACCCTTTCCTCCATAATTTATATAATCCTTTATGGCATGGGTGAACAATAATAATCCAAATAAGCCAGCACATTCTTCCTCTCTGATCGAAATCTACACTAGTCGCTTTTTGATATATTTGGTTATTTCTAACCAAAAAGCAAACAGTGCAGATCCTGATCTAAAGGAAGGCATTTGCTGGCTGATCTGAATCTTCACAGGCCGCATATGCAATAAAATGACTATATATAGAGTAAAGGGTTAAATCCCACAACTATAATATAACTGTGTTAACCATCAAAATGATTATCAGCGCGTTTGTCACATGCAACCAGCATTACACCCAGATCAGCCACAGCATCCATGCCATCTGATCAGGGTCTGCACCGTTCACTATTTAGTTAATATGTTCTGTTTACAAATTTAAAAAAAAATGCCATATGAACAATAAATGATGTGTCACAAATTGACTTAACCATTTCCTCCTTATATATGCATGTGCGACTAGTGTAGATCCAGATCAGCCAGCACATCCATATTGTGTGATCAGGATCTGCATTGGTCGCATTTTGGTCAGAAATAACCTAACGAATCAAAAAGTAAACAGCGCAGATCCTGATCAGATGGCACTGATGTTCTGGCTGATCTGGATCTACACTGTTCGCCCAGGCAATAAAGATTTATCTATGGACGAAAGGGATAAATGAAGTGTCCCAAATTGACTTAAAAGGCAAGTCCAACATATTAATTATTGGTGCAGAATCAACCCTTTCCTCCATATAATGTGTGTTTACACATGTGCGACCAGTGCAGATCTAGATTATCTTGAACATCAGTACTGTCTGATCAGGATCTGCACTTGTCACATCTTGGTCAGAAATACTCTAACAGTTCAGACCAAATGAATGTGCCAGTTGATCTGGATCTACAATGTTAGACCATGCTATAAAGGTGTATTTATAGAGTAAAATGTAAGAAAAAAACTTCAATTATCAACAACAAATTAAAACAATGTCCTTGTGATAAGCAAGAAATATTATTAATCAAATATGTTCAGATTAGATGAGAAAATTTAGACTTTAAGACACTGCTAAGGAGGTAACAGTGTCTGGCTATTTTACCACTCTCAGCAGAGACCCATCAGTTTCTACTCTGAAATTTTCCAATCCTATAAATTGAAAAGATATTTCAATTAAAATCTAACATGTAACCCTTTACTCTTTGCACAACTTTCATCGCATGGGAGAACAAAGAAGATCCACATCAGCTGGCACATCTGGATTAGGACCTACACTATCTGCTTTTGATTGTGCACATCTGTGCTGTCTGATCAGGATCTACACTATTTGTTTTTGATTCAATATGTTATTTCTAATCAAGAAGCAAACAGTGTACCTCCAGATTAGATGGCATGAATATGCCAACAGATCTGTATCTGCATCATTTGAACATGTGATAAAACCTGTATATATATGGAGTAAAAGGCTAAACTGGCTGGCTCATCAAAATGCATTTAAGGATTGAATCGATAGTTGATGGTTTCCATTTGGGTATGGAAAACAGTTGGGTTGTTTAAAGTGTGGGCTTCACGCGTACTTTAAACAATTCAACTGTTTTTCATACCCAGATGAAAACCATCAAATATTGATTCAATCCTTATATTTACACTCATTAATAATCTCATAAATACAGAAATAACTAGAAGAATTCGTAATATTACGGCTTTTTTGAATGGCTACTGGAACAGCTACGTTGACGACAAAGTGAATGACGGCACGCTTTTTCGTAGCAACTTGTGGGAAAACGCGACGTCACACGTCAAAACATCGTGCAATGTCCAATAAATTGTGAACGGCTCTACTTTAGCCACGCCTTTTAAATAATACAACACACTGTTTACCATCAGAACTTATGATTTGTTAGATTAATAAGACTTCATCGTAGAGGATGAAGTTGAAGTGTAAATATTAAACCAATAAAGAAATGCATTAATAATAGTAGACTAGGATAATTTATCCAATGATCAGAGACACATTTCTGCATCCGTAAACATAAATGATCATGAACAAAATCATAAACAAAATCTAACATGAATGGCATCCTAAGAAAATCAACCTTCGAAAGGGGCTTTTGACATCATTTCTTTAAATTCCATTACAAAGATATGGCCACAACTGAAAGCCCTTTGTTTATGTTGCAGCTTACAAAATGGCAAAAAAACCACCAGACTTAAAACTTTGTTGTTGTCCTAAATCTGATTTCTTTTTGTCTAGTCCCATCCATGAGCAACATTTTTTGTTTTGCCTACTCTTTAGGGTTAAAAAGATACAACTGAAAATAACAGAAATATTCCAGATGTTTGATTTCCTTTGGACATTTCTTATAAGTAATAGTGATTATTTCCACCCAATTTATCATTCATAACATGTCAGACAACCTTGCAATGTGATCATAACATGAAGGCTTACCTTGCAAGGTGATCATAACATGTAGGATAACCTTGCAAAGTAATCATAACACATAAAACATGTAAAAAATCCTTAGCCTGGCTTTTCTTCACCAGAGTGACCAGATGTATGCATAAATGTACCACCTGCTGTCAAGAAACTGTATGCCTAAAATGCCACAAAATTATAAGCTAGGCTTAACTGTTTCAAAGCACAGCCAACATGCTCTGCTAATGATGCTTTCACCTGAGTCATGTCAAACACAAGAAATGTCTAAAGCCCACTGTAAACTTGACCACACAACTCCAAAACACATAAAGTTTCCCACCTAAGTAAGAAACAAGGACGGAACATGTGAATGTTAAATTCCTCTACAGGACATCATGACACATAAATGTAACATCCCACTACAGGTCATCATTCCACATCAATGTTACATCCCTCTACAGGACATCATTTATCAATGTTACATGTAAATCCCTCTACAGGTCATCTGTCAATGTTACATCCCTCTACAGGACATCATTTATCAATGTTACATGTAAATCCCTCTACAGGTCATCTGTCAATGTTACATCCCACTACAGGACATCATTTATCAATGTTGGATTCCTCTACATGTCATCATCTTCATCATCGTCATCATCAGGTGAGTCGATATACGATGATGAGTCATCATCCGCTAGGATATCGTTGTAATCTTTGTCTTCTTCTTCGATTGCATGTAAGTTAGCTCCAGACCCGTCTTCACTGAAATCACATATCGTTACCGTCATTGTTCGAATATAAGCCGCACTCATGTATAAGCCGCACTGCCCCCAAACATGATAGAACAGATGAAAATGGCTTAACACAATGTATAAGCAGCCAAACCTGTGTATTAGCAGCACCCCCAACTTTTAACTTCCAAATTCTGGGGAAAAAGTGCGGCTTATATTCAAACAATGACAGTATATCAATTATTCATTCTTTACTAAATGGGATATGGCTATTACATGTATTCGTCATAAGCAAACAGTTAAGATCTAGATCAGCCAACATATCCAAGCCCTCTGATCAGGATCTTAAGTATATTGTTCACATTTTGATTTATTAGGTTATATGTGACCAAAAATCAAACAGTGTTGATACTGATGAGACAGCAGAGATAAACCAACTGATCTGGATTAACCCTGTTTGAACATCAAAAAAATGTAAATAAGAAGTAAAGGTAGGGTTCTATTCGGTACACTGCAACCTTGTAGATACAGAATGTTCTATTTGGTACAGTGCAACCTTGTAGATACAGAATGTTCTATTTGGTACAGTGCAACCTTGTAGATACAGAATGTTCTATTTGGTACAGTGCAACCTTCTAGATATAGAATGTTCTATTTGGTACAGTGCAACTTTGTAGATACAGACTGTTCTATTTGGTACAGTGCAACTTTGTAGATACAGAATGTTCTATTTGGTACAGTGCAACTTTGTAGATACAGAATGTTCTATTTGGTACAGTGCAACCTTGTAGATACAGAATTGATATATCAGGATCTATATTATCCAGCAAATATTCTATACTTGCATTTCAAGTAATTATCTTTTTGAAAAAATATTCCCATAGCAAATGACTTTCACAATTTAAACTCTACTAATGTAGTGTCATAATGGATTTTATAATCACCTAAACAATTTATCATACAGAGAAATTATAAGTCTTCACTTAGTGGACCAAAATGTTTCAGCAGCAGCAAAATTCATTTAGAAATATTAGCCAGCACAAATTTACCAAGAAGCATCTAATATGTGATATTGATGGTCTTCTACACTTTCAAGCCAGGCAGACAGTAAAGGTAGTTGGGATTCTCATCATATTTTAAATGACAAAGAACACACATTCCTACTGATAAGTCAGTATCTTCAGCTTCAACAAACAACAAAGCCAAGTGTTCTTGAAAAAAAGAAACAGAGCGGAAGGTTATAAAGCTGAGATTGGAAACCAGTCTCAAATCTCAAGCATCTGATTAGCTGAAATGGCGACCAGTTGCCATTTCAGCCAATCAGATTCTTGAGATTTGAGACTGGTTTCCATGCTCAGCATTATAACCTAGGGCACAGATTTCTACAATTGAGAAAAAGAGAAACAGTTTCATTTGGATGAAGCAAAAAGGCTCTAAGAGATATTAACCCTTTCCTCCATAGATAAACCTTGATTGCACAGGCAAACAGTTTAGATCAAGATCAGCTGGCACATCCGTGCTGTCTGATCAGGATCTAAATTGTTTGCTTTTTGATTCATTAGGTTATTTCTGACCAAAATGTGACCAGTGCAGATCCTAATCAGATGGCACAGATGTGCCGGCTAATCTGGATCTACACTGGCCACACATGCGTAAAAATACGTACACATGGAGGAAAGGGTTAAATAAAGAGGCAGTTAGAAACCACTAAACTATTAAACTGTGTAATTGCTACCCAGAAGCAACAGCAAATTGCAGATTGAGAAATGAGCATCAGTAGAATGTATCTATGAAAGGCATCTTTGAAAGCCACCGAAAACGAAAAAATGAAATATGAAAATATTGCAGGCTTGATTTGATTGAGCCTGTTCATGAACAGTCACGGTAATAAATATTTTTGCCCAAGGTGCCGAATGTAGCTGGAAACATGTATAATGGACCGAAACTCTATTAATTACTGAAAAACAGCTAAGATATGACCAAAAATTCCCTCTGATCTATTGATACTCAAAATGAAACTGCTCACTAACAGGTAAAAACTCAAAACTTTCAACTGAATTACAACATCTCAGAGAACAAGTTAGAATAAAATATTTAAACTTTCTAAATCAACGAATATTGAACAAGTTGATATATTACAATTACTTTCTTGTGTATTTTCTATAGGACCTGAAGAAAACAAGAGACCGTCAAGACTTGATGCTCCCAGAAATGTTTTGTTGTTTTTTTCAAAAAAGGTACTATAGTTGTATAACTATGAAGGTGACTTGTTTTCAAGTTTTCGTTCAGGCAGCGCAATGATCATTTCTGTGAAAAATATTTAAAATGCAAATGCACATAACAAAGTTATGGGCCTGACATGATTTTGCTGGAAAGTCACAATGACCTTGACCTTTTAGGTAGCAACTTTAATAATTTTATGTGTGACATGTCTTCTTATTATTTTTAAGTGAAATAATTTTAAATCCAACTATAAATTACAAAGTAATGGACCAGACACAATTTTGGTTCATTGTCATGATGTGACCTTGACCTTGAAGGTATTGACCCAAATGTTGTGTGCAGCATGTTGTCTTAGTGTGCTGATCATCCCACAAATATTGCATTTTATGCAATTCAAATATAAAACTTTCATGTTAATACTATTTAGAGTTATAATCTGAACATTCCCGACCCACTCCATCACCCTCCACCCCTGATCCTGAATAAATTTATGTTCTTTTGAGTAATAAACAAGCAAAAACTTGCAAATTTTACAGGATGGGGGTACCCCTCTCTTCAATCCATTGCTGAAGAAATGTTTGTTGGTTTGAGTTGTGAAATTTTAATAGTAAAAGGTTTGATGTTGTCATCGTTGCTGTTTAAAAAAAAAATAAAGCCAGGTTTTTTTTCCATTTATGCTTGTCTTCTATGATAGGTAAAAAAAATACTGTTATGTTTGAAAAATCTGGCTAACAATGTCTAACAGGTGAATCTTTGGATTCAAAGGATGCAATGCTACAACGTCCCTAATGAAATCTACCCCCTCTAAAGTAAAATCTTAAATCAACTCCTGACAAAAAGAGACAACAGTCTGCCTGTATGATTGTCAGTCATTCAAGGTGTTAATCAATTTTGTTATGACTCGGGATATTATGATTTTGGAGAACTATGGCCCATTATCAGGAAAAAAATTTAATTTAAGCTCAAACTCAATTTTCAATTCAACCTTTTAATTCAAAATCTGAACAAAAGGTGTTTATTTACTGGGAATACATTGTAAAGACATTTCAGATTTTTGGGGGAATTTTTTCATTAGAATATAGGTAACAAATTTTCAAAACTAGGAAATATTATATAAACTTATTCTTAAAAACTTAATCAATCAAGTAAGTGGGGTATCTTTATTACTTTGAGTTGAGTTTAAAATCCAGCTTGATATTTTTCATGATAATAAGCAAGACTAACGAAAAAGGTTTTATGAAGGCTTTCTTTAAAAATCACTTAAAAGGGCAATAATCCAAATAAGTATTTGTTGCATTTTATATGATGGTTTTCTCCCTTTGTTGTGTTAAAAATAGAAACAGGAATTTCCATTTATCAGCTACTAAAGAGAAATAATTTTTTTATTTGGAAACAACATTTATTTTAATCTTAAAGAGGTAAGTTGTTTCAAATGTTCTCATATAAATCTCAATTTTCAAAATCATATTTAATTTAGTTTATTTTTAATTAAGAAATGAATATTTTATTTCTTACAAAAACATTTTTATGATGCCCACTTTCTTTTTGGTGGCATTCCAATTTTTTGTAGTTGTTGGGTTTTTTTTTTCAAATTTTTTCAGATTGATAACCATCTTTGATTCAAAGTGCCCTTCCGCTACATTATATTCAAAATAAAGATGAAATACTGTGAACAGTATTAAAATAAATTTGCCACAAAGTTTGACAAGATTTTATTTTGTTTTTCTCTACAGAATGTTCCAGTCACCTGATCATTTTCACAACCTGTCACTAAGACTCTCAGAGGTGCTCAGTGATATCGGTGTCAATGAGAGAATAGTGATGAAGAGGAGGAGGACATGGTTGCTAAAAGAGTACATGATAAACATATTTTTTCAGTTAAAAGGTCTAGATGTAACAGTGTTTTACTTTGGCAGTCAGACTGAAGCATCTACAACACTAGAGCTCAACTCAGATATTGATATACTAGCCTGTATAAACATACTCCCAGTGATACAGGACTGGTCCGAATGGAAGCTTGGCAAGCCCCAGCTTCTAATGGTACAGGATGAAACAACATCACCAGGCTACTGCCTGCTACAGGCAGTGAGATCTGACATGCCTCTTCCTGAACAGGACATCCAGCATCAACACATCACCACTGACAGCAGAGGCAGAGTACTGATGAGACATTCTATTTGTTTTGAAGGCATGCCCAATGGAAGAATAAGACATGGTCCTGCTCACTCAGAAAATGGAGGACCTGATCAATTTCATACTGATAATGTACTTGCTCTACACTGTTCATCATGGCCTAAAGAAGCTGAATCATGGCTACAGCAACAGAATGTGAGTGGATGGCCCACTGCAGATATGAAGAAATATGCTGTAGAACATGGATGCTTTGTTGTACCAGTTGCAAGTAGATTAGGTGTGAATGAGGATACTGAATGGAGAATATCGACATCTCACGCCGAGAGATGCTTGATGTTAAGTCTTAACATGACTCAAATGAGATGTTATATCTTAATGAAGATGACACTCAAAACATATTTAAAACCAAAGTGTGGAGACACTATCTCTAGCTTTATGTGCAAGACTGTATTATTCCACTGTATTGCCGATACAAGACCAGCTGAATGGACTGATAGTAACTTACTGCCATGCTTTAATCAATGTCTGCAGCATTTACTTAACTCTATATTAACAGAAAACTGTCCACATTTCTTCATACCTGGAAACAATCTACTTGCTGGGAAGTTGTCCTTTCAGATCAAACAGCAGGTGGTAGAGATTATGATGACACTGACAGCCAACATGGAGCAATCACTGCTAGGTATATCTATAGACCAACTAGGCATCAGGCTTCATGTGAAATCAAGCAGAATACATGTATTACCAAATCATGTGCCTCCTTCAGAGTGGATTGCTGGTGCAGTACTGGCAAAACAATATGTTACCCTATTAGGAATATTACATTTTAATATGTGGGACACATTGAAAAATAATTGTCATAACAATGTTGTTGTTTACCAAACTCTGACACAAAAGGTTTACAAACTGTGCTGCATATATTCAGCTGGAAACAGACTGGACCGAGCAGCATGCTGTCTTTATGCACCACCATACTGTGCTATCATTGGGTCAATAATAGCATCTGTAAATATATACCATTCTCAGGCATTATCTCCAGCAGCCCTACAGTGGTTTTCTGCAGGCTTGAACTCTGACTTCTCATCCTCCAGGCTCAAATTGGCTTCAGCTCTTTACTGTGGAGGGCATTATGAACAATGTGAAACGATTCTGGTGCATCTTAACAGACAAATGGAACAAACAACTGTGTTATGTGTATGTTTCTGCTTTATAAAAATACAAACTTCTGTACATTTTCAAAGAACTTGCCAAGAGAAAAATGAAGTAACTGTTATACATGAAAACATTGCATTATGCGTCAGATTTCTGCCGTGTGAAGTTAACTGTGTACCTCAAGAATTAAGGTATGAAATGTTCAGATCAACAGAAGAAGATCTGCCATACAGAGGTGAAAATGACTTCTGGATGGACTGGGCGGCAGTAGACTCTATACCATTTCTTTACTTCCTACAGTACAAAGTGTACTGCCAGCTACACAGACCTGCACAACAACAACAAGCTCTGCTCAACCTTGTCAGGACCATCACCACCGAAAAAAACCTAGGTCACAGGGAGACAGCCCTGAATCTTCTAGGTCAATGTAAGGAAGAAGAAAACAGAAAAGATGAGGCTTTATGCTGCTACATGATGTCACTGAATGTGAGACCGCGGAACAATGCAGCCAAGTGGCATATATGTAGACTGTTGACTTCCATGTATAACCACATAGTTTAGGGAAGGGGGTGGGAGGGGTTGTAGTGGGAAGGTATGCATGGCTATAATATTTTTTGACAAAAAAAAATTCTGTGATAAGCATAAGCTGTTTGTGCAATGATACATTTAAGGCAAGCAGAGGGGGCATTGATTTTCTTATTTTTCTGCATAAGTGGACTTCAACTAATGTGTTCTTCTTTCTGTAAATGCCCTAAACTTCTAAATTTGACAGTCAAAAAATTTGTTTAAGACTTTATGTACAAAAATATTGATTTCATCCTTTTTTAAGAAAGAATATATAACCCTGACCTCTGTGAAAAAAATCTTTCTGCCTTATGAAACGTCCAGATATGTGCAAATACCACACTTCAATTAAGGATAAAATATAGCATCACTGAACAATATTTTATTTTTGAAGTTTCATTTTTTGTTCAGTATATTTTATTGAGATTATTTTTTATAAATTTCTTTGAAGGTCAGTGAAATGTGGAGATAAGGCATTAGGAAATCAAGATGAGTAACTGTATAACAGTTGTTATTATGCACCCCGAAAAAATTCGATGGAGCATATAGTCGCCGGCTCGTCCGTCCGTCAGTCCGTGTGTCTGTCCGTCCGTACATCCCACATTCATGTCCGGCCCATGACTTTTTTATCTGAAGTCAGATTTTAAAATTTTATTAGAGAAATGATCACCATAACTCAAGTTAATCCCCGGAAATCAAATTTCTATTTTTAGTTATGGTGACCTTGACCTTTGACAGACATACCCCAAAAGCAATCCCAAGCAAGCCCTCCACCTGAGTGTTCTTTCTATACACCAATTTTCATGTCAATACCTTGAACTGAACTCAAGTTAATCGCCGTACACGAAATTTCTATTTTAGTAACGGTGACCTTGTCCTTTGACTGACAGACCCCAAAAGCAATCCCAAGTGAGCACTCCACCTGTTCTTACAATACACCAAGTTTCATGTCAATATCATGAACTGAACTCAAGTAAATCACCAGAAAACTAATTTCTATTTTTAGTAATGGTGACCTTGACCTTTGACAGACCAACCCCAAAAGCAATCCCAAGCGATCTCTCCACATGTTCTAACAATACCAAGAAACCGAACTCAAGTTAATGGCTGGAAACCAGTTTGACGCCTGACCCGCCCAACGACAAAAACTATTCTAATAACCTGTTGTTGTTTTTTTCAAAAACCTGCTTAAAAAACATTTCATGCAATTAAAGATCAAGCAACCTGAACATTGCTCTGAATTGTTTTTGAATTTGTTCTGTTTCAATAGGACCCCTCGTCAGTAGGAAAAAACATAAAACCTCATTAATAAGCAGCCTTTTTCTTTAAACAAATCCCCTTCAAAGCACCAAATCGTATAATCACCTCACTTTAAATTAAAGACTGTTGTAATTCTGACCCTGTGGCATAAGTAAATGGAATTGGATTCATTTAAGAAAACAATAAATTAAAATTATAAAGACATTAAATAATTGATCAAAAGACAAAACACTTCCATGCATAACCTCTCTTGACATTTCATAGAAATGAATTTGTCTGTACTATAATTATGTTATTGCAACAAAATCAAAGATGAATATTATCAAATATTTATATTAAAATTTACATGAGAGTAATGGCATTTGTGAAAGGGATGTTACTAAAAATTAAGAAGAACAGAGTGACAGTTCCTGTGCAGTGCACTCCACTTAAATAACATGAGTCCACCTAGTATGAAGTTTCAACTCAATAGCTCTGATAATGTAGGAGTAAGTTCCAGAAAAAAATCAAGTATGAAAACTGAACTAAGGGGAATAAATCCAAAATCATGAAGTGAAGAGTGATGGTTCTTGTGCACTGCACTCCGGCTCAATGAGATCTATCCACCTGTGAAGTTTAAGTCAATAGCTTTGAGAATTAGCAGTTACGCTCCAGAAACAAAAAAGGGATAAGAGAAAAGGCGCCTTTGAACAGTTTGAGTCAATTTTTGAAATGACGTCATAAAGTTGAGCAGTCAGCGTTACTTATTTTGCATTTCAGGGTATAAATAACTAAACTGTGTCAAAATATTTAAAAAAAACTTTTTAATTTGTAACGAAAATAATAGATATTTTTTAGTTTTTTAAAATTTGGGTAACAACTAAAATGTTAAAAAATATTATTGAAGACATTTTTAAGTGACTTTTCACTTGAGATGCCCAATATGTACCTCTTTTCTCAAGTAGCTTACCCATAATCCTGAGTACTGGCATAAGCTCCCAGCTGTTCAAGTGATGACTCGGATGGCATGGTGGAATTGGCTTCAAAAAACTTCCCACGGCCAAGTCTCAGTAACCCCTCACAGAACTTGTGTCCCATTTCTTCCAGGGTCACCGTGGATATATGCTGATCCTAGAAAAAAAACATATTATACAGAGATAGTAGGATTTGCATGTAACTGAGTTATTTTGGGTCATTTTACATGTGTAAACTGTTCTCATGGCATTGCAAACATGCTCCATGTGTAGGGTAATGCACAGACTTTGAAAGATTTTTTCTTGGAAAGTTTGTTGTTCTGTTGTTGTTGGTTTTTTTAATAAAAATAAGACCAATCTGAAAGTTTTGTTGTATTTTTTTTAAAGATATATTTACAGATATATGAGTCCAATGTAACTTTGAAGTGGCTCTTAGTATTACCACCTTGAAATCAACTACAGGACAGTCATAATCCACCACAGGGCAACACATATACAAAAGTGCAATTAGGAATTTAGTTGAGTGTTTTTGCTTAATTATCTAATTTAAAAAGAGAATCTTCAATGTCCTTTTAAAAAAAAGACTCTTAAATAGCCTATTAAATTTGAAAAATTCCAACCTTATATTTGCTTTCTCTGTCCATACCACAGTATGTACTCTCCATAGTGTAGCTTCTATTTACACCGATTTGTCGCCAAACAACAACACGTGCAGTGGTCTCCTTTGATTTTTCCACAACAAAACTGCAGTTAGCCAATGAAAACTGTGGCGCTATGTAGTCAAGCACTCTAGGCAATGTCTGCAAAAATAAAACAAAAATAAAACATTGTGAAAATGTAACGCCCATTTTAAAGGAATAGTTAATGGTTTTCTGAGATAAATTTGAAGTAAAATCTAAGCGCACAAAAAACATGATGCTAAAGGTCTATGTATTAGCAGTATCATACCCCTCCAAATAACACTCTGGGCTGAAGGTTATAAAGCTGCGATTGGAAACCAGTCTCAAATCTCAAGCATATGATTGGCTGAAATGATGACTGGTCGCCATTTCAGCCAATCAGATGCTTGAGATTTGAGACTGGTTTCCATGCTCAGTTTTATAACCTTGGGCACAGGTTTTTACGGTTCGAGCCATCCATATGCTCAAACAGATTTGTTTCCATTTTATTCATGATTTTTTTTCAATTTGATTCTACTCCCACTGCGCTCCTACCCATCTTGATTTGCAGTCCACTTCCGCTCTGATCTGATCACCTATTACATGATTTTCAGAACTGATTTATACTCTAAGCATCAAACACTCCTCTTTCTCAGTACAGTCAAACCTGTCTACAAAGACCACCCAGGGAAAAAACATAAAAGTGGTCTTTAAAAGGAGGGGATTGAACAGTACTGTGAACATTGAATGTTACAAAATTTGCATCTATCGTGCGTCTGTCTAACATGCATCGTGCGTCCGTATATCATGTATCGTGCATCATGCGTCTTTTAAATTTTATCGTGCAACATGAAAAAGTTGCTTGCAAATGCAAATTTATATGATTAAATTTCAACCATTTATCTTATATTCTGATAGCAATGCATGTTCAATTTTTTAGAATTCTTGTACTCAAGTTGTATGAATCGGCAGTATTGTGTATCATGTGTTTACCGTGTAGAGTGCGTCCGTCTATCGCATATCTTGCGTCCATCTATCGTGTATCGTGCGTCCATATATCGTGTAACCTGTGTCTGTATATTGTTTTCCTGCGTTTCGTTTGTAACCTTAAACATTCACAGTACTATAGCTCACAGGTGGATTTTCTTTAAAGCAGTAAGTGGGATAAATAAAGTGTGTTCTTTATCCACAGCTAGTTTTTGTTTACTGGTGGTCTTAAGCCCAGGTTGGACTGTATAAACACCCTTACCTTAAAGCCATTATCTTCCTGCTTATTGCCTGTGTTACCCGGATTATTGGTGTCGTTCACAATCCAAGACATGGCGGCACTACACCCGTAGATGAAGATATTCTTCCTCCGAGAATGCCCATGGTAGTCACAGAATACCTATAAATCAGTATCATGTTATGATTGTTAACGTATTAACTGTTACAACAATTAATGTTATAATTTCTGAGGATAAACTGAATAAAGTATTCGCTTGTGCAGGTAGACAGAATAGTTAATGTAATAAATTCTGAGGATAAAATTGATCAAGTTTAATTTCATGGTTCTAAGTGCTATTATGCAGGTAAAAAATTACAAATTTGGATATTAATAAGATTTTGACCCTGCGAGCAACCTCTGTAAACACCTGTTGCACTGCTGCACGACGACTGTTAGAACTGCCGCTCCAATCTAAAGAAGCTGTATTTTACTTCCAAATTAGGTTTTGCTGTCAATCAAATTTTTGTTGCTGTGGGTTTATTCCTCTTGCAGATGTTGAAACAATAACAAAAAGTATTTCTTAAAGTAAAGCAACCTGAAGGCATGCTTAACAATGAACAATGTTCTGTCAAGCATACTTTCCCGATTTACTTCTCAACAAACATTATAAGTCACCACGCATAGTGTTTAATGTTTTGGATGCAAGCCAAAATCTAACTGAAATCGAAATTTGTAGTAACTGATGCCAAACTTCTCCCAAATCTAACTGACAGAAATTCTCACAGCAACTAAATGACTTGTGCTCTGGTTCGTAAACTGCCAGAACAGGGTGCATTGAAACATTTTTAACACAAATGTAGCATCATATGTCAACTAAATAATGTTTGAAATGTTCAAAGAATGAACCATAGAAGAAAAAATAAATTTATAAAATTTATCAACTTTTTAATTTCAGTAACTGTTTAAACAAGACAGTTTTAAGTAGACATGAGAAAACCTCTACATTCCATGACTTAATTTGTCAGAAGTATAAAAACAGGCCTAATTCTGTTACCTTGACCTACAGATATTGGCTACATAATAACCTTGTTGTATATTAGTAAGTATTAGGATGTATTAGAAATGTTTGGCTCAGGTTAGCTAAAAATGCAAGAGTTACCAAAGGAGCTTTTCCAATCATTTGCAGGTACTGTAGAAGACCCTTGGTGTGGAAGATGGTGGGGTGTAACTTTGGACATGGGTTGTCCCAGCGACGATTCAGATCCTCTCCAGCTAATGAACATCTGTGACTGAAAATTAAGTATTAAAATATAGTTAACCCTGAGTACGTTAAGTCATTTTATACCATTATTCAATAGGATATGGCTGTCATAAATGAGTTTTAAGCATGTGCTACCAGTGTAGATCCAGATCAATCAACACATCAGTGCCTTCTTTACTGTTTCCTTTGGCCATTTCTGATCAAACCTAACACTGATATGCTCGCTGATCTGAATTTACATTGACAGCACACACAAAAAACTTATTTATATGGAGTAAAAGTTAAGCATTCATCGGTCATAAACTATGAAATAGGTAAACTACTAGAAATCAACATTTATTGCACAGTACACTATCATAGTACCATCTGAATGAAACAGCCTCATGGGGTGGCTGCATCATGCTTGAAGCACAAAAAAGTTTTCATTCCTGGTTTAACCCTTTTCTCCATGGTATATGGCTGTTGTCCCATGGATGAACAGTGTAGATCCAGATAAGCCAGCACATTCATGTCATCTGATTAGGATCTACATTAATTGTTTAGATTCATCAGGTTATTTCTGACTAAGAAGTAAGCACTGTTAATTCAAATCAGACTGAAATTCTGGTATAGTGTGCAAGATTCTCATGTTCTTTTTTCATCTGACAGGTTCTTCAGATTCAGCCAAACTACATTTAAAATGAGAGACTTAACAATATTTCAAAATGTGAAAAAAGTCAGAAATCTTCTTTGTAATATTAATTTATAAGTATCCAGCAGTAACTGTGAAGATGTTAGTTTGTAAACTGTTAGGATATTACTTATTAACAGGGCACTAGACAACTTTTGGGGACAGGTACCCATACCCGCAGGAAGGGGAATTTTGCGACATTTTAATACAAAAAGGGGAATTTTAAGTCATATACACATATTTTGACAAAAGGGTCACACACACTTGTAATATTGTTTTCTACCTTTGATTATAATAGCAAGCATATTTTGTGACTTAAGACTAACAATGAAACAATTTAGTTACTTTTTTATTAACATTTTCAATTTTATTTTTTATTGGGTTTTTGGGGGGAATTTTTTTCTGAAATTGGGGAAAAAACACATACTATTTTGACACGGGAATGGGTCCCATATTCGGCCCCAAAAATGGCCTAACAAGTGCCCTGATTAAGAATCTTCTCTGTGGATAATCACTTGCTATTATTTAATTCGACTGATTATAGTGACATTAGAAAAGTAAAATTATGCTTTGCAAAACAGAAGCTACCAGTATCACACGTTATTAACCCCTCATTCCACTTTATAAGGGTTTTATTGCATATAAGTTCAGAGTAGATCCAGAACATCTAGCACATTCATGCCTTCTGATTGAGATCTAAACTTGCTTCTTGGTCAGAAATAACCTAAAGAATCATAAAGCAAACAGTGTTGATCCTGATCAGACAGCACAGAAGTGCAGGCTGATCTGGATCTACACTTAGTCTGTTTGCCCTCAAGACAAAGGCCTATTTATGGAATAAAAGGTTAAGATGTTTGTATTAGAAAATCAGGCCCTATATCAAATTTGTGGTTTTTGCATATAAAAAAATTCTCCCACCACCATATGCACACCATTGTTTTGGATCAATACTGAGCTTCACTCAACCCAAGGCTAGGCAGCTTGGCGGGCTCAGTAATATGCATTTCCACTACTGGCAATTAACAGTCTAAATCAAATCATTGTGGCTGCAACTCTACGGTAACAAGCAAGACTATCATAACTTCTTATTAACTGCAATGTTGTTATGACAATCTTGCATGCAGCCATTGAACATTCTTATATTTGTTGTGTTTTGTGGATTTCAAACTTCCCTTTTACATCTATTGGAACTTTCAAACTGAACCAAGCTTGTAGTTCTAATTTACTTTCTTCCCATTAATCACATCATTATGGTTTAACATATGCCCTATTTTGAAAATAGTAGAAAAGTAGTTCTTATAAACTTACTTCCCATTAATCACACCATTAGGGTTTAACATAGGCACTATTTGAAAATAATAGGAAAGTAGTTCTAACTTACTTACTTCCCATTAATCACACCATAACATAGGCACTAGTTTGAAAACAGTAGAAAAGTAGTTCTTAATTACTTACTTGCCGTTAATCACACCATCAGGGTTTAACATAGGCACTATTTTGAAAACAGTAGAAAAGTAGTTCTTAATTACTTACTTGCCGTTAATCACACCATCAGGGTTTAACATAGGCACTATTTTGAAAATAAACATCTCTCTCAGCTTGAAAGCTGCTGGTCTTCTGCTCAACAGGAAGTCTATTGTACCTAAAACAGAATCATGGGAAATGTATTCCTCAAACAGACGAGCTACATCCGTGAAAATGTAGGAAATAAATTTTTGTTAACAAGGTTTTTTATCACATGTGAACAGTATAAATCCAGATCAGCCAGCACAGCCATGCCATCTGATCAGCATCTACAATGTTTACAAAATGGTCAGAAATAACCAAATTTATAAAAAGGCAAACAGTGTAGATCCTCATCTGTTGGTATGGATTTGCTGGTTGATCAGGACCTACACTTTTTGTCCACAGATAACAGCTATAGTCACAATATGGCATATGCACAAAAAGTATTTTCTGCAAAATTGTGGTATAGAACAGTAAAGTAATAAAAAGAGTGCTCAGGATAGGTTCATACTGTTATTATTTGTTTAAATTGGTTAACCTGAATTTAATCAGTGGTTCGATTTCCAATTTTGTACAGTATTATAGAATTAGCACTGTGTATTAACATGACTTTTAGAAGAAAACTTTTTTTGAAGTTGCAACTTGATAATATTACATTGATTTATGTGTAAACATTAATTTATCGCATTAATACTGCCCTCTAGATGAAGATTTTAAGAATTTATGTTCAATGAGTTCAGACAATTTGATGTATTTCAAGTTGTTAAGGGAATATCTCAGACCAATTACTTAAACTGTCCCTATTTACCAGGCGAAATTTGGTATATACCTTATATGACTAAGTTAACTTCTTGACCTAAAGACCTTCTTGACCTAAAAACATTCAAAAACTAACATTGTGTACAAGTCCTCAACACTAAGTCTTCCTTACAATTTTTCAGTTAGAAAAGTGAGCTTTAATGTCAATCAGCTGATTTGAGACAAGACTTGGTCTTCAATCTCAGTTTCACAATGCTGGTACCTGTGTCTATTATATTCAGTCTTTGTTTTTTTTCTTATTCACAAATCTTTACCCTTGACTCCATGGTTACGTCTTTTATCACACGGGCAGACAGAAGATCTAGATCAGCCTGCACGTCTTAGTCATCTGGGCTAAAGGTTATAAAACTGAGTTTGGAAACCAGTCTCAAATCTCAAGCATCTGATTGGCTGAAATGGCGACTGGTCGCCATTTCAGAGAATCAGATGCTTGAGATTTGAGACTGGTTTCCATGCTCAGTTTTATAACCTTGGGCACAGATCATGATTTACACTGCTCCCTTTTAAATTAATTGGGTTATTTCTGACCATGAAGCAAACTGCTTAGATCAAGATCAAAAGGCACAAATTTTAAAGAGCATGCTGATTTGGATCTACAATGGTCACTCATGGTGGTTATCTGGTTATACAAAGGTCATCTTTCCGTGCACATCCATGCCATCTGATCCAGATCTACACCAGTCGCTCATGAGATAAAAGCTATATCCATGGAGTTAAGGGGTTAAGAAAGATTACGGTGACAATACATAAACAAGAAATTATACAAATGACTTATTACGACTATAGTTTGGTCATATTAACCCTTTACTTCAAAATATTTGCTTTTTTTGGCATTGTGCGAACAATGTAGATCAAGATCTGCCAGTACAGATCAGGATCTGAATTGTTCACTTTTTGGTCAGAAATAACCTAATAAATCAATAACAATATACGGTAAATTAAAAATCAAACATTGTAGATCCTGATCTGATGGCACAGATGTTCCAGCAGATCTGGATCTACACTGTCTGTCAATGAATTAAAGGTATATCTATGGAGTAAAGGGTTTAGCCATGCATGTGTAATTTTTTGCTACTTTAAAGCAAAGAAAGACAAACAAAATGCAAAATAATTAAACAATTTGGATTATATCATTGAATAAGAGGTGGAAATAGAAGAAATTAGCAGAGAATGGCAAAGGAACAACACTAAGGTACAGTAGGTGAAATCAGCAAAAAGAATGATCATAGCAGCAATAAAAACAATACCAGTACCCTTAACATATATTTAGTCATCTGGAAATCAAAAACAAACAGTTTTAAAGTTTCATAATCATATAAAACAAGTAAATTTTGTTTCTCTTTTATCGTTTATCTGGTGCCAAGGTTATAAAGCTGAGATTGGAAACCAGTCGCCATTTCAGCCAATCAGATGCTTGAGATTTGAGACTGGTTTCCAATGTCAGCTTTATAACCTTCAGTCATGATGTATCAAACTTATACTTTCATGCTTAAAAATAACGACACAATAATTCATGCAATCTTAACCCTTAACTCCATAAACAAGATAAAGGCACTTCTTGGAGCATTTGCAATCATCATAAATCCATATTAATACAGTCAGATTATCACGATCTACACTTGATAAAAAAAATAACTAAAAGCAAACCTGATTAAAATTGAAAGGATGTACAGGCTTATCTTAATTCTAAACTGGTCGTTAATATATATGGAGTAAAGGGTTAAAAGGCTAATTACTTGTAAATAGTCCACCGGATGTTCATACTCAGGCTCAGAAAATGGCTGACACTAAATAGTCCCAATTTTTTTGCCTTTTTGTGGGCATTTAATGGATAGTATGGCCAGAAAGGAATATGTTAAGTAAATGAGATGCTTTTACTGACACACTGATAGCATATTCATGTTTGGAAATGCAGTATATGAAAAAGGCCCTGGTTTTAGGATTGCATATGTAAAACAGTTTTGAAGTTCACACAGAAGTGAAAAAAACAGACCACCAGTTCCAAGGTTTCAAATCTCTGTTAATTGATACATGACCCCTACTTTCCTTGCTGGAAATGGACAGTAGAAACACTAAGCTTCAAAAGCATGTAAGTTAGCCCTTATTCAACTGGTACCAGCTATGATTGCCAGCCTTTTGAAACATGTCATGTTTACTATAGTTTATATAGGGAAGTCTATTTCAAGGTCTTACACCAAAAGAAAGGGATGAAAATTTTTCTAAAAATAGCATTTCTTCATATAAATTAGTTAAACTTTTGTTTGTATCAATATGCTAAGGGTTTTTTGTATTTTTCACAAGAAGTACATATATAAATGTAGCTACATAAACTACTGAGCTATAAACATTGTTGAAAAAATGAAAATAATGTTAGACTTTAGCAATGTAAATTAGGAAGAAAGACTAGTTAGATAGTTTTAAGAGAAAGTTCTATGATAAACAGACTGTCAACATAAGGCTACTTACTACGTGTATCAATAACGAAAAACATGCTGTTTATAACCCTTTACTCTATACGTATGGGTTTAATAGCATGAGCGACCAGTGTAGATCCAGATCAGCTGGCACATTCTTGTTGTCAGATTTAGATCTACACTGGATGCTTTTTGTTCAGAATTAACCAATTGAATCAAACACAAACAGTGCAGATCCAGATCAGAATGCAAAATGTGCCATGCTTGTTGATCTTGATTATATTATTCGCCCTTAGGCTAGAGAAAATAAATTATTAGATTCTCATCCGTTTTTTGGGAAAAAAGGGGCGGGTGGACACTTTTTATTTTTTATTTACGAAATACCTGAGAATAGAAGTTAAAACTAACTTCAATTTTTGAGAAAATGGTATTTATAGTTACCAGAACCTTTGGTGTAGAATATTCGTCCATCAATTTCTTTTAAAAATCATGACAACAACTAACAAAAGTAGCAGGTTAGTGCCTATTCTTGCTTGAAAAGCCATACAAGTCTTTAATAGTGACACTATCACCTTTGGTAAGCTTTGAAATGATGAACATTTTATTTTATTCTTGTCGGCCACGTTTTTTTCCACATCCGGGATGGTCTAAAACCTGTTCTATCCAGAACAGAGTATGTTCTGATTTTTTTTACGAATAAATTTTTTGGAAGCAGGTGGTTTTGGACAGGGGCGGGCATGGATGAGAATCTAAAATATTTTTTTCTATTGCCTTAGGATAACAACCACATCCAATGGAGTAAAGGATTAAGGCTACCATGAAACACTGGGGATGCAATTTTATGATTGTAGATTTATGTAACTTGAAAGGCAAGAGAAACATAATGTGGGGATAAGTATCTAGATTTAGGTCGGAAAAAGACTTTGTGGGCAATAAAATTTGTTTCTATTTGTCATGATTGGTAAAATTCTTGGATACATTTTCGCTAAAAACATTATTTATGAATTTAACATTTAAATTTGGACAGAATTTAACAAAAACGAGCCAGTCTTGATAAAAATCTAAAACTGAGTTCTCTTCAATCTTGCAATTCAACTTCATATACATGTAGTGATGCCTCACTTTGGACTACAGTATATAACCTGTAACACTAGAACAAACTTTAGCTATCACCAAACTTTTAAGGTGTTTAATATTTTCAAAACTGTATAAGTAGTTTGCGTCATGATTTTGTTAAATTATGCTTCCCTACAAAAAATAATGGACTAATCCACATGAAAAGTTTGTCACAAACATTTACAATTCATGCCAAACATTTGTTTAAAGTTTCAAGACAGTATACTGAAAACTGTACAAGAAATAGTATGCATAACAAACTTTTTGCAACAGACCAACCAAACAACCCACTGACCAATCAACCAACCAAATGAAGACTCTTATATACTGTGGTATCATTTTATTTAGCAATGGCTTAATTTTCGCATATTTCGTGCTCGGGCCAGTGCGCGAATTTAAAACCTAAGCTTAAATTTAACCAAAAAGTTCCACATACGTATCCGAAACGTGCTATGTCCGAATGGACCTACACTTTATATATAGTTGCCCGTATCGCAATTTGATATAAATTAGAAGTATCGAATAATTATGTTAATGAAGAAAATAAAATTTAGTTATAACTGTCGAATTTCTTTTGTAATATGTTTAATGTTACTTCAAAACTTTAATGACAATTTAGTCCGCGCATTTAGGTCTGGAAACGTTTTACCACACAGTATCGTTGTCATCTCATTTTTCATTTATCAACACTTTTTTGAGTAACTGTTTCGCAATTAATTGACACTTAAGAACATAAAACGGGTACGAAATTTAACATGCCAATAATGATATGAATGGTCCAGATAGATGGATCAAACGGGTCCCATGTCAATTAGCGGCGCCAAATAAACAGCGGTCCGATAATTGACTAATAAAGGAAGTGGTAATTGATATGGGGCCAACTGACACATGATTAGCTCGCGTGTTCAAATAAACAATAGGTATTGATAACAGGTCAGTAAAATATCGATAATAATATTTTTTTTGTTTGAAAAACTGGATTTGCGCGAATTTACGTCCGCGTGAAACAGTCTTTTTCGGCGATTGCGCGAAATTTCGTGCCAGCGAAATTAAATGATACCACAGTACCCCCAAACTTCATTGGGGTGGGGGGTATAATGGGAACAGAAAAACAACAAGACTATCATCTAAGACAAACTACGGCACAGCTGAGGAAAGGGTCAAACTACATGAAAAATGTCAAAAGTTACCTTTCATAACCCAGCTAGAGTTGCTTTCTCCTGGATGCACTCTTCCTGACAGAAATATGTAAGGTCTACTTCCTGAAAAGAAATATGGAAGATCACAGACACTGATGTCAGTTTAAAACTAGAGCTATCACTGAAGGTGATTAATACCCCCGCAATACTGCTTTGTCGGAGTATTCAGAAATAATGTTCGGATCTTTTTACCGACCAATTAATACAATATTCAATAGTGCTCCCATTCAAAAAATAATGGACTGATCCACATGAAAAAGATAAAGTCAAATAATGATAGGTATACACTTACAGGAATTATATCATTCTGTTGGTGTCTAGAACCCAGCCAGTGGCAGCATGTACATTTTTAAGAGTTTCTTCATGAATTAGTCAGGAAGTTCGTTCTGAGTATGATGATTGACGGTTTCTTATACAATTAATTAAGAACTTATAAGAAAACTGTTGACGTAGTAAGTGTAGAAGTTTGCATAACACAATTTTGTTACATCATGTCCCCAGAAAAAAATGATCCACACGAAAAATATGTCACTCACATCTACACTTCATGCCAAACCTATGAATCAAGTTTCAAGTCAATATCTTAAAAACTGTAGAAGTAGATCGCGTCACAAGATTTTGTTAAATCGTGCTCCCCTCCGAAAAATAATGGACTGATCCACATGAGAAAAAAAAATTGCGCAAATGTACTCACGAACATATGTTTAAAGTTTGTATTCGATATCTTGAAAACTGTTGACGTAGTAAGTGTAGAAGTTTGCATAACACGATTTTGTTAAATAATGCTCCCCTCCAACCAAAAATGGACTGATCCATAAAAAATATGTCACTAACATGCGCACTTCATGCAGAACATATCATTTCAGTTTCAAGTCGATATGTTGAAAACTGTAGAAGTTTGCATAACATGATTTTGTTAAATCATGTTCCCTGCAAAAAAGAATGGACTGGTCCACACAAAAAATATGTCACACACATCTACACTTCATGCTGAACATATGTTTAAAGTTTCAAGTTAATATCTTAAAAACTGTAGAAGTAGTTTGTGTCACAAGATTTTGTTGAATCATGCTCCCCTGCTAAAAAAAAATGGACTGATCCACATGAAACAAAGTATGTCATGGAAATCTACTCACAAACGTATATTTAAAGTTTCAAACCTGGAGAAGTAGTTTGCATCATAAGATTTTAAACAAAAGATTTTGTTAAATAATGCTCACCTGCAAAAAATAATGGACTGATCCACAAAAAAATATGTCGCTGACATACACACTTCATGCAGAACATACAATTTTGGTTTCAAGTCAATATCTTCAAAACTGTAGAAGTTTGCATAACACGATTTTGTTTAATCATGTCCCCTGCAAAAAATAATGGACTGATCCACACAAAAAATATGTCACGCACATCTACACTTCATGTCGAACATATGTATCAAGTTTCAAGTCAATATCTTAAAAACTGTAGAAGTAGTTCGCGTCACAAGATTTTGTTATATCATGCTCCCCTCCGAAAAATAATGGACTGATCCACATGAGACAAAAAGAAATTTGCGCAAATGTACACACGAACATATGTTTAAAGTTTCAAGTCGATATCTTGAAAACTGTTGACGTAGTAAGTGTAGAAGTTTGCATAACCCGATTTTGTTAAATCATGTCCCCTGCAAAAAATAATAGACTGATCCACACGAAAAATATGTCACGCACATCTACACTTCATGCCAAACAAATGTATCAAGTTTCAAGTCAATATTTTAAAAACTGTAGAAGTAGTTCGCATCACAAGATTTAGAAGTTTGCATAACACGATTTTGTTAAATCATGTACCCTGCAAAAAATAATGGACTAATCCACACGAAAAAATATGTCAAGCACATCTACACTTCATGCCGAACATGTGTATGAAGTTTCAAGTCAATATCTTTAAAACTGTAGAAGTAGTTCACGTCACAAGATTTTGTTAAATCGTGCTCCCCTCCGAAAAATAATGGATTGATCCACATGAGAAAAAAAAATAGCGCACGAACATATGGTTAAAGTTTCAAGTCGATATCTTGAAAACTGTTGACGTAGTAAGTGTAGAAGTTTGCATAACCTGATTTTGTTAAATCATGTCCCCTGCAAAAAAATCATGTCCCCTGCAAAAAATAATGGACTAATCCACACGAAAAATATGTCACTCACATCTACACTTCATGCCGAACATGTGTATGAAGTTTCAAGTCAATATCTTAAAAACTGTAGAAGTAGATCGCGTCACAATATTTTGTTAAATCGTGCTCCCCTCCGAAAAATAATGGACTGATCCACATGAGAATAAAAATAGTTCGCGCAAATGTCCTCAAGAACATATGGTTAAAGTTTCAAGTCGATATCTTGAAAACTGTTGACGCTGTAAGTGCCACAGACAGACCGGGTCAACCAACCAACCAACCGGATGATGACTCCTATGTACCCCCTATACTTCGTATGCGGGGGTATAATGACTTACAAAACAAGTAAGTCGTCAAACTAGAAGAAATCTTTGCCTTAAATAAAACACCTACATTTAAATACAAAACATACTTTATGAGGGTAACCTCTTTAAGTCTTGGGCAATGTCTTAACCAGTTACTCTATGGGATATGCCTTGACTCTTCTCCGACAAATTGATCAAACAAATTGATAATGACTAGTAAGAAAATAGAAATATATGCTTCCAATGATCTTTGTTTTTTATTTGATTTTTATTTGAAGTCCAACTAACTTTGATAACAAGAGGGCCATGATGGCCCTTATACCGCTCACCTGAGTACAAAAGTACTCTCAGCTTGTGGTTTCAGACAAGAAGATTTTTAAAGTTTTTCCTACATCAGTCTATATAAAATAAAGTGAACCCTGGGGCGGGGCCAATTTTGACCCCAGGAAATCATTTGAACAATCTTTGAAGATTTCCACTAGAGGGTGCTAAATGCCAAATATCTAAGCTCTAGGCCTTGTGGTTTCAGACAAGAAGATTTTTAAAGTTTTTCCTATACAAGTCTATATAAAATGAAGTGACCCCTGGGGCGGGGCCAATTTAGACCCCTGGGAAATAATTTGAACAATCTTTGTAGAGTTTCACAAGAGGATGCTTAATGCCAAATATCTAAGCTCTAGGCCTTGTGGTTTCAGACAAGAAGATTTTAAAAGTTTTTCCTATACAAGTCTATATAAAATGAAGTGACCCCTGGGTCGGGGCCAATTTAGACCCCTGGGAAATAATTTGAACAATCTTTGTAGAGTTCCACTAGAGGATGCTAAATGCCATATATCTAAGCTCTAGGCCTTGTGGTTTCAGACAAGAAGATTTTTAAAGTTTTTCCTATACAAGTCTATATAAAATGAAGTGACCCCTGGGGCGGGGCCAATTTTGACCCCTGGGAAATAATTTGAAAAATCTTTGTAGAGTTTCACAAGAGGATGCTAAATGCCAAATATCTAAGCTCTAGGCCTTGTGGTTTCAGAAAAGAAGATTTTTAAAGTTTTTCCTATATAAGACTATATCAAATGAAGTGACCCCTGGGGCGGGGCCACTTTAGACCCTAGGGAAATAATTTGAACAATCTTTGTAGAGTTTCACAAGAGGATGCTAAATGCCAAATATCTAAGCTCTAGGCCTTGTGGTTTCAGACAAGAAGATTTTTAAAGTTTTTCCTATATCAGTCTATATAAAATAAAGTGAACCCTGGGGCGGGGCCAATTTTGACCCCAGGAAATCATTTGAACAATCTTTGAAGATTTCCACTAGAGGGTGCTAAATGCCAAATATCTAAGCTCTAGGCCTTGTGGTTTCAGACAAGAATATTTTTAAAGTTTTTCCTATACAAGTCTATATAAAATGAAGTGACCCCTGGGGCGGGGCCAATTTAGACCCCTGGGAAATAATTTGAACAATCTTTGTAGAGTTTCACAAGAGGATGCTTAATGCCAAATATCTAAGCTCTAGGCCTTGTGGTTTCAGACAAGAAGATTTTAAAAGTTTTTCCTATACAAGTCTATATAAAATGAAGTGACCCCTGGGTCGGGGCCACTTTAGACCCTAGGGAAATAATTTGAACAATCTTTGTAGAGTTCCACTAGAGGATGCTAAATGCCATATATCTAAGCTCTAGGCCTTGTGGTTTCAGACAAGAAGATTTTTAAAGTTTTTCCTATACAAGTCTATATAAAATGAAGTTACCCCTGGGGCGGGGCCACTTTAGACCCTAGGGAAATAATTTGAACAATCTTTGTAGAGTTTCACAAGAGGATGCTAAATGCCAAATATCTAAGCTCTAGGCCTTGTGGTTTCAGACAAGAAGATTTTTAAAGTTTTTCCTATATAAGTCTATATAAAATGAAGTGACCCTGGGGCGGGGCCAATTTTGACCCCAGGGAAATAATTTGAACAATCTTTGTAGAGTTCCACTAGAGGGTGCTAAATGCCAAATATCTAAGCTCTAGGCCTTGTGGTTTCAGACAAGAAGATTTTTAAAGTTTTTCTTATATAAGTCTATATAAAATGAAGTGAACCCTGGGGCGGGGCCAATTTTGACCCCAGGGAAATAATTTGAACAATCTTTGTTGAGTTCCACTAGAGGATGCTAAATGCCAAGTATCTAAGCTCTAGGCCTTGTGGTTTCAGACAAGAATATTTTTAAAGTTTTTCCTATACAAGTCTATGTAAAATGAAGTGACACCTGGGGCGGGGCCAATTTTGACCCCAGGGAAATACTTTGAACAATCTTTGTAGAGTTCCACTAGAGGATGCTAAATCCAAATATCTAAGCTCTAGGCCTTAAGGTTTCAGACAAGAAGATTTTTAAAGTTTTTCCTATATAAGTCTATGTAAAATGAAGTGACCCCTGGGGCGGGGCCAATTTTGACCCCAGGGAAATAATTTGAACAATCTTTGTAGAGCTCCACTAGAGGATGCTAAATGCCAAATATCTAAGCTCTAGGCCTTGTGGTTTCAGACAAGAAGATTTTTAAAGTTTTTCCTTTCGGTTGCCATGGCAACCAGAGTTCTGCATGGAATTGATTTCTTTGAACAACTTTGGAAGAGCTTCATGCAAGGAACATACGTGGCAAGTTTCATCAAAATTGGCCAAGCCGTTTCAGAGAAGAAGTCGATTGAAGCAATTGTTGACGACGGACGACAAAAGCTCACCTTGTCACTACGTGACAGGTGAGCTAAAAACATGTATATGGAGTGATTTGTTAAAACTTGCTAGTCTACTATGGCTTTCCCAACTCAGCAGTACTCCAACTAGGACATCCAACGTTGGATGCAATATTTCCATCAGAGGATTCATTAGGGTTTAAAGGTACAGTATTTACATGATAATTTCCAACTTGCTTGCCAAAGTCCCCAAATTAAATATAACTGCCCCAAAAAGGGTTCAAGCAACCTCTGAACCCCCTCTGGCACTGCACCTGACTTCAACTGGGACAATAGCAGTACTTTACCTGGGACATCTGCATTACTTACTGAACTCCTCAACATGTTCCCTGCTCTCGGACTTTGGTCTTGCTGTAATGGTCAATACAGGGACAGGATTTCCCGACATGGTCTCACAGAGCACCTGCCGTCGGAAGAACACATGTTCACAGTCGACTGCTTGCTCCCACTGGGCCAGATGTGTCTGAAATTGATAAAAACTTTAATGTCAAGATCATAAACAAAACCAGAGACAAGTAACTGACTGAAATTGAGATCAGTCTCAAATCTCAAAGATCTATTGACTGAAATGGAGACCAGTCTCAAATCTCAAGCATCTGAATGACTGAAATGGAGACCAGTCTAAAATCTCAAGCATCTAATTTACTGAACTGGAGATCAGTCTCAAATCACATGGAGACCAGTCTCGAGTATAGACTATAATTAAGACTAGTCTCCAATATCAGGTTTATGAGCCTGGGCTTTGTCTCCCTAACATTTGTAATTCTGTCACTACAGGCATTTTTTATATTTCCCAGCATTTATTTTAAACTGAATAAAACTAAACAGCAATCCAGTCTGCAATCTCAACCTGTTGATTGGCTGAAATTGAGTCCAGATTTCTAATTAACCAATCACAAACTAGGGTTTTGAGTCTGTTCTCCAACCTAAAATTAATGTTCTTAAGCCTGAAGGAAATACTCCTCAATATATGGCATCAAAAATTTTCCTAAATTTTCATTAAAATCCAGCTTGCACGCTTTCAAAATGTAACAGCATCCAGTTCTTCTGCACAGATAGGTGATGAACCTATAGTGCTCTCCAGTGAAACACGTTAAACCAGACTAGTTACAGGAAAAAGAAAGCAGACCATTGTGTAACTCCAGCTCTTTGAAGGTAGAAAATGTTTATGTAAATTAAGTTCACATGATCTGTTGACCTTTTACTCCATATAATATTATACATGCTTTATCGCATGGAGGCACAAACAGGTTATATCCAGGTCAGCCAGCACATCTGTGCTGTCTGATTAGGAGCTACACTGGTTGCTTTTTGATTCATTAGATTATTTTTGACCAAGATTTGACATATTTTGATTCCAATAAGATGGCACCAATGTTCTGGATCTACACTGTTTACACATATGATTAATTATTTTTAATAAAATTATAGGATAACAAAGCTATCAATTACCTGAAGTGTTGAGTAGGTATAAGGATAATGATAAGCCATGTAACAAACGTCTTTGCTGTGTTTGAAAGTGACGGTAAATGTAGTTGTGTAGTAAGTCTTTCCTTTGACGCCTCCTGTAGCTTGCGCGCTGCGTGTAAAGTGATTACGGTAGTAGCAAATATCAGTGCCAGTTCTCACCCAATATGGCCGCCCCTCCATGGCTTCCATCACAGAAAATAGAATGGGTTGCATACCTGTAAACAAGAATAGTTAAATGAATAACAGGCAAAAGAAAGATAATGTTCAACTTTAACATTTTGTGATAACATAAAATAGATCATATTTCTTTACAGAGAAACAAAAATAAACACTGATCACTGTGCATTACTCTTTTGAATGTTATCAGGCATGAATCTTATGCCTGTCAAAGTATCCATATTAAGTATTACACTGTTTAAAAGTTTTGAAGCAATATAAAAATCAGGGTTGAAGGTTATAAAACTGAGCATAGAAACCAGTTTCAAATCTCAAGTATCTGGGCTGAAGGTTATAAAACTGAGTTTGGAAACCAGTCTCAAATCTCAAGCATCTGACTGGCTGAAATGGCGCCAATTTCAGCCAATCAGATCCTTGAGATCTGAGACTGGTTTCCATTCTCAGTTTTATAACCTTGGGCGCAGACTTTTACTCCTTGGCAGTTATCCCACTGAGCCAAAAGTGAAGATCCAGACCAACAGTCAGATCTGTACTGTCTGATCAGGATCTACACTTGTCCCTTTTTAATTCATTATGTTATTTCTGACCAAGAAGTGAACAGTGTACAGTAGATACTGATCAGACAGCAATGAGGAGCCAACTGATCTGGATGTACACTGTTTGTCCATGTATAACAGCCATATCCAATCAAGTCTAAGGGTTAATGCAGCACTGCATGTTGACACTGTTCATTCATGTACAACATCCATATCCAATCAAGTTTAAGGGTTAATGCTGCATGTTGCTAACTAAACACACAAAAGAAGACATACCAATGTCTGGTTTTCAACTAATGTAGAAAAACAGAAAAAGGATTTTTTATTGCATACCAAAGTTGAACTGACTGTTGAGCTTTTCACAGTTGACAATGTTAAACCTGTACGGTCGACCAGCCACCATGTTGCTCACTTCAAAGTAGAACCACTGGTGGTGATGGTTTGTGTTGATGTCTGGGTTCAGAATCAGGTCATACTCATACTCTCGTACCTGATAAGTAAGAATTCAGATACTGCATATTTCCAGCTTGGGAAAATTTAACTTCAATAAATTAAAGGAATACGTTCGGCAAATTATAACCTTTGTTTAAATGATAAAATGTATTTTGAATAATACAATTTTCGTAATCAATTGATGACGACGAATACGATAATTGTAAAACTTTCTTTTAATTACACTGATAATCGTTTTTTCGAGCGTAGCATGAGAGCTGCCATTATTGACATCTCGTTGTCTCGCGAGAGATAAAACAACGAGGTGTGACGTCATTTACACACTTCCGTTTCATAAAGAATATACGCAGAGATGAATGATGGCAAATTTATTTATATGAAAACATTGCTATATGCGTGAAAATATTGCAAAAGGAGCACAAATAGGAAAAAATCACATAACAGTTTTAGTGTATTTAGTGTTTTTACCTTCTTATCTTACATTTTGCTCAAGTAATTGCATCGCTCACTAGGATTCAAAAGACAATATGTTAAATGAGAATGTGATACGCTACGATCGCTTTGAAATTTTCCTTTTAGTATAAATTAACATTGAGTTTACTATTGTCCCCTCACGTCTCCTCAAATTAAATATGTCAATTAATTTTTTCACACCATTTTAATATGTCACCCGATCTTCTTCGGAGCAAGCTGGCTAGTGAGATTAACGTATCAGTTAGAGGCAATTAACAATAACACGGGCGTGTTCAAACTTGTACCACTCAGTGTGCAACATTAAATTTTATAATTAGATTTAAGAAAGAAATATACAATTTTACAGTAAATGTTTGTTTTGAAGTATTGAGTTGCACTCAACCCCAGGCTTAGCGGCGTGTAGATTAATATGCATTTCAATTAATAACCATTAACAAGCTTAATCAAACCGGGCCTGAAACATTTTCATATTTGTCAGGGTTCGGTGACTTTCAAAGTTCCCTTAAATTTTCAAAAATACAATAATTCAATTCAGGGCCTTCCCCAAGACATTATGACACCGGTATGCCTTAATTTCTTGACAAACTTATATGGGACGATTGATCTGCCGGTATGCCTTTAATCTTTGTCGGGATGGCTTCATACTCAATAAACAGCTCGATGTCCCCCGAGCCATGTGCACTGTTGTGGGAAACACCAACCGTTTACAACCCCAGACAAATATCTGACAAGCTCTAAATTCGCCGACATCCGTTTATTCAAATTCGTCGTATCATAAAGTTATTGTTTCTTCAGGTCGCAAATGAATTTACAGATCAAAAACGTTACGGTAAAGCAAATTAGCCAATGACGATCAATTTCTCTACTTTTTTCTGGGAAAACTCCGCCTCCCGATTAGTATGCATGTTGGTGCCTTTTGATTGCGCGGACCACCTGAAGTCGGGTAACTATTACGCAAACGATACGAGTATAATTCTCGTATAATTATTCTTTTTGCACCAGGAGAAAAACATAACTATGTGAATTTAGTGAAAACAAGAATTATTCGACTGTTGAATAATAAATTCAAGAAAGATGTATTTTCATGGATCTATGTATTACATTTAAAAAAAAGTCAATGGTACTTGTTAATACAAAATGAAAAAGTGGTTAATGTGATCGCTTCAGATGCCGCATACAGCAATGACTCTAGATCGCTGAATTCAAACGTTTACCTTCAATTTAAGGACATCGTGTATATACGAAGTAAACGCATTTTGGCCGAAAAATCTGCCAAGTCGATCAGGAAAAATATTTTACACCTATATATTGGCCTCACTACTCTTAAACAAGAAAAAAGGTTAAAATGTGCTACAATTCTCGGCATTCTTTTGTAATTAATGGTGGCATAACAAGCAGTTTCTTTCTATCTTGGCTACTATTCAGTTTCAGAATTTTCAGGCTCAAAATCATACACTATTATATATTTGTTAAATAAATGAATATTCCATGGTTGAGAATGATAAGAATTGGACATTAAATGGAAACGATACGAACCGGAAGTGTGTAAATGACGTCATCAGCAGGTGCGCGCATCGAAAAGGAAACAAACATGGCGACGGCCATAGATGCCCGCCGATTTTGCAAATAACGGATCTTTGACAGGAGATAACTTTGTCAATATTTAACATAAAATGAAGTTCTATACGTCAAAATGATGCATAAGTAACGCTTAATAACATAGTACTGGTGAAATCCAGCCAAACGTATTCCTTTAACACCAAGTAAAAAATGAGAAAAAATATCATTTTACAAATTTATTGCTGTGCGAATACAGTCAAACCTGTCTTTAGCAGCCACCCAGGGGAGTGACAAAAAGTGTCTGCTATATACAGGTGGCTGTTAAAGACAGGTTAAAATGAGAACAAAATGTCAGTTTAAGACATATTCAAACTGGCTGTTTAAGACAGGTGGTTGCTATTCGCAGGTGGCTGCCAAGGCAGGTTTCACTGTATATCATTTGCATGAACATTCGAATATGGAGTAAAAGATGAATTTCAAACCAGAACAGGTACACATTTGTAATATTTACACAGACGGCTTCATAGGGCTGTCACACTTAACAATACCTCTTAAATATACTTACAAATATCGCTTTCCTTAGATTGCCACACTCAAACTGAGAGGAAAATCTCAGGCAGTCTGGACCTGGTTCATATCTACCATTTGAACCCACCCTGTTAACAAACACAAACATCAGTGTAAGTGCATAAATGCTTAAAAAATGAGAATTTTTGGGAAATGTCTAAAGACCTATCAAGAAAAACATTCAAAACACTGGGACCATGTTAAAAAGAGCTCCAAAATAATTTTATATTCTAAGTTAAGATTCGATCAGCAATATATTTTAATGCTTTACTTCACAGAAAACAGTGTAGATTCAGATCAGCTGGCACGTAAGTGCCATTAGATCAGGATCTACACTGTTCACTTCATGTTAAAAGATAACCAAATGAATCAAAGAGTAAACAATGTTGATTCTGATCAGATGGCACTGCTGTGCTGGCTGCTCTGAATCAACACTTTTTGCCAATACGACATTAATGATTTACTTTTTATTTATAGAAATATCAGTTATCAGAAAAAAAAATATCAGACAATTCATCATTAATACAACAACATCAAAATACTAACTTCATATTATACAATGTCAACTGACCTGAACTCATCCCTGTTTGAGATGTTGGTGTTGTCTGGTGTGTAGTTGACACCCGTTCTTGCCTTAATGGCATCCAGATCGTAGGCATCACGATCTATCACATGCTCGGGATGTATCATACGATCTATGTCTTCAAACACTTTCATTCTGAAATCATTTATATTTAAGTTAATGGGGAATTGTTAACAAATACTAGATGGGTGTTCAGTTGAACACTTGTGTCGCCCTCTGGTGCTGTCGGAATAAAAATGCAAGTACCAAAAGGGGCATAACTCCATCAAATGTGACCTTGACCTTAAAATATAGTATTGTCACGAGCTTATTGTCATAGGGAATATAATTTGAAAGTTTGATGAAGAAATATTAATAAATGGCAAAGTTATTGCCAACGTTAAGTTTTCATATAAAGGGGAATAACTCAATCAAGTGTGACCTTGACCTAAAGAATGTGGTATTATCATGATCGTGTTGTGAAAAGGAATATAATTTGAAATTTTGATGAAGAAATATTAAGAAATAGCAAAGTTATAACCAATGTTAAGTTTTCGTAAAAAGGGAAATAACTCCATCAAATGTGACCTTGACCTAAAGAATGTGGAATCATCATGAGCGTGTTGTCATAAGGAATATAATTTGAAGGTTTCATGAAGAAATATTTAGAAATGGCAAAGTTATTGCCAACGTTAAGTTTTGGTGTCTAAATTTAAGTACAAAGAGGGAAAGGGGAATAACTCAATCAAGTGTGACCTTGACCTAAAGAATGTGGTATTATCATGATCGTGTTGTGAAAAGGAATATAATTTGAAAGTTTGATGAAGAAATATTAGGAAATGGCAAAGTTATAGCCAATGTTAAGTTTTCATAAAAAGGGAAAAAACTCCATCAAATGTGACCTTGACCTAAAGAATGTGGTATCATCATGAACGTGTTGTCATAAGGAATATAATTTGAAGGTTTCATGAAGAAATATTAAGAAATGGCAAACTTATTGCCAATGTTAAGTTTTAGTGTCTAAATTTAAGTACAAAAAGGGGCATAACTCCATCAAATGTGACCTTGACCTTGAGAATTCGGTATCACCTCGAGCGTGTTGTCATAAGCAATATAATTTATAAGTTTGATGAAGAAATATTAAGAAATGGCAAAGTTATAGCCAACGTTAAGTTTTAGTGACGGATGGACGGACGGACAAAGCGATCCCTATGTATCGCCATTTCTTCGAAAGGGCGACACAAAAACCACACACAAAAGGTTAAAATATACTACTCAAAATTTGATAGGGATCGCTTTTCATATTATCACGATTTTTTTACCCTACCAAGTTTCAACCGCTGTACCCCTTCAATAGTTTGTCGGCTCATTCCTTTTTTTTGCACAAATCTGATGTCAAATGAATTAATTTTCAGAATCCTAGCAACTACTTTAACATTTTAACTTATTTTAGAAACAAAATTATGTTTTAATTGATCCTTTTCAAATTTTGAGTAGTATATTTGACACAAAACCGACAAATGCCAGCTGATTTCTAACAACATTTCAAAGAAAATAGTTTAGTGGGAAGTAAAAGAAAAAAATATGGACTGCCAAATTATTTATTATTAATAAAGATGTTAAAAGATGGCAGACATAAAGAATCAAAACATAAGAATCATACCCAAAATTATTTAACAAAAAAAGATCACTTTGTCAAGAAAAAGAATATAGAAGATAAATCACTATCACAGTATCTTTGATGGCTGCCTTTTTGAACAACAAGGGAACCATCAATTACTTAAATTTTGGAAAAATGGGTTACTGAGCAGGGCATTTGTTTGACAATATTGGGTCCCTTAATGGGCAGCATTCCCCTCTCAAAAAAAGTTTGTTATTTTCCCCTATTTCAGAAAAAAATTCTCCTCCCAAATCTAACATAATATTTAAATGGACCCCCGAAAATGCATGTAATTGATAAATTGATTTTTCTGTAAGTCACAAAATATACTAGCTATTATAATCAGTGGTGGAAAACAGTGTTATGAGTAAGTGTGACACTTCAAAATCAGAACATGCATATATGACTTAAAATCACCCTTTTTGTCTTTTTTGGGTGAACATGACACAAAACTCCCCTTCCGAAGGGTGTGGGTACCTGTCCCTAAAAGTTGTCTAGTGCCTGCTGAGTCATGACAACTGTAGTCAGTTGTGTCCACTGAATTGTATTTACCTTTGAACACCAAACTTCCGATGATACAGAGGTTCAACAATGTCCGGTGATTTAGCTCCCCACATATCGGGGTACGCTAGCTTCTCGAACTTGTACACAGATTTGGTCATCCTAGCCTCTTCCTGGTACAACATGGGATCTGGTTTCTGATCAAACACATCATCCTCATCATCGTACATGCCGTAACTTTCATAGTCGTCATCTTGCTCTATTAATGGAATTGGTGTAATACACAAAGCTTGAGTAAATGATGGCATGTTGTCAACAGAATTATCTTTTGCAGGTTTTTTGGTCTTTTTTGTGTCTTTTGCAACTTTTTTGGATCCTTTGGCTTTTTTCGATCTTTGGTTTATGGGTTTTTTCGAATTTGATGATTTGCTTGACGAGGTTGGGAAATCTAATGAAATTACACTAGCACCAGTCTTGAGGTTGACAGCACCTGCTGTTTCAGGTCGACTATAACTGTCAATGTAATCGGGATCGCCCGTAGCGGATGATACTGTGTGTTGGCCAGTACTACGAGTTCCGCTGTAGTAGCCAGAACTGTCGGAGTACTCACTTGAGCTCCGCGGCATCTGATACATGCTGGCTGGACATGATGCAGACTTGTGTAGATTCTCAACGCTCATTGGATAAATACCAAGTGCCGTTGCCATTTTGTACCTGAAAGGTAAATATGTTTCATAATAGCCAAGTCATTGGAGAAAATAAATTTGAAAAAGTTGCTGTTTATTAATAATATATACAATATAAAAAAGTTAATTGTTTATTAATAATATATAAGATATAAAAAAGTTAAATATTAACATCAGAAATATCAGAAAACACAGCTTTGCCAATCAGCCAAAAAGCAAAGAGAAAAAAAAAGAAGATAAAATGTTTTGACATTTTTAATTTTCAAACAACAACCAAAATTGCTCATCATTTACATAAACATAATGTGACTTTGTAACAAACTTTTACTAAATTACAACATATTATTTGACCCATTTTGCCAGTAAAGGTTTTTTTTAACTTTGATTATAATTTGGACATTTTGAGTTCCTGTATTATATAGTCAAAACTTATTATAACAATAAAAAAATGCTGATCTCAATACCCTTTATGTTCATATTTTTTGAAATCCAGCTTCAAATCCTTAATAATCTAAGAAAAATAATTCTTAGACTAAAGATAATTTAATAAGTAGAATTCCATTATTGAAATATACGTGTTCTCTATATTTTTCTATTTTTTATACTTTTAAGATTGCATCCAAGCAAATAATTAATTAAATTTACTGCCCCAAAACATAGGGTTTTTTGTTTAATATATTGTTGCTGAAACTGATGTCTAACTAATAGGTTAAGGAAAGAGACCTGGGCCCAAGATCATAAACAGATATAAGAGACCAGTCGCAAATCTAAGCAACTGAATGGCTGAAATGGCCGCTGGTCAACATTCCAGCTTATCAGATGCTTTAGATCTAAGACTGGTCTCCAGTTTTAGTCTTATGATCTTGGCCCCAGGCTCACATCTGATTGACCCTGTATTCAAAGGTGTTACGATATTTACCTGCTGGATTCCCTATCATTCATGGTATCATAGGAAGCAGTTGGAATGACAACAGACCCCTCCTCCGACACATCTATCTCAAACAGTTCCGGGAAAAATACATTGTACATCCTTAAATCATCTGGCGCCCGCTTGAAGGACTCTGGGCTTGTTCCACATAATTCTTCCTCAATCTGTAACAGTATTTAATCTGCATGATGTCAGATCTATTTAAACACTCTTATTCAAAACTAGTCTGCCAGTCTACATTTTTCTTATTAAATGTTTTAAATCCCAATATGGACAAAAAAATAAATAACTGTGGACTTCCAAAATATAACTTGTACATTGTGACTAAATCTGCTACACCATGCAAAAAAAAATGCGCTTTGAAATGACGACCAACTGCAGGGTTACTTGTACTCGTACTCGTACTTACTCGAGTACCAATTTTCAAGTACTCAGCAGGACTCAGTACTCATCTTAAATTACGAGTACAAGTACTCGTACTTACTTAAGTACTGTTAAAAAATGGTCAGTACTTATGAGTACTTTACGAGTACTATACGAGTACTGTCACACTTCAATGAAATAATATGAAATTAAATAAACTTAACCTAATGAATTGTATGTATAAAATGGAATGGTAATAAAAATAATTCATTAATATCTCATATTGGGAAGGGCAATTAAACAACTTTTGTATATGCTGTTATGTACTTACTTGTTGTTTATACTATTTCATGCATTATATTAAATCAATAAATAAATCATTATAATTGTCAATGGCAGGGCTTTTCAGAAAATTGGGAAGAGGCCCTGGTCTTTCCAATTGGGAATTTTATGCGCAATAATTGTTTATTTTGGGAAAACAAAATTAATTGAATGAAGGGTTCTACTTTATAAAATTGAATAGTAATAGGTATTTTTAATTTAAATCTAATTTATTATGCACTTAATTTTCCAGACATCAATTTTCAAACACTCCTCCCAGGAGTTTTAACTATTTTTGGACATTTTACCCAGCACTTTTGGAAGAGTTTCTGCTGCAATTGGGGAAAAAAAATACTGCATTTTTGGATTGGGAAGAGGCCTTTTATAGGCCTCTGTTATATAAGGATGAAAAGCCCTGAATGGTTGAAATACATTTGTACCTTACTAAAATTTACAGTGCATTCAGTAAGACTGTAAGATTTAGCAATGGAGTCAACAGAACTGATTATCACCTTATTATAATACAATGGACGATGATAACATGTTTTCTCACCTTTGCAATTATGATTATGGTGGGACCAGATAGGTTTAGATGACACTTTTGAAAGGCAAATGATGTCGCTATGAAATACCTGTGACTATTGTCGGTTGAACTAGTTGTTGATGGTCACTTTGTTCAATAATGGATTACTTTTGATTTCTGTGTGTGTTAATATATTTTTTGTCTAGTGATAATGTCAATAATAAAATTATTACTGCTTCGTTATAAATAAAATAATACAAGCATACCACATTTGAATAAGTTAAAAGTATATTGTGTATGCTATATAATTATAAAAATAGTACTAAAAGTTTTTGTACTCGCAAAATACTCATGAGTAACCTAAGTAGTACTCAGTACTTACTTAAGTACACTCACAAAAGTGAGTACTCAGTACTTACTCGAGTACATCTTAAGCATCCAGTACTCTGTACTTACTCGAGTACTGAACCTCATTACTCAGCGAAACCCTGACCAACTGGTGAGCAAATGACAAAGATCACATGTATACATCTAGTGGGAATAAATAAAAATATTAATACAGTAAATATTAATTAAGTCAACATTTTTAATGCAATATTTAACTTCCCTAGAACCTGGTTTAAACCCCCAGTGGCAATTTGATTTGCCACTTACCGTTCCAAGGTGGTAACCCCTCGGGTTCTCAGTTTTGTTAATTGTTTGTGGTGATTCCTGATTAGGGCTGTTCCAGGAAAAAGGAGTGGAGGGTGGAATGGAACTTAAAAATGGGGGTACCACCAACACAATTATATTTATTTTCAAACCCCAACCAATAGAATTGTAATAGGTCAAAGACCCACCACCACTGCATTATTATAACAATTTATACCCCCCACCGATGCAATTAGAAACACGGATTGTAGATTTCAGGAGACAAGCTCATTGTAAACTTGCATGAATTTTTTGTTGATCTAATATTACAAAGATGATTTTACCATGCAATTTCAATGTAATTTTTTTTCCATATTAATCATTTTGTTTGAAATTGTTTCATTTTGATATAACTCGTAAACTGTCCTAACTGCTCATGTTTCAGAAGGAATAAAGAAAACTTGAAGTGATGAATCAAATATCATTCCTATTTGTTGCACATGTTTTAGATCAACAAGTCCTCACATGGGCAGCCAGTCATAGGCTGCCAGGATGTAGGCCAGACTGCTCACCAAGGCCTGTATTATGTGAACAGATTGAAAGACTGATTGTACAAATTTGTATTCATGTCTGTTAATGAACTCATTATTTGTGTCGCTCTATTCTCGGATACCTTAATGAATCCTAATTACATGTACTTAAAACATTTTTTTTTATTCTTTCCGCAAAGATAATGATTTGAATCAATGGGAGAGCCACATATATTTTTTAGACAAACACTAGTTACAAATAAAATGTGGGCAGATACTTTACTAAGTAAGTCATTAAACTGTATGTAGCTTTCTTAAGCTACAACTTGTCATTTTAAATTAGTACTGTACTGTCCGTGTTTCTTAAAAAATACACTTGGTACTTTAGCAGTATCAAATTATGAATAAATATATTATTATCAATGACAATGTGAAATTTCATTAAATAATTTCAGAAACTATTGCATTGACTGTTCCTATTTGCAGGTATATATTATTCGCCAGTATATACTACATAGAATTACAGGTTTAGATATGTGTCACTTAGATTTTGTGTATTATTCGTATTTCTTAAAAATATACAGATTGAACTTAACCAGTACTTATATATGATCATACACAACAATATTGTGAGATTTCATTAAGATATTTTAAACAAGAAACCAGTAGAACCAGTGGATTTGACGTTCCAATAGGCTTCCGCAAATAAGGAGCCTGACCAATATCCGAATTTAAGACATGCCACACTTGTCAGCATAAACATCGCTTAATAACGGATTCATTACCAAATCAGTGATAAAAATTTATTAACATATCGTAATAGTTAGCTTTATACTTATATTTGAATGTTTCAACAAGGTTATTTTAATTATTTGTGGCCAAAAACTTGGCCACATGTTTGATGTCCGAGGATCTCGCCATTTTATGCTGGTGTCGACAGGGGCGTAGCCAGCTTTTTACAAGTTGTAGGCACATATAAGGGGTGCAAAGCCACCCCCTCCCAAAAAAAAAGCAGTAAACAAGTGGAGATTAAGCGTGACAACAATGAGAATTGCAACGTAGGTCTGCATTTACATCTGGCAAAGAAAATAATCATTTTCCCAGAAGCCAAATACATATTTGATTCGACAAAAACGGCTTGAACCTGCTACCATACCATCCCGTTCTGTTTTTATTGTATTTTTGGGACTTTTGAAAACGTCATTTTCCTGTACAACTTGTAGGCCCGGGCCTACATGGCCTAATAGTAGCTATGCCACTGGTCAATATAACATTATATAACATTACTTCGTTAAATAACAGCGTACCAAGTTTTCAGTTTTCGTACGCTTACCAGCTGTGACAAGCAGATGATTAATGTCAGGTTTTACAGACTAGCTAGTTATTATTGACCACTTTAAACCCCCCCCCCCCCCCCACAACACATTTAGAATGTTTTTATTAACCGTAAGCAACACAATTAAAATTGTTGAAATACCCCCAAACAACACATTTGCTTCTGTGAATCACCCCCCACCCATCAAATTTTAATTAGTTTCAGTTCCACCCCCCCCCCCCCCCACTCCTTTTTTCCTGGAACAGCCCTTATGCATTTTTCACCTTTTTCTGACATATATCATCACAAAATTTTGATTTTTACTTCAGATCAAACCACAAACAAATATAAACTTTAACTAGCTGATTATTTTCTAAAACTAGAAATGTGTCCATAGGACACGGATGCCCCCGCTACGCATGTTTGTCATGGTGAACATTTATACCAAGTTATTTTAAAATCCAATAAGTAATAACAAACTCACAGCCCAGACAAGAAAATTCTATTTTTAGGAACAGTGACCTTGACCTTGGACCTACAGGCATGGGTGTTGTATGCGACACACCGCCTTGTCATGGTGAACATTTGTGCCAAGTTATTTTGAAATCCCACCATTCATAAGAAAGTTACAGCCCGGACAAGAAAATTCTATTTTTAGTAACAGTGAACTTGACCTTGGACCTATAGGCATGGGTATTGTACGCAACACACCGTCTTGATATGGTGAATATTAATACCAAGTTATTTTAAAATCCATTAAGAAATAACAAAGTTACAGAGCGGACAAGATTTTTCCAACAAAATTCTATTTTTATAAACAGTGACCTTGACCTTGGACCTATAGGCATGGGTGTTGTACGCGACACACCGCCTTGACATGGTGAACATTTGTGCCAAGTTATTTTGAAATCCCTGTAGTTATAAGGAAGTTACAGCCCGGACAAGAAAATTCTATTTTTAATAACAGTGACCTTGACCTTGGACCTACGGACATGGGTATTGTACGTGACACACCGTCTTGATACGGTGAACAATCATACCAAATTATTTTAAAATCCATTAAGAATTAACAAAGTTACAGAGCGGACAAGATTTTTCCAACAAAATTCTATTTTTATTAACAGTGACCTTGACCTTGGACCTACAGGCATGGGTGTTGTACGCGACACACCGCCTTGTCATGGTGAACATTTGTGCCAAGTTATTTTGAAATCCCTTTATTTATAAGGAAGTTACAGCCCGGACAAGAAAATTCTATTTTTAATAACAGTGACCTTGACCTTGGACCTACGGGCATGGGTATTGTACGCGACACACCGTCTTGATATGGTGAACAATCATACCAAGTTATTTTAAAATCCATTAAGAAATAACAAAGTTACAGAGCGGACAAGATTTTTCCAACAAAATTCTATTTTTAGTAACAGTGACCTTGACCTTGGACCTACAGGCATGGGTGTTGTACGCGACACATCGCCTTGTCATGGTGAACATTTGTGCCAAGTTATTTTGAAATCCCTCTATTCATAAGGAAGTTACAGCCCGGACAAGAAAATTCTATTTTTAGTAACAGTGACCTTGACCTTGGACCTACGGGCATGGGTATTGTACGCGACACACCGTCTTGATATGGTGAACATTCATACCAAGTTATTTTAAAATCCAATAAGAAATAACAAAGTTACAGAGCGGACACGATTTTCGAACATACACACACACTGACACACTGACACACCCACACACAGCCAGGGTGAACACTATATGCCCTTCCGCCATTACATGGCGGGGGCATAAAAAAACTTTGTCTTTATTACAATTGATTTATGTAGCTTCTTAGGCACTTTCGCTATCTAAACATAGAGGATTTAATCAAGAATCTCAGAGATCAACTGAGAAATGTAGACTGACAATACAAGTTGCTTATAAACAGTCCATTGAGGTTTATCTATTTATTCCACACAAAAGAGATCATACCTCTTCAAATTTATCAGTCTTGAACCTTTCATCATCACTATCAATATCATCGTCATCTTCAAGAGAACTGTTGTCACTGTCCCCACCTTCTGCACCACTGGCTCGGGCTGCATCAGGTTCTGAATATAAGTTTATGTAATGTGTGTAAGGTGAAGATTGAAAAATCTGTAACCGAGAGTAAACTGTTCTTAGGGAAACCAGACTCTGCCAAGTTCCTGCCAAAACAGTTCAACTTAGGTCAACCAAGACACAAAATTTACCACTATTTATTGCAATAAAGCTTACTGTAAATTTGCTCTTTTGTCATGTGGTTGTTCGAACACTCATTCAGAAGGCCAAGATAATGCGATATATTCTCCTCAATATTTTGGTAACAACTGAGTATATTTAAGAGTGTAACGATAAGATTAAATCAATATTTCTTGTGTTCATTGGGAAATGAAAACCATTTATGCTGTTTAAAATTTAGTTTGATTTAAACTTAATTATTTTATATCGATTGCGAAACAAGTTCTTCCAAATTATATATTAATCACGCTGGATGACTATTTATTGGGTGTCCAACCAGTACTAGAGCCGAATGTGGCTGTTTAAAGTAAGTGTAAAACCTAATTTTATCAACCCAAAGTTTTCCATACCCCAATAATCATTACAAAATATCAATTCAAGCCTTAATTTAATTTTTATTTCATAATAACACATACTTACCACCAGCTCCTTCCGGTGAGTACAGTTCTGACTCGGGCAGATCATATTTGACAACACTGCGTATGTTTCCCAGCGGCAGTTTATTACGTGGGCAGCATTTCCTCATGATCACACTGGCCAATAGAATAAGGCTCTCCATCTCCCTGCAGTCTATTACATCCTGGGCACTCTCGTACAACACCCTGATACCGTTAGCTTCTACCAGCGCTTTACGACCAGAACCTAAGTACATGTCACAATTGAGAATATAGGAAAAATGGTCTTCTGTGATTTTCATTTGTCACTTTAGTTATTAACCCTTTCCTCCATAGATACACCTTTATTGCGTGGGCGAACAGTGTAGATCCAGATCAGCCGGCACATCTGTGCCTTCTGATCATGATCTGCACTGTTCGCTTTATGATTCCTTATGTTATTTCTGACCAAAATGCGACCAGTGCAGATCCTGATCAGACAGCATGGATGTACCGGCTGATCTGGATCTAGACTGGTTGCACATGCATAAAAATGCATATACTGTATAATGAAGGAAAGGGTTAATGTAATTGGAAAGAACTTGGAACTATCTTTAATATTCTCACAAATAAGTAATTAAAAAGTTAATTTTTTTACACATTATGCCTAAATAAAGTTGATTTTACCACGAAATGCAAAATAACCAATGTCATCATTACCAATCTTTTTACTTCATTTTAAAGATTTACTCAAGCTGTGTGAAAACACATTTTGTAATGCTGTACTCCTATGAATATAAACATTCTGACCAGCAAGTGACCTTTGTAGATCCAGATAAAGCAAGAATGTGCTGACTGATCTGGATCTACACTGGTGGCACATACAATAAAACCAGTATATATAGAGTAAGAGGTTAATTCAGCTAATTTAAGCATACTGTGTCTGATAGCATTTCTGCAGAAATAACACTTCATGAAGAAAATAAATATTATAAGCAAAATAAAGCATATAGGCCCTAATTCAACATAAAATATCCTTATAGTGTACAAAAATTTATGTAGAAAAGTTATAATCAAAGAAGCTTACGCAGGTTTGTGATATTTTTGAGCACATTGAGCAAGCCTTTTCGAATGTTAACATGTCTATGTTTGGTGTCCGCCTGGTGCCAGTCACTATAGAGTGCCAGGATGGCAGGTACATATTCTCCACCAATCGTCCGAGCTGCGTTGTTTCCTGAAAAATTTTCACAAGTGTTATACTGCTTTATGTTATTTTTACAAGAACACATTTCTGCATAGAAGACACAAGCAACATTTTCATGGGCATAAATTGGCACATATGGATTACATTTTCAAGTCAAACTATTTCTTATTTTAGATTAGTTTTAGACAGCCCATTTGTCTCAGTGCAAATATTTTAACCCTTTCCTCCATAGATGCACCCTTATTGCATGGGCAAACAGTTTAGATCCAGATCAGCTGGCACATCTGTGCCATCTGATCAGGATCTGAACTGTTCACTATTTGATTTATTAGGATATTTCTGAACAAAAAGCGACCAGTGCAGATCCTGATCAGATGGCATGGATGTGCCAGCTGATCTGGATCTACACTGGGCGCACATGCATAAAATGCGTATATATGGAGGAAAGGGTTAAAGTAGAATTTGCAGAAAGTAATATAATCTTGACATTTTAGCCAATCAGATGCTCGAGTTTTGAGACTGGACTCAAATCTTAGTTTTATTATTTTTGGCCCTGCTATACTTACTGGACTTGGTGAGGTTGTTGAGGATGTCAAGCCCATACTTTAAGGCACTTGCATGCTTACGGCTACACTGTAGAACTATCTTACAGATTGGGGGAATGGAATTGTGCTTTCCTAGGTACGAGGAATTCACACCTGAAAATCAACTTCTGATAATTAAAATGTTACACCAATTATATCCATAGTTTTATGTTACATTGTAACAGTAAATATGTTACATGCCCACGCTGTTTATATAATTGTTGTTAAGCTCATATTTCAAACTGAACAAAACATCAATGACTTGGCTAAGTGTACTGGTAATATGGGGGATTCAATCATATGGAGAATATACAAGTCACTGGGAGAGAAAAGGCCTGCTGAGAAAGTTATTGTTTTTAGGTCCCTTTATTAAACTGTTTGCGATGTTTTTTGTAAAAAGTGATTTTTCTTTAAAATAGTAACTTCAAATACAAGTTACCAAATTATGCCTAAAACATCAGTGAACTTTGTATAGACATGTTCAGTATTATTTTATACTCAAATTTCTAACAGTTTGTATTTATAGTCATATTGTGATGCTTATTAGCTTGCTTTGTCTCTTTACATGTACAATGTACTTACGATGCTGTATAGTTTGTAATTGTCATATTTTAACCTTGTATAATTTATTGGGACAACCCTCATGAGGCGCGTCATGGGAAAAGGTAAATTCGGTCAGTTGACGTCAATCCTTGAAATGACGTCATAAAGTTGAGCAGACGACATTAATTATTATACATTTCGCGTTAAAAACATCATTTTATTGTCAAAATGTGTAAGAAAACCACTTGTTAGTTATGAGAATGTCAAAAATAGTTGTAAGTTCTTTCTAAATATAGTAATAACTAAAATGTCACAAAATATGACCAAAGGTACTTTTTCCCGTGGTGCGCCCCATATTATGTCTATATTTTTTTCTCTAACAACACATTACTATTTTAACTCACTGTTGTTTGTGTAGAGCTTGAACACTGGCAGTAAGGTGAGCAGCGTTCGGAAGTTAGTGATGTTATTTTTGATCAAGGTCAAGGTCACAAGTAGTGCACGGTTTAATCTGGCCTTCAAAGCAAACTTCCGATCTGAAAAGCAAGATATACATTTATTTGCAAACTGTTGTACCCGCAATTAAACTGGTTTAAAAATTGTGATGAGTAATTGTATGGCTGCATATAATGATATAATATTATGCATCTTACTCCATCATCAATATAATTATTTTTAACCTGCAAAGGGTTTTTCTATAGATCAAAATAATAGTGTGTTAAAATTCCTTTTTCCTCGTCACTCATTCTTCTTTATTTTAGAGCAAATCCTGAATCAGTTTTTAACAGAAACCTGTATAATTATTTACCCTTACTCCAGATAATTTTACACATTTTATCACATGTGCAAACCGTGTAGATCCAGATTAGCTGGCACATTTGTTTCATCTTCATCTGATCAGAATCTAAACTTTTCACTTTCAGATTTTGACCGTGAAGCGAAAAATGTAGATCCTAATTAGCCAGCATTGCCATCTGATCTAGATCTAAACTGTTATCCCATGGGATAACAGCCATATTCTATGGAGTAAAGAGTTAAGATGTCCAGTTTGTTAATATTATAAGTATCATGCATGAGTGTGAGGTGAAGATGGAAAAATTTGTCACCGAGGGTTAACTGTTTTGCGGGAACGAGGCTCTGCCGAGTTCCCGCCAAAACAGTTCGTCCGAGGTGACAGATTTTTCTATCTTTACCGAGTGTCTCATGCAAGATACTTTTTCTTGCATACCTTTTATTATTTATAACATTTCTGTGTAAGTATACAAACTTATTTATTTTCATTATGCTGAAATATTGACGTTAAAGCAATCTTTTTTATAAATGATGTCACTAACTTGAATATATTACGTCAGATATTTGAAGACGTGACGTCACTCATGTGACTCATTCTACATTGGGGGGTGTATGATCGAAATTTCCTACACGGGTGAAAACACCGAATGACCTGATCTGGTATGCAAGAAACATGTATCTTGTCTGACTCAGACAATACATTTCTGTTATCTGCAGTGATTTCGTAAGTAGAAGGGAGTTGATGGAAATTGAATGGCAGTTTGGTTTCAAATCAACCCTAAAGTCATATGTTTAGGTCAACACAGCCAGGTCAAATGGTCAATATTTCCACGTAAAATGCCCTCCCCTCTTAATGAGACCAAAGTTTAATGAGATACTTAATGAGACCTCATTTCTGTTCAACCCTGCATAAAAGTTTGAGTTTTTATGTGTCAAATGTTCTTTTCTGTCCAATCCTGGTTACATACCTTCTGTCTAAAACTTATAGCATACTTGTTTATCTGACACTGTATATATACCTCCTTTCTGACAGTGTTTACACACATTTTTGTGAAACCCTAATAACAGAAACCTTTCTGTTTGACCCTTACAATCCACATTAAAATTGTTATCCATCTCTGGATAAAAAACCTTTTCCTTACAACCCAGTTAACCCTTTCCTTCATATATACGCATTTTTACGCATGTGCAACCAGTGTAGATCCAGATCAGACGGCCCATATCTGCACTGGTTGCATTTTGGTTAGAAATAACCTAATGAATCACAAAGCGAACAGTGCAGATCCTTATCAGACGGCACTGATGTGCCGGCTGATCGGGATCTACACTGTTTGCCCAGGCAATGAAGGCGTGTCTATGGAGGAAAGGGTTAACATACCTTTCTGTCCAACCCTGAATAACACATGGTGACACGTCAACATGAATTCCTCAGACGGAGAATTGTCTTCAGACTCCTGTACCAAGGTTTGAAACACCACATTGGTTGCATTCACACTCACAAATGCACTGGCCTTTTTACCAACTTCTGAAATGGTCAAAAGAAACTACTGTTAAAATGGTTTAAAGCATTGGAATTTATCAAGTACTGTATGTTGACATAGTTTTCATGAAATTAAAATCAACCTATCAATCAAAAATTAGTATTTTCCAAAGAAAAGTTCTAAACGAAAGCTATTTCTAGCAAAGTTTTCCACAAAGTATAACCTGAAGCAAAACTGGGATGGGTAGAGAAAATTACATTAAGTTAGGTTGCCATTTAAAGCATCAAACCAGTAACGGCTGTATAAATGACTTAAAAAAACTTACGTGTTTTGCCAAGAAGTTCACTGCAGATGTTGATTATGTTCACCAATACTGCTCGGTCAGCCGCATTCTATAACATACATAGGAGCATGACATAAGAATTCCATACCACATGCTCAATTTCTTATAGCTATGGTATTTACCCTTTGGACCATATATAAACCTTTTATCACATTAGGCTAGTCAGCGTATCCCAAAATAGCATCGAAGTGTGAAGAAATTGCAAAAGAATTGATTTGTATGTTTTTTGTTAGAAGAACATGTCTACTTTAAAGGGTAAAAAGTTGCAATTTGGAAACTGATGGGAAATAGGGAAAAAACGCATTTGAACTGACTGTCCAGGAAAAAGCTGCAAATTTTAAACATATCCATTTTTTGGATAAAATTAAAGCATTGATAATAGTTTTAATAAAACTATTGCCATAGAATGCTGGAGAATGACGTTATTGAACTAGTAAATGTTTAAAACTTGCCATAGTTTCGTTTTGGTTTGCAATCTTGCGAAATCAGAACATTTTTAGAGGTTATTTTACCCCACCCACTTAAGTAACAAGAGCTGTCAGAGGAGACAGCGTGCTCGACTATTCGAATCATTTGAAACAAATGCAATTTAAAGATTAAAACAATAACAACTATGGCCATACATTCATGTTCAATCAGCAAAAATATTAACAAGTGAATGGTAAGAGAGAAATTCATTTCAAATAACAGAAATAATTTCTGTGACCTTGACCTTGGACATACTGGCATGGGTAATATACCCAACACACTGCCTTGTCATGGTGAACATTTGTGCCAAGTTATTTTGAAAACCCTCCATTCAAAACAAAGTTATAGCCCGGACAAGAAAATTCTATTTTTAGTTACAGTGACCTTGACATTGGACCTACAGGCATGGGCATGGTAAGCAACACACCACATTGTCATGATGAACATTTGTGTCAAGTTATTTTGAAATCACTCTATTCCTAATGAAGTTACAGCCCTGACAAGAGAATTCTATTTTTAGTAACAGTGACCTTGACCTACAGGCATGGGCATGGTACGCAATACACCACCCTGTCATGGTTAACTTTTGTGTCAAGTTATTTTGAAATCCCTTCCATTTTTAATAAAGTTATAGCCCAGACAAGAAAATTCTATTTTTAGTAACAGTGACCTTGACCTTGGACCTTCAGGCCTGGGTATGTGCAGACACACTGCCTTGTCATAGTGAACCTTTGTGTAAAGTTATTTTGAAATCCCTCCATTCATAACAAAGTAACAGCCCAGACAAGAGAATTCTATTTTTAGTAAAAGTGACCTTGACCTTTGACCTACAGGCATGGTATGTGACACACTGCCCTGTCATAGTTAACATTTGTGTAAAGTTATTTTGAAATCCCTCCATTCATAACAAAGTTACAGCCTGGACAAGAAAATTCTATTTTTAGTAACAGTGACCTTGACCTTGGATCTACAGAAATGGGTATAGCGTGGACATACCGCCTTGTCATAGTAAACCTTTGTGCCAAGTTATTTTGAAATCCCTCCATTCATAACGAAGTAACAGCTCGGACAAGAGAATTCTATTTTTAGTAACAGTGACCTTTACCTTGGACCTACAGGCCTGGGCATGTACGTGACACACCGTCTTGATATGGTGAACAATAATACTAAGTTATTAAAAAATCCAATAGAAAACAACAAAGTTACAGTGCGGACACGATTTTGCAAGAAAATTCTATTTTTAGTAACAGCGACCTTGACCTTGGACCTACAAGCATGGATATTGTACGCGACACACCGCCTTGTCAAGGTAAACATTTATGCCAAGTTATTTTGAAATCCCTCCATTCATAATGAAGTTAAGGCCCAAGTGTATATTTTGCTTTACACAAAATGTAAGTGAAAAAGGGGCATAAATTAAAAAATATTGGATGCAGGGTTATGGGTCTTGTTGGTTATGATGTAGATTTTGATAGTGAAAATATATTTCAAGTTTCAAGGCAATATCTTAAGTAGTATTAAAGTTATGGGCAAATTGCTTAACACAAAATATAAGATAAAGGGGCATAACTTGAAACATATTGACAGCAGAGTTGTGGGTCTTGTTGGTAATGATGTAGAATTTGATGGTGAATATATATTCCAAGTTTCAAGTTGATATCTCAAGTAGTTTACAAGTTATGGACCAAGTGCATATTTTGCTTAACGCAAAATTTAAGTAAAAAAGGGGCATAACTTAAAAAGTATTTGTAGCAGAGTTATGGGTTTGTTGGTAATGATGTAGAAATTGATGGTGAATATATATTTCAAGTTTCAAGTTGATATCATAAGTAGTTTTCAAGTGATGGACCAAAGTGCATTTTTTGTTTAACGCATTTGTTTAACGGACGCCGACGGGAACGCCGACGCCGAAGCCGACGCCGACACCGGGGCGAGTAGGATAGCTCCCCTATTCTTCGAATAGTCGAGCTAAAAATTATCAAAATAGCATGAAATTGTCAGGAAAATGCAAAAGAATTTATTTGTATGTTTTTTGTTAGAAGAACATGTCTACTTTAAAGGGTAAAAAGTTGCAAGACCATAAATAAACCTTTTATCACATGGGAAAACAGTATAGATCCAGATCAGCCAGCACATCTGTTCTGTCTGATCTGGGTCTAAACTTGGTCAGAAATAGCCTAATAAATCTTATACCAAACAGCATAGATCCTTATCAGACCACGTGGATGTGCCAGCTGATCTGGATCTAAACTGCTGGAGAATCTGATAAAAAGTGTATATACAGGGCTTTTCATCCTTATATAACAGAGGCCTATAAAAGGCCTCTTCCCAATCCAAAAATAATTATAGTATTTTTTCCCCAATTCTGGCAGAAACTCTTCCCAAAATGCAAGGTAGGATGTCCATAACTGGTTTGAACTCTTCTTAGGAGTGTTTGAAAATTGAAGTCTGGAAAATAAAGTGCATAATAAATTAGATTTAAGTTTAAAAAAATACCTATTACTATTCAATTTCATAAAGTAGAACCCATCTTTCAATTAATTTTGTTTTCCCAAAATGAACAATAATTGCGCATAAATTTCCCAATTGGAAAGGCCAGGGCCTCTTCCCAATTTTCTGATGAAAAGCCCTGATATATTAAAGCAGTAAATGGTTAAGTGTTGATTTCTCATAGCCTTTATTCATCTTGCACTGCCTGCAATGTCTTGGTTTATTGAGGCAGTTTTATCATAAATTTACACTTATTATAATATCTCAGTTGTGGTTAACCCTTTCCTTGATTTATACGCATTATTACGCATGTGCGACCAGTGTAGATCCAGATCAGCCGGCACATCCGTGCCGTCTGATCAGGATCTGCACTGGTCGCATTTTGTTCAGAAATAACCTAATTAATCAAATAGCGAACAGTTTAGATCCTGATCATACGGCACGGATGTGCCGGCTGATCTGGATCTAAACTGTTCGCCCTAGCAATAAAGGTTTATCTATACAGGAAAGGGTTAACATAAATTGTACCACTATAATATTATAATACATATAAAATGACAAAAGGAGTGAAATTCACCAAAAGTTTGGAGTAGTCTGTACATTCAGGATCTGATATGCTTTTTTTAAATACTCACTTATCATTCTCTCACCAGAGGGCGTGCTACACAAGTTTCGCTTACACCTCTGTCAACGCCCGATGTACAAGATTCTTGTACAAAATATAAATAATGAATAAAATGCTCGTGAGATTATTTTGATCTCTGTATATTTTACTTAAATTGAAAATGGGTATTTTTATTTTTTTTAGAACAATGTTTAAGATATATTTTAACCCAAATTTTCGGGGAACTATTTTGCGTTGTGACGATAGAATATCACGTGTATGAGAACTACTTTTCCCGGCGTTGACAGAGGTGTAAGCGAAACTTGTGTAGCACGCCCTCTGGTGAGAGAATGCTCACTTATACAGGGCTCTCAACAGAGGGAGACTTGGGAGAAGTGGTCTCCCAAAAGTGACCAGTCTTCTCCCTTCTTTGCGCTTTGAGAGAAGTCATTTTGTATAGAATATATAGGGAAATAATGCTGTTGACTGCAAACTTCTCCATAATTCAGTAAAATTTTGACAAAACTTCTCCCTGATTTGCAAGTATAGCGAGAGCCCTGTTATACCTTGGATGTGCAAAAATATTACATCATATTTACTTTGTTTACAGGTCTTTAACAGTTTTGATATTTTAAAACACATTATTTTCATCCTAATACATGGTATTGCAACTTTAACAACAAACGTTATTTTGCACTCTTTAATATAACCTCATTATGACTACAGCTCATTATAACTTAATTGGGTAATTATGTCAATCTAAGCAAACAAAAAAACAACATAATTACTGTCACTTAACAATATTTATGGTTATTCTCCTGGTATACAAATATAAAGCAACACAATCCATTAAATCGAGTTTTAAAAAATCTGTCTCAAAACTCAAGCATTCAATTGGACAGTGTAGAGAATGGGCTCAATTTCAACCAATCAGCTGTTTGGAATGACAGACTGGTCTCCAATTTCATCTTTAAGACTGCCTGCGAAAACTGACCCCAATTTGGACACACTGCAACTTTCCAATCCACTGATTTTCAATAGAGAATAGAAATATTAAATATAGTCAAGGCCATCCCTAAAAAAGTTATAAAAGTTTTATTGTTGAGTCTGGCAGACATGCAAACAATCAGTTTTTCATATCTAGATGACAGGGCAGCCAGAACCTGCTGAATTTTTACATAAAGCTATATAACCCTTTACTCCATACATATGGCTTAATTGCATCGGCAAACAGTGTAGATCCAGATCAGCTGGCACGTCTGTGCTGTCTGATCAGGATCTACATTGTTTGGATTTTTATTTACAAATGCATTAGGTTATTTCGAATAAAGAAGTAAACAGTGTATATACTGAACAGACAACATAGATGATGGATGTGCCAGCTGATCTGGATCTGCAGTTCGCACATGCAATAAAACATGTGTATACATGGATGGAATAAAGAGTTAAAATGCACAAATAAGAAGCTGAATGTACACTCTGTAACCTGCTGAACCCCTGACTTAGCAACAACAATATTCTACAACAGTATGTTACCTCAAGAATATCTAATTCATTTCTTTGATGATATTTTATTGATTCTGCCTTAAACAAATATAAAATAGTAACTGTTGTACATTCTGAAAACACAATCTACTTGTACTGTGCATGCATTGATTTTTATTTCTGGTTTTTCATTATACACCATTTGGTGACTTTTTGGTCAGTACATAATTTCATGAATCTCAATCATGTCAATTTACTAAACTACTTATTAATAAGTCTAATACCTCATTTTGTGGTGGTTAAAAATTTGTGATATATCTGCCCACAAAAAAGTACCCAATGAATGTTAATATTTCACAGCACCTAGAAATCTTTGTTTGAATAAAAAATAATAAAAATACTGTACCTTTTTCCCTCACTTAACCATTTCCTTTATAGATACACCATTATTGCTAGGGCAAACAGTTTAGATCCAGATCAGCCAACACATATTTGCCATCCGATCAGGATCTAAACTGTTTGCATTTTGATTCATTAGGTTAATTCTGACCAAAATGCGACCAGTGCAGATTCTGATCAGACAGCACAGATGTGCCGGCTGATCTGGATCTACACTGGTCACACATGCGTACAAATGTGTATATATCAAGGAAAGGGTTAAACTATTTACCTTCAGGGTTTGAACCAGCAGATCCAGCTGTGCTTGATTCTTCAATATTGAATCCTTGTATATTTTTTCTGCAAGGAAATGAAAGCATTCGGAATGATTTTACATATGACATCCAATAATAAACATTTCCAGAAAAATGCTTGGCAAGCAGTCTGAACAAAATTATAGGTTTTCAGTGAACATTACAGGCTATTTGGCTGTTTTAAAGTTTTTCCAGAAGATTAAAGATTTAAAGGGTTTGCTATGAAATTTAAGGTTTTTAAAGGTTCAAAAGGTTTCACTAGGAGGCTTGTATTTTTTATTTTGTAGAAATAAATAACTTAATCTGTTAATCAATTTAATATCATCAGTTTGAACAAAATTTAACTACAATATTATCATTAGGGCTGCGTACCGGTATTCGATATATATCGAGAACCGGTATTTAGGGTTTGATAGGTATATCGTATCGAACGTTTATGTATCGACTGAAATATCGGTCCCATAACAAAATTTAAAATACATCAAATTAAACAGATATCGGCTTGCATTTCTCGCAATCTGAAAACATGTTGTTGTTGTTGTTTTTGTGACGTCGTTGTATGACTAAAACCCGTCCTCTACCGTCCTCCGCGGCAGACTCGGTTGCTTAATGTTATTTTGTCGCAGGTGAGTTTGGTTGCGGATTCTTTTAAATGATTCAAATCCTTTATGGATGATAAGTTGATAACTAATGATAACACTTTCTTAGCTTGAAACGTTTATAAATTTATTTTAGCTAGATTGTTTATCGAAACAAATCCCACTTTAGTTCAATAGTGTGCCGTCCGATTCTAGTACCGTCATAGACCGGCTTTTACACCATACATTTGAATACTCTTCTATTTAAAGATAAAAATCCACTCGTCTGCAACTTTGCGAATATGCTGCCTCCAAAAAGTAAAGTTTGGGAGTATTTTGATCGCAAACCAGATGGAGCCCAGTGTAAACTATGTAATAAAAACCACTGAACATGCCATTGGGGCAATATAAATTTTAAAACAACAGGGTTTTTCTTTATTTATTATATTATATAAAAAATCATAAATATCATATGATATATCGAATATCGGTCATTTTGTATCGATACAGATATCGTATCGATCATTTTGACCGATACGCAGCCCTAATTATCATATATTTCGTGCTGATTTAAATTAATTTTATTAACCCAAGCAATACTATATAATTATTTATAGAATCAAAAATTGCCTGAATTTATGCCAATGCAAATAATATTATATCATTTGCAGCTGTACCATGAAAATTTGTTCCCATGAAATTTAATAACACCACAGTTGTGACAATACTTACCCTGTGTTGTTATAATCTGGAAAATTTTACAAGTGATGTAACGTATTTGTTGAAGATCATCACCAGTCTGATGTTTGGCAGCTTTCCCTCCAATCTTCTCCAGTTGCTGGAACATGTTCTGCAACCGTGACCTGAAAATTACAACACAGGATTTTTAATCGAAGCAAACACATGTTAAACTTAGGACAAAATGTTTACAGGCCCATCTTCTTAAGTATGCTTTACATTTTTCTATACTAAGTCTGTTGATAAATTGTTCCTTATAGGAACCTAGGCAGGTATTTTAATAGCGTTCGAAAAGGACCCCCACTCTGATATGTTGTATAAAATTTGAACTATACCAGTTATAGAAATGCTTTAATGTCATTGTACTTTTTTTTATTAAGTATATATTATATAACAATGTTTACATAACTATAGAAACATGTTTGCATAACTAAAGAAACAATATTTATCTTTTTCTTGCAAAATTTGACAACTCTTCCTAAATTCTCATGCATCAAAATGACTCCAAGCACAGTTACTAATTTGCTAATACTATTAGGTGGGGTTAAAAGTGAAAAAATACAATGCTTGCATCATAATGCAAGAATCTGCATCTATTGTAATCCCTGAATAAGTATGATAAAATAAGATTGGGAAAATCTTACTCTAATTTCAATAACATATCCTCTTGAGTGAAGTGTTAATCAATACATACCCAACATTTCTTTCCATAGTGCTTGGTTATCTCTCTGTTTTACCAAGCTTTGAATTTTGTTTTTATAAACATTCCCTCTTCCTGAAAATAAAAAAAAATAATCTTAATCAATACATATGCTTGTGTGCAGGTGAAGAACTACAGTCAAACTTTGGTAATTTTAACTTTACAGGACCAAGAAAGAAGTTCGAAATATTGAAGTTCTGTTGGATAACTTATTATAAGTGGATACTATATGTTCTGTTTACCTCTATTAACATGTTGGTAGTAAGAATAAAAGACATTGTATTTGTAAACGTTTTTTTTTTTCAAAATTATAATATTTAAGCATGTTAAAATATATATATGTAAACATCTGGAATATAGTTTTACACAAATATGAACAAGAATTCAGTGAACAGACAAAGCTGAGCATTAATTTCTGATCACCACTTAACAGATATTTGATGCAGAAAGGATATCATATGATTAAAATTCATTTTGGTCTTCATTATAAATGCAATTATGAACTAAGTAAGTCATTCAATTGTTGTTTGCAAATCTTAATTATCATAGATTTTCTTTATAATTAATTAAATATGCTAACTTTGTTCTGATTAGATTTTATTGTTAGTTTTACAGTGATCACATGACCGATTTAAGGTTTGAACTTACTACAATTTTGAAGTTTGCTGGTTATTTACAGGTTTATTGTCTGCACAAAAATGTTAGTGCCTTGATGACATTGAATAATGGGATTTTCCTAGACCCATGACAGAAACGATTATTAAAAAATGAAGTATAACGAGTTTTCAATTTTATTTATGCCAATTTAAAAAATGTGGCTGAGCACTTTCCCTGGCCAAGCAGATCAAAGTGGACAAAATTGGCGCAGTCTTTAAAGTTTAACAGGTTAACACAATTTAATTTCAAATCAGAATACTTTATTTTATCCTAGTACTTCCAAGGTGGGGTACTATTTTTACTACAGTGTTATTTGGTTGGTGGGGAGGTTTTGGTCAAGGCAGTATTTTAAGAAAATGTTTCATATTTTTTAAAATGGATATATTAAAGATGACATTTCTACAATGATACTTTTCTGGTTAAATTTAAATTATGTTTTTTATTTTAAAAATATATGTTTTGGGTTAGAGTTAATGATAAAACAGCATCTGTCATTTTTGACAGCTGTGTCAGCATTCAAGTGCTTTGACGTTACTGACCTTGCTTACTTCCCACCAGACATGGGGCGAATTACTTTTAAAAGTAATGCATTAAATTAGCATTATTTGCCAAATTTGTGCATTAAATTAAATTAGCATTACTATATTTTGAGAAAGAAATGCATTAAATTAACATTATTTCAAAAAGTAATGCATTAAATTAAGCATTATTTTACAAGTGAACTGACAAAAAAAATAAAAAGTCAACTGTCAGTATATGTACAAAATGGATCATCTCCCAAAAAATCACCCCAAGGTATAATATACAAAGTATCAGTCTAAAAGTGTGAAGATCTAAAGTGACACCTCAAGAACTTACAACAAAACTATTCTCAGTACATATAGATTAATACAGGTTTAGCTTTTTTACACTTTTGTTATCTTTGACTAATTGCTGTTTTCACACATTTAGAGTGTTGTATTGACAAAGTACTACACTGTCAACTTATCTAATTAAATCATTTTGTCACCTGCATCTGCATTATATGCTGATTTCCTGAAATCTGACATAGCCTCTAATATTTTACAATGGCACTGATTCAGTAAGTATAATTTGGATAAATGGTTGGAAAAATAACTTCATTTGATTGTGAAAGTATGAGTTTTTTGCAAGTCTGAAGGTTTAATTTAATTTCCATGCTATTTTATTTCAGAACAACATTTTTGGTATTTTGCACTGAACTTCAAATTTCTATCAGTAACATTTTCAGGAATATTTAAGTGTTTGACAATTGGTGGGAAATATCTTGTCCCAATGAATGTGTACACTAAAACAATTTAAAATAAAATAAAAGTGCTGTATTTGTTGATAGAACTTTATAGATCACCGGCTATTGATTTGTTTAAAATTTAGCATCTTTTTAAGACAATTAAGCTCAAGATCTCGTTGCTTGATCATAAAAAATGTTCAAACTTTACAACATTCTGATGAAAAGACTTCACTTATAGTCTGTACCTTGTTTTACTAATAGTAAACACATATCAAAATACTTAACTGTCATATAAATGTTTTTCTCTTGCTATAAATAAGATATGTAATAGACTTATAACATATTAAATATTTCGAGTATCATTGCATATAAAGGTTACTGTTAATATAAATATTATTTAAAAAAACGAATCAACAAAATCCAATAGTAAACAAAATCCAATTAATGCTCAATAATGCTAAGCATTACAGCATTTTGGCATATGTAATGCATTAAATTATCATTAAAATAATGCTAAATCTGTTGCATTAATCATTACCTTGCATTACTGACAAAAAGTAATGCATTATTAATGCATTAGCATTAAAATTTAATTCGCCCCATATCTGCTTCCCACAATGCAATGTTGGATTAAACAAAAAACAAACATTTCACTTTCAATTTCACTTTTATTCGAGATACAAATTTATGTTAACAATAAGTGGCCGAGCATAATTTGGACTGGCCAGCAATGGTATCTTGGCGACTACATGGCTAATCAAGAGCTTGTGTTGAGGCTTATGCTTAGATGGTAGTATCATTAGAGCATTAATTTTCGTAGTTCATATTCATATTAACAAACAATGCTCATTATGCCGTTTTGACAACAAATATCCTTATAATGTATTTAAAACAAATTCGAACTTAAACACTAAAAACAGTTAAATATTCAGGAACAGTGAAAACTGATTTTGGAGAGCTGCACTTTAAAAGATCTGCATAAATTGTTGTTAGCAATGTATTTCAAGAATGCATTCAAATGTTTTTCAAAATAATAACCAGAAAACGACCTTTAATTCCTTTTTGTCTTGAAACTATCGAAATTTAAGTTGTTTTTGTCGAACGCTTGGTCGATCCTGAGTTACCTGCCCTTGTAGCAACGAATTCGGTGTACGTGCAAACAATCGTTCTGTATAGGTTTCATACCACTATACTTCGACTTCTAAGTCAGTAGATACTTTCTCGAACCAGTAACATTGTGGGGTGTGAACGAAAAGGTTCTAACTGCTTCTTTATTCACTATCACATAAATGCTTCTTTATTCACTATCACAATAAACCTTTTAGCTTTTAAATCCTTCTAGTTGTACACTATTAAACAAGTGTTATATGCAATTATATGCGCGATTGCAATAAACTATTTCCGACTGCAATTAAGTAAAAACATACGTAGGATGATTTACTATGTTAAACTTCGCTTTACTAAAATTCTTCTTTGTAAGTAGTAGTAGTAGTAGTAGTAGTAGTAGTAGTAGTGGTAGTGGTAGTGGTAGTGGTAGTGGTGGTGGTGGTGGTGGTGGTGGTGGTGGTGGTAGTGGTAGTGGTAGTAGTAGTATAGTGGTAGTGGTAGTGGTAGTGGTAGTAGTAGTAGTAGTAGTAGTAGTAGTTGGTAGTGGTAGTGGTAGTGTAAGTGGCAGTGGCAGCGGTAGTAGTAGAAGTAGTGATGATGATGATTATTATTATTATTATTATTATTATTATTATTATTATTATTATTATTATTATTATTATTATTATTATTATATAAGACGATGCACCTTCAAATGAATACTGTTGGCGCCAAAAATACGAAGGATGATTAACTATGTTATTCTCTTAGACCGTTTCTCGGGTCAAGATCAAATAGAAAATCACAAGCCTCAGTGTTGGACCCCGCCCAAATTTAAAATCTGATCTCAGTGCTCATACGGTCGGGTGCAAGATTTCCAGTCTGGCAGGCTTCATTAAGGTGGTTACATGATAATTTCGAACTGTCAGGCCAAACTTCCCTTGAAAATTAAATATTGCCGCCAAAAAGGGGGTTCCGAGCAACCCACTGAACCCCCTCTGGATCCGCTCCAGAACAGAACGATAAACTGGAAGACTAGTGAATCACAGCAAGGTTGTGCTTCAAACGCTGGTGAAACAATTGCCTTGTCGGCAGTGTATCCTGTAAATCTTGCCAATCCTGCAAAAAATGCAGGAAAACACATCTTAGTTTTTGAAGATCACTCGAGCACGGCCATCACTTACAAAACAAGATACGTTCAACACGTAAATGTCTCTTTAAACAACTAGATCTACTTAAAATTATCCATTCCAATACAAAAAAGTTGTTTGTTACTCGGGCTCTGATGTATTTAGTATACTGTACTGGGAACCGGAATGGTCATACTTCATTTACTAAACTCTTCACATTAACAGCTATACACCTGTGATCAGATTCCTTGCAACAATGACAGTCTTTTAGCATTTTTAGCGCTTTGATTTATGATATAATTATGCGAAATGAAATAGGCCTACTGATTATGTAGGAAATTAAAATTAGGCGTTTTTGACGATGCATTACGCCCAGAAGTAGAAGATCGATCGATCGATCGATCGATCAATCAATCAATCAATCAATCAATCAATCAATCAATCAATCAATCAATCAATCAATCAATCGATCGATCGATCAATCAACAAATCAATCAATCGATCGATCGATCGATCGATCAATCAATCAATGAAATGATTATGACAACTGTAGACAAAACATATTTGCGGAAGTAAAATGGCAGACACATTCACTCATCTGCATGCTTCTCTCAGGATTGACTTGCGCACCGTGTATTCGTATAATATAACTCGAAACGAGTCTCGTCCATTATTCTTGGACCTTTTGACAGTCAGTTAGTGAGTGTACATGATTACTGTGATGATGCAACAGGAAAATAAGGTTATAAATTGTCTCGATAATACATTTTGGAAACATAGATTAAGAAAAGTGCATTTAAATTCCGAGTGCGGTTACTAAAATATTCGTTCTGCAGAACGTCGCACCACAACGAGTACCTGTTTCATGTTTCTTTGTTATAAAATTGAATTGAAAATAAGTTTACATTTGTTGATGTACGCTTAACTAAAATTCTTCTTTGTAAGTAGTAGTACTAAGTAGTAGTGGTGGTGGTGGTGGTGGTAGTAGTCATGATGATGATGATGATGATAATTATTATTATTATTATTATTATTATTATTATTATTATTATTATTATATAACACGATGCAACTTCAAATGAATACTGTTGGCGCCAAAAAGGCGTCTAGCACGGAAAACGTCACTTCCCGTCAAGTCAATTAGATATTGGCGGACAAACGTAAAAGTATGTAGGCCTAGCTATAGATATTAAATAAAAATGAAGTTTTGTGATGCTTACCTACTTTTAGAAGAATGAGAACGCAGATTTTGTGTTCTGAGCCCAGGAATGAGTGCCAAACTACCACGTGCTAAACTGTGTGAGTCTGGGATTTAATGAAGCCGTATTCCCGGATTGATGATGTGGGTAATTTTGAAGCAATTTTGAATATTACAAATATATAATGATTCATTAGGCTTGATTTTTCATCTTTTTAACATATGGAGATAATAACTCTGAGATTTCCATGACCTGACGAATTTAAACCATGGTATGAATAAGACTGTGATCAGGGTCAAACAGTTGCCTAAAAGCGGGTGCGAATTAAGCGAATTTTGGGAACGCATCTAGTTTAGCGGACCCTAACACTAAAGAGCATTGCTTGTGAGAGAATTCATTGGTATTCTTATTGTGTGTCAAACAAATATAAATGATATCGAGTTTAAACGGGGGCTACCGCCCCACACCCACGCTGTACTCGCTCAAACGCCACCGGGCTTTTGTTTTGAATATCCAGGGTCCGCTAAACTAGATTCTACCCCAATTTTGTTTCTGTTGATCACTTTCAGTATTTCATATATTCTGTGAACCTTATCTATTAAAACTACTATTTCAACCAATTAATCATTTAGTGTTTTAAGTACTGAATATTCATAAGGTTATATCTGATAGTTTTAAGGTAAATTTTGGCTATCACTAAAATATATTAGTTGACATCAAGTGAATTTTTAAGTTTTAAGGTAAATTTGTGACTATCACTAAAATATATTAGTTGACATCAAGAGAATTTTTAACAATTCCGAAACCACTGTCACTTTACTATGTTCCTTTTCCTCAGGCTTTCTTAATTGTTAAAACACTACGCTGCGCTCAGTCTGCTTAGAGATTCCTACGAGCATAATTGTTAAAACACTACGCTGCGCTCTGTCTGCTTAGAGATTCTTATGAGCATAATTGTTAAAACACTTCGCTACGCTCAGTCCGCTTAGAGTTTTTTACGAGCATAATTGTTAAAACACAACGCTACGCTCAATCCGCTTAGAGATTCTTACGAGCATAATTGTTAAAACACGAACTATATAATTACAACGTCACTTTTAAAATGTCGTTCATACACAAAATCACATGCTGATTTTTGTTTGAAATGCCTTTGCATGTTAGAGAAAAAGGCAGCCGAAAATAAACAAAGGCTAGACGTTTACCGGTACGGATGTTTCCATAGAGCTCCGGAATATTTATATATGCACACGGACAAATTTCTTGTCCGGTAGGAAGATTGGAATCTTTTGAGTGCCAATTTTTTAAACACAGTACCCTACAAACACCAGTGGCTCAAATTCTAAAAATCTCTTATCATTGAATGCATTTAACGTCCTCTTTCCATCCATACGCATGGCATTTGTGGATTTCGACGTTTAAAAGATGTTATGGAAAACCATACGGGACAAGACTTTTGTCCACAAGTATATTAGTAATTTAATGCAAGCGGGGGCCTGGGGCCGTCAGCCCCCATTAACCACTATATTCTGAACCAAATGTCAATAAATAAATGAATTAAAATGCTAGCGGGGTTATGGGGCGACAACAACAAATCTTACGTACCGGTAAACTGCAGGTGTCCCTACACAAAAATATAACTATAAATCAATTAACTCTTTTTTATATAAAAATTGATTTAATATGCGCCTGCCTAGATTTCTGAATAAATAGAATTTGTGAGTCTGGAATGTAGTTTCAGGATTATATAAATTGTCCCTGAAAGAAAAGAAGGTAGCGGAATGGGTTGCGGCAACTCGACCCTTAACAAAGTTAAGAAGCCTAAGGGTAAACCAAAGAGGGAACAAGACAATATACCGGAGTTGAGACAGGAACCGGAAAAAGAGGATGTAAGTTAAGTAATTTAAATGATCAAAACTAGAGTAAAAGGGGACGTTGAATGCCGCCGAATACGAGAAATATGAAAATATTGCAGGCTCGGTTTGACTGAGCCTGTTCATGAGCTGTAAGTGAGATGCATTTTGCAGCACATGCTGCCTAGCACCGGGTGGAGCAACTGAATATTTACACACGTACATGTATACACTGAACAATTTCCATTCATCCCTAATGAGCGTGTGCATATGGCGGTGAACATGGCACAATGAATGCTGTATTTTCAGATTCATACAATTTCATGTTCAGCGGCGTATGGTCTCTAGATAAAAGAAAGGGTTTGTCCTAACCTTTGAATGTTTTATTCTCGGATAATTCTAATTTTAAGTATAAAGTCATTAAGATAAAAAGAGAATGGTCGATGTGATGTTGAATAATGCAAGTGGAGCCACATACATATTTTTCTATGGAAAGCTAGAAGGGGTCAACAGCTTTCTTCGGTCAATTGCCGACGACCCACTTTGGCTTTCTATGGACGATTTATTTGTCAGCAGTCAAATTTCACTAGAGCGACTCGAATGTTTTAGAAAAAAATAAATCATAAACATTCAAACAATGCGAATTTGTTATAAATTATTGAAAAACTAATTAATATTCAGTAATCATTTGCGTTAATGTACCCAATGAACGCCAACAACCTAACGTAACGTAAATGGATAAATGTCGTATTGCGCTCTTTATTATTTTTATTATTTTTTGCCAGTTATCATCATCATCATCATCATCATCATCATCATCATCATCATCATCATCATCATCATCATCATCATCATCATTAACAACAACAACAACAACATTATCATCATCATCATTAACAACAACAACAACAACAACATTATCATTATCATCGCCATAACAACCAAAAAACCACGACTACCACCAACAACATCGTTATCATCATCTTCTTCTTCTTCTTCATCAACATCATCAAAATCATAATCATCTTCATCATTATCAGTTTTATCATCACCAGCACTAATACTATTATCATCAGAATCAGCAGCACCAAGACATTACTACCAAAAATTTTTAATTGTTGTTGTCATGCCTAACTATATAAGTTAACATTGAAACCATATCTTACTGTTCAGAAAATCATGTCTTATTTAAACGATTTGGAGCAGACAGTGGCACATACTTGTACATGCCTCTAGAAGCATTTATATGCTTTTAGAAATTAAATCATGAAAACCTATAAAAAGATCACAAATCTGTAAAAATCCAATTAAATATTTTAGGTACAAGTTGCCAAGACAGAATCGGGATATCCGCCGGTGAAGGTGCCACTGGAGAAAAGAGAAACATATTTTGTTGCAAACAAAATGAAGAAAGTCGACCAACGAGCAAGAAAGGTAATGTGCGAGTTTTTCGTTTCTGTGAAGTCTATTCTTTCAAATAAAACAATCATAATTTCTCGTAATGCAATTTAACCTTTTAAACGATTAATGTATTTTAAAATAAAGCTGCAGTTAAACTGGAATACAATATACGATCAGTTTCAAATCAATGAGGTTTTGCCGAGGTGCAATTAGAGCACAAATTCCAGTCCAACATTAAGGCTGGTTTTCCATGTATCCGACTGCGACTGCGCTGTGCGATTGCGATTGTGTCATCCGTGCATCGCAGACGGAACCCCTTTACCATGTATCCGGTCCGACTTCGCGATTTTATTCTTTTCATGTGAATATTTGACAAGGCAACGTGTTCGTGATGTTAGACGAATTTAATCATACCCTCTTTTTAATGGCCGGTATTTGTTTGGCCAAACGTTTTAAACGAAAACGTACTCATAGATGGTGGGTCAGACGTATATATCATCCGAAATCGGATTTATTATGGCACCTATAATCACTTAGTGCATCTTTGTATTCTTTCCTAGAACAGTCATATAATACAGGGTTCTCCCTGATTAGTTCAATCATTTTTTTCGCAATTATTCTGATCGTTTAATTTAGATTTCATGGTGACTTTTGGAAAGATGTCCGTCTATCCGATTACGCTGAAAAGAATCCGTTCATTTTCTGGCGACGGATAGACGGACAGCGCAGACGGATACATGGCAAACAACTCATTGATAATATAGGCATCCGATCTTGTGTCCGTTTCTTTTCCAATCGCAGTCGGACAGCGCAGACGCAAAACGGACACATGGAAAACCAGCCTAATGCTGAGTGCATTATAACATTAATTTTATGCTCGTAATAAAACAAAACGCGCTTTATAGATAGATCATAAGGAATTCGTACCCTACCCCATTTCATCACTAATTCATTTAAATACTAAACGTATAGCTTCCTGTTCACAGTTCTGGTAGGAAACTTCAATGTCTCAGATGTGGCTAATATTATTAGTACTGCTATGAACTACATATAAATGACTGATCAGAAGACATTGTTCCCCGAAAATTATGACAGTTTAGGACCAGTCGCCATTTCAGCCAATCAGATGCTTGAGATTTGAGACTGGTTTCCATGCTCAGTTTTATAACCTTGGGACCAGAGTATGAAAGTGTTATGTTACAAAAGATTGCACGTGACGCTCTTCCTGTCAAGTGAGCGGTGAAATTGCTTCCGAACGCCCGGGGAACTGAACCTGACATAGCTGCTAATGAAAATGTATTACTCACTAAATTTATTACCGCGATATACCTATTACCGCGAGTGCCTTGGTAAGAACAAATTCACATGCATACATGATGATGTCACTTCTTTTTCTGTTAGGTTTTGTTTACATTATCTCCCAACATCTCTCAAACAAATTGAACAACAAAATATATCAAGTTTCTAAATATCTACTTTTTAACAGAAAAAAATAACTTCATACAGAACTGGATAACCACTGTTAATCAAAAAGCATAACTGCAAAAGGTTTTTATATATTTAATTTCATGAAGTAAACATTTTTCAGTTACTAATGATTTGTTCCAGCAGAATTTAAGTCAAGTAAGCTACATTTTATCACCAGCTTTCTGTTCCTGTATCATAATTGGCTGAATCGTGGTAATATGTATACAACGAAAAACCAATAGCTGACACAGTGGTTGATTGCAAAATCGATTTTTATTATAAAAGATTCCGAATTTTCAAAACAATTCATTTGTTTTCTTAAGATAATTGATAATTTTAGTTACATTCATAACAGCTGATTGTTGTTGTTGCAAATTTATTTTAATATACCCTGGCAAACGTAAGACTCGTGGTAATAGGTATGACCAGGATATAAATGGTAGAAGAATTTTGTGGAAATATAATTTTACGGAAAAAAAAATATAGTAAGGGTGAAATACTTCCATAATGTGTTGACTAATTGACGGTTTCCTGGTACACTAGCATTCTGTCTCCAAAAGGTACATGTGTAACACTAACCCATTGTAGTAAATGACATGTGTTAAATAAACATACCAGTCCGAATATTTTCACTTAACTTGCACCCATAATCGTTTAACTATGCATAGTAAACATAAATCTGTGTTCATATTCTTGGTGATTTTAATCCAGACGCCTGATGATAAGTCAGACAACTACAAAGAGCTCATTGCTCACTTGACGGGTGAGTGTTCTACAGACGTGGAGAAGGTACGAGCAATCTTCATGTGGTTGGGGACACAGTCTATTGCTACAGCGAACTATTCAAAAGTAAAAGACGCTAATACACCGCGAGGATTCATGAAACTGATGAAGGACAATAAAGCGTCGTACGCCTCTTTCTTTGCAGTGTTATGCAGGTATGTCTATATCACGTTATATAATGGTTAGATCGCCAATTATGCATTTCGCGGAAAAATAAAATAATATTGTAAATACATGTAATTAAATCCCTTTTAGGACATGAGCAAATAATAGATAATTGTAAGTTCTTTCCAAATATAGTAACAGTATTAACAGCTAAAATGTCAAATGTATGACCGAAGATTCCTTTCCCAGTGGCGTGCTTATTTGAAATAGGTGATACTAGTGCTTCGAAAATAGAATTGTTTAATAGAATAACAAAAACAAAGTTCTGTGGCACAAAATGTGGCAAGCAAATTTGAGTAACTCGTGAATTAGAGGCATAAAGACTATGAAGGTTCAAAAGTGTTTTTTGGTGATTCAAACTGTTCACGGTACCTTTTGTGAATTTTGTTAAAAAACTCATAATTTTCTAGCGTCATTTGTCACATAAATTTGTTACTATAGTAATAAAACTATCAGTATTCTGTAACATGATACCTACGGATGCTAACGAAAACTTCATTTGTAGTTAATGAGCTAAACGAAAAGCTTCCTTCTGACTAATGTTTTTAATTGTACAGACATGCGGGTATTCCATGTGTTATCGTAGAGGGCTATGCCAAAGGTGCAGCGTATAAAGTAGGTGATACAGAGGAAAGAGTTCAAAAACTGAGAAATACCTGGAATGCAGTGTATGTCGCCGGAGAATGGCGAATTGTGTTTCCGCGTTGGGCATGTGTAGCTGTTGTTGGACACTCCAGTGGAACATATACAAAGGTTGAAGTAAAAGGTACAAAAATAGTCTGTATGAATAAATAAATCAAACGGTAAGGTTAAAATCGCCTGCTATAACTACATGTATTAACATTTGGTGACTCGCTCCTTTAATTAGGTTTATGTTACAAAAATCTTATATTATAACTCTTTAAATGGTTTTTACACATGAAGTATATTTCTTGTACTCTATTAAAACAAAATAGCATGCAGATGTATCTAACTTTTACGAAAATGTCCACAGCATATTCGTGTGTTCCTTAAACATCGTATTTGTAAACTAAGTCATACGCTTACCAGTCGAAACTAATCAATGCGCATGATTTGAAGTAGCATCGTACAGTATTTTTATTTCACATTCAATTGGTCGGTATATTTAGGTAAAGCTGTGCGCGAAAAGGAGAAAGAGTCAGCTGGTGAAACCGTCAAGCGCCTCAATGATTATTACTTCTTTACTGACCCAGAAGAGTTTATATATGTTGCCTATCCGATAGATAAACAGTGGCAATTACTTCAACGACCCTGGACTCTTCAGCAGTTTGCTGACGCCCCTTATTGTCGTCAAACTTACTTTCGAGAAAAAGTAAGGGTAGAAAGCGAATTTAGTTGTCGCCTTAAGACCAAAGATGGTACATGTAACGTGGAAATCGGTTGTGATAAACCAGAAGACCTGAGTTTGGATTATGAGTTATATTACAATCATAAGGAGTCTGGAAAAGAGATCTCTGACTCCGTACAACTAAACAACTTTGTAATGTTGAATCGCTCAGAATCAAAGTGGAACTTTGTTATTCGTTTTCCGGAAATTGGAGTATATAAACTTCAGATTGTTGGTGGAAGAGGATATGAATCCAACGTTTGTGCATTTAAAATATTTTGCAATGAAGTTCTAGAGGATTGTAAACCATATCCATTCAATCCTGGCAAAATTGGATATGGGCCGAACGCAGACACAGAAATTGCTGGGGTTGAAGCTTTATCACACAAACTTGGAATAGTAAACGTGAATGCCAGAAAAGAGGTCGTTTTTAATTTCAATTTGACACAAGACGTTGAAGTTAAAACTGAACTTGTACACAGCACTCTTTCTAAGGACGAGCTTTCAAACTGCGTGAAGCAGAAACAGGAAGATAGAAATTTAAATGTACAAGTGAGTATTCCAGAAGAAGGAGAGTATGCTCTGACGTTACACACCAAGCAGAAGAATGAAGAACAGTTTAAGAACGCGTGTAATTATCTACTAACGTCAGAGGACGGCAAGAAGAAAAGGTTGAGAACAAGGGAGGTATGCGTATTTTCATTATTATTAATACAGAGTCGGATCCTGAATGTGCTCAGTTTCTCGAATCCCTTTATGTGGCAGCAATATTCCATTTTTCATATAGTCAGTACTGTTATCAGTAAAATAATATCATAAATTTTGAAATTTACAGTAGCGCTATTTGTGCAATGTGGTGGCTGTAAAAAGTCTCCCCGTACATATAGTCAGTACAGTCAATAGTAAAATAACCCGTTACCGATGTCGTGCAGTGATGATAACCTATATCAGGGCTATCTGATCAACCTTTTTTTTTTGGGGGGGGGGGGGGTTGTCCCGGTTAGCTTAATTGGTTGCGACGTCGAAATTACAGGGCTAGGCGCTGTCCGCGGTGCGGGTTCGCTCCTAGGTAGAGGCAATATCATTTCATATTTGGCCAGAAAGTTGGATATTATTATTTAACTACCATAGGACTATCTGAAATGAGCCTCCATTATAGATATATTGCATCCGATCCTGTTGACCTTAATTTACAGTAAATTCATTTCCTAGCTTTATGTCAACACATTGATTTAATCCTAAACATGTCAAGGTGTACATGAAAGACTTAATTTCTGCTATAATAAACTATTATCAGGATCTTTCCTTAAATTATAACTATCGCTTGCTGTAGCTACGAGCTCTACAGTTTACGGGCATCCGTAACGTATGACCGTAATGCAGAAGAAAATAGAACGTATGCATTGTCACATCTGTTAAACTACAATGAAAATTAATTGCTTCGGGTTTTCTTTTCAAAATTTTCGTCCAACCATAGGAAGGTGGATGGACAGGTTGCTCACCCAGTTTTGACGTCAAAAATCCACATCTTATGAAATTTTATCAGAATAATGTGTGACGATCGTTTTTTTGAAATATGCAAAATATTTTCACTTGCCGACTCGGTTATTGAAAAACAACGCCATCTTTGGTGAGACGCCCTGATTTCCTCTATTTTTCCCAAAATATAGAAATTTTACTATCTAGTTTAAGCCAAAATGATACAAAATTTGCAATGAACATGCATCGGGACATGTATAATATGATTTTAAAAAATCACTGAATAAAGACATTCTTTTTCTTGAAATGTCATTATAATCTACGGACCGCGAGCTTTTTGGCACTTTTTTTAGCCTACCCATACTGTCTTCGACGTTATATAAGCGAGAAAGCAGACGGTGGATTATCGTATTTTTTCACATGTTACTACTTTTAACTTGACTTTCCTGAAATTATAGAGTGTTCTTTGATTTATTTCATTGTTTGTTAGATCAGTTATTTCCTTTGTACACATATGTTTCTTGACATCCACTAGTGATTAGACTAAATGATGTTTAAGGTTAGCGTACACTATTTCGTTTCCCTATAAATTCCGTATCAAGTGTTCTGGATTATTTTATCGAGTCTGCTCTTAGGCATTATCAGGTATTGCCTTCTGATGGTCTGAATACAAATCTGAAATCAGCATGCAAAAAAAAAATTCCATGCCACCATGACCGTAGGTTTCTGTCTCAAATTTCACTTTGAAGACTACATTGTACTACCTTGTTGACTAAATTATATTGTGGCTATCCTGTTTATATGAATACTTTTCAAGTTAAAAATTATAATGGTTTTGGGGTCCAATAGCTGGTGAACTACGCTTATTCTGTTCTAAGAAGGAATTTATCTGCTGTATTGGACAATCAGCTGATGTTTCTATCTAGGCTTACATTTGTTTAACCGACCGGAAGGCAGCTTTTATTAAGTGTTCGCCGATCTGTTTGCAAAACTGTCGAGTTTGTTTGCAGGTTAAAAGTAGCACTTTAAAGGGCAATTGTATGTCTACCTCGCAGAAACTAGGTTTAAGAAACATGTCAACGATTTTTTTCATACTTGGCCCCAGTTCAGCAAACTTGCTGGGTTCAATAATTATTAATTGTTTCAGATTTTAATGGGTTCTACCTCGAAAACAAATGTATATTTAAATAGATAAAAGGGAACTTTGAAGGCACCGAACACAACAATACAACAAATATGAAATTATCACAGGCTCGGTTTGATTAAGCCTGGGCAGTAATGAAAATATAACTGCCCACATCGCCTAGTCTGGTTGGAGCGCAACTCAATATAGACTCAAATAAACAGTAGAATTTAGACCCATTCCAAAAGATAATGCATAATGCATAAGTTAAACTACATTTTTCTTTGCTATGTCTGAGACTGTGCTTTGTGACTTTGAGATTTCCTTACATTTTTTACTTTCTTTAAAGAATCAACAGAAGAAAGAGTTGGACAAGTTCGATGATAAGGGCGAAATGACTGCTGAACAGGAGGCAGAAATGAAGAAAGTTAAGCAAGGTATCAATATAGGTTTATTAGCATTGATCTGTCTTTTGGTCGGGAAGCATATTAAGAACTAAAAATGTAATATATGCATATCAGGAATCGCCAAACTCAAAAAACACAGCCTCCCCACGCAGCAAAAAAGAAGAAAGTATGAAAAGTCAAATAGGACGCCACAAACAATTAACGTAAAAGAGAACCTTTGGGGATACCGCGTTGGAACAGTCAGTGGCAAAAAAAAATGACACTGGGGTTTTAAACCAGGTTCTATGGTCACCAACCTCACACTTGCCCCAACAGCTTCTCTTATCACAAAACAAGTACACGTTGTCTTGGTGAAATAACTCCAACCCACCCAACGGCTCAACAATGTTGCATGCAAAAGCACACAAACATATAAAATGTGTAGTTCTTTAGGATAAATCTTGTTAACCAGTGATGGAGAATGGTTATTATCTATATTTAATATATCATCAAGGTACCTCGAGGTGATGTTAAAAGCTGTAATAATATCATCTTGATGTTCGGTAGAAAGAGATAACATAAAGTCTCTTTCATAACCGTATCATTACAGATCAGCAACAAGAGGTGCACAATTAGTACCCATTGGAATGCAAATTACTTGTTTATAAATAGAGGTACCAAATCTCAAATAAATATTATCCAATAAAAATGTGAGCGCCTTGATAAGGTCTTGACAGGTCCATGAAGTATAATTATCATAAGAACCATCTGTAAAGAATGCCCTCTAGCAAAAGTTTTTTTTCAATGAGACTTCTTAGCTTGTCTCTTATTAAATTATGAGGAGAGAAGTATACAGAGTTGAAAAATCATAAGTAGACAAACAGAACGCCTGAAAATTATTTGATTTAAGCTTCTTTAAAACGTAATTGATTTTTTATAGACCAAAACGAATGTCAAAAAAGTTATTTTAATCGGTTTATTAACACTGATCTGTTTGCTAGTCGGGAGGCATTGGAACTCAAAAAGTCAATAAAGGTATCGCTATAGCTTAATTAGCGTTGATCTATCTGCTAGTCGGGAAGCATTGGAAAAGTATCACCATAATTAGCAATTATCTCTCTGCTGGTTGGGAGGCATTATCAATTCAGATTGTACAAGAGGAGAATGTGATTTTTTCTATGATTACTAAAGAAACAGATGAAAAGGGAACTTTGAAAGCCACCGAACACGACAAATATGAAAACACTGCAGGCTCGGTTTGATTGAGCCTGTTGATGGGCAGTAATGGGAATGCATATTACTACCCACGCCGCCTAGCCCCGGGTTGAGCGCAATTCAGTAATTACACCATTAAATAGTACAATTTCGATGCATTCTAAACGATGGTATGCATATGGCGGTGAACATGGAACCTTCAATGAGGTATTTTCAGATTAATACCATTACATGTTCAGCGGCGTATGGGTAAAAGAATGGGTTTGCCCTAAACGAAAAAACAACGAGCGGAACTAAACAGAATAGAATTTTGACAGGGGATCTTGGAATATAAATCCTGCATATCACAGACGACGCCAAAGGCAAAATTTAAAAAGCAGGAAATATATCCTTGGGGGTGATTGAACAATATCCAAATCTATATTGGCTGGGATATTGAAACCACCTATCTTTAAACTGGCCGAAATATAAAAACCAAAGTAAATTTAGAAGTACTATAAACATAGTACATAAGTATCGTGCTAAACGACCCTCAAAGGACGTAACTGATAACAGCATTGATTGAATGTACGGGGAGACTTTTTACAGCTGTTAAAGAAGATTTAAATAAATATCGATGCGGATTGGAGGACTTTAATAAAAATCAAAGCCCAAAGCTAGACAGACTTGAATATTGAGACCAGATAAAAAATAATTTGAAATTTTAAACAAGCACTTAAGCGGTGTATTCTTCTCATATAAGAGAGTCGGGTTGTCGTTAATGAGAAAACAATAGGCTGAACGGAACAGAACGATATTTTGACAGGGGATCATGTTGTAAATCCAGAATTTTACAATGTCAAAAAAAAAATTTGAGCAAATTTATGTCCATTTGTAAACAAGGTTTACCTATAGACATCGGTTTCAAAAAAATTGCACAGTTTCTTTCTTCGTCGATGCAGTATAATTATAACAATAACAAATTTCAGTTATGAGAGTTATTAAGAAACATCCAGAACGAGAAGGGAGAAGAAAATAATGTAACGATGACCTTGTACTTAACTGATTATTTTAGAACTCGAGGATGCAATAAAACAACGAAATCTTGAGACTCTTGAAAAAGCCATCACACACGCTAAGGAATCTAGAATTCGCGAGAAAGTGGCTAAGCAAATTACAGAGGCAGAAGAAGTAAGAGACCATCTCAAACACTTAAATAAGATCGCCCATGACGTGTTGGAGATGAAGCAAACGACTATTGCAGAGCTTAAAAGTTACAAATACCCTTCTGACGTCATTATTGACGTGATGAGGTCAACATTTCTAATGCTTGGAGAGGACAAGGAAAATATAGAGGTAATACTAACGTTCTTCAACATTTTAATATTCTGTCTCTTGATAAAAGTTTCAACTTTTGAACTTGAGGACTTTGTTCGAAAATAATGCATGTAAATACTGTACATTGCCAACGTGCGCAGAACTATATATACTTTTACGGCAGTCATACGCGATGTGTTATGGTCGTAAAATATCGCCCCTCTTTCGGGTAAGTGTTGTTGTTGTTATCGGATACAAAGTGGATATAAGATATAATGATGTTTTAAGGTATATTCAAATCAACTCGAAAGTTACTTTCTATCCATACAGAAATGGGAAGACCTTCAAAAACTAATGGGAAAGCTTGGGAAAGACAGTATGTTGAGGCGTGTACGTCAGTTTGATACAGTCAAAGTGCAACCTGAAACAAAGTTATACGTTGATCAAACACTCCAAGACCACACAGAAACTGAAGTAAGAGTGGCCAGTGCTGGGGCCGGCACATTTTACGTTTGGGTAAGTGTTAAGGCATAAAATTATTTGTGTCACTGTCTTAGGCGGAGGACTGTGCAAGACTTTTCATCTTAGAATTATTCACAAGAGAAACATGCATATCACGAATAGCCACAGTCAGAAAACATATCCTTCCAACTCAGCCAAAAAGCGGAACTGAAAAGAGAACACAGGTTAATAAAATGATCAATGGCAAATGAGACACCACAAACAAATAAAAAACGAAAATCTGAGAGGTTACCGCCTTGGAACGGTCAATGGAAAACCCTTTGCCAGGGGTAGGGATGGGGTCCTAGGCTGCACAAACTTCACTCTTGCCCCAACATGTTATCACATAAACAAACAAGTAGAAGTTGTCTTGGTATTACCTTCAGCCCACCCATCAATTCGACAATGTTGGATCCCGAGGCACACAAACGTATAAAAATTACGAGACCAATGGCATTGACAAGCAAAATGTTAAAGGGATTATGAAACACCAACGTAAACAATGAATGAACATATGACTTGATATACTTTACATGTATCAATTATAAACTTGGATATTTTCTATGTGACAGACTTTAAATAGACTTTTCATGTATCAATTATAAACTTGGATATTTTCTATGTGACAGACTTTAATCACCTAATCAAACAGTTGCCAACAACCACGTCATTAATCATTATAAAAATATTGCATATGAACGAGCCAATTATGATATTGTAATCTATGATTTTCAATCTACTTAGTATATTACATTGTAATCTCACTTTAAAATGTTGATACTGTCTTATCTCTTTTTGCACGATATGAAAGCATATTTGTTTGCATCTGTAAGCTGCATTATCCCAGGAGGTCAATATACTTAAAAGCCAGAAAAGTTGTATTTAATTTAATTATACAGACAGCTAATGTTTATTTTGTGCTTATTTAAGTGTTCGTAGGAACTGGGTATGTTGGTGTTAAGATCTTAATTGTTAAATGTTGTAGTTTTTTTCTCGTCTTAATCTTGTTATATTAATGTTAAAATTAGAAAACATACTTTGTATTGCCTCTTGTTTTGAATAATATAAATATTTTGTTTACAGTTGCAAAATGTGTCGAAAACGATGGACGATGAAGCCAACATCGCAAAAACTGGAAGTTAAAAGAAAAAACTGTAGTCTTAATCATTCAGACGCTCTGATTGCGCAAATGTGAGCAGTAAAGAACGTCTGGATGATCTGGTCTAGAAAAACTGACGAAGCTGTGAGACGGTTCCAGGTCTTCCTATTACTAGTATACATATAAAAACGTGAGGTTTTTGATTGGATATTTTGATGGCAACGGATCAAAATATTGTAAGACAACAGCTTCTTTAACGCTGATATTCTGTGACCATCAGCTTACAGTAGACTCTTCAAAGCTAGTTCTGTTGTAGACTTTTGCTATGTGATATGTGTGCTGCTAAATGATATAGGATGCCAGAAGTGCACACTTCACGCTGAACTAGACAGTTGCTGTTATATTTGTTTTATGATAAGCTGTAACACTTATCTAAGCTAGGTTTATTTAAGTCAACATTCCAACAGGCGTTAGATTCATTACAAAATGTAGTACGTCAAAATTATATAATTTCAAAATAAAAGATAAATTTTACTGATACATTAATTTGACTGCATTTAGTTAGAACGTGCAATATGCAATCTGATGATTAAAAATTTCGAATTGTGGTTATAGATAATACCACAAGGGCCAGTTGTTTGAAATGTTATTCGTATGTCAAGCTAATCTAGTGTTAAATTTTGAATAAGTAATTCTTACAAATTTCATCTTTTCAATCTTATTTTATAGAAATGTGCATTAGAATAACCAATGTTATTTAATAGAAATGTGCATTAGAATAACCAAACTCATTTTAAGAAATGTGCATTAGAATAACCAATGTTATTTTATAGAAATGTGCATTAGAATAACCAAACTTATTATATAGCAATGTGCAATAGAATAATGTGATCAGAATCAAACATTGTAATGCTGATTGGGGACATATATAGTTTAGCGGACCCTAGAAACAGCACGTACCGCATACCGTTCCGTACTCCGTAATTCAGGTTCCTGTAGCAAGTCGATAGACGAAGTCACTGATAACGTCCAGACGGACTGGACTTAGCGGACCCCTTAATTCCATCAGCTTGGTAAAAAACATTATTATACTGCAAAGAAATTTGCTTGAATTTGATTGGATAATTTGACGTTGATGTATATCCGTATTTACGGCTCGTCCGTAGATATGAACGCACGTGCCTTAATTTCCCCCTCTGGCCTCCCACCTTTTGTTGTCGTCCGCCATTTTGTTTTGAATTTCCGGAAAAATGCATAATTTGAAGCCGATTTTGTAAAATATAAAGCGGTATTCTTAGGGATTACTAAAATTGTTACAGAAAATATTTGTGTTATGATTCTAACGTTGAAAACGATCAGATTATTCTCAAATTTTGTAAATAAATATCAAATCGATAATCCATTCAATTTCTATAGAAGTGACGTCATGCAGGTAAATTAATGACGTCAGACATGTAATTATTGAGGTTCTCAGAGGGGAATTAAGCCGTGCGGCATTAAATAAGCGAAATAAATGAAAAATCGATATTTTCTTATTATTTTTGTCTGAAAAAGTCTTTGCAGTATAATAAAACAATTATTTGGTTCCTTGAAAAGGTATGTGAGGAAATATTGCCGGTCTGGGTGTCATATTATCCCTCGCCTGCGGCTCGGGTAATATGACACCCAGACCGGCAATATATCCTCACATTCCCTGTCAAGAAACCAAATAACTATATATTGCTCATTAGAAAATTTTGTGTGCCAAATAAATTTTAGTAATAGTAAGTTTAAATGGGGCTATTGCCCCACACCCCCGATTCTCTCTCTCTCAATCGTCGCTGGGCTTTTTCTGTTTCATACATCCGGGGTCCGCGCTAAACTAGAGTTTCTCGATTTTTCAAAGCGGTGCGAATTTAGGTTTAGACTTAAGATTTTGTTTTTGTGTTCTCCACAATTTTCCATGCAATCAAAGAGTCAATGTTTCAAATATTCGGTGCCTCTTACATGTATCTGTTAAAACAACACCTTCAACCACCTTATCATTTATTTCTATTAAGAACTGAATATTCATCAGTTATATTGACATTTTTAAGGTACAATTGTGGCGATCACTAACTTATTTAGTTTATATTGAGAGAAGTTTTAACAATTCAGATACCATGCTCACTTCGCTACGCCCCGTTATCTTAGGGGTTTCTAAATTGATGAAACACTTAAAGTATTTAGCATATACTGCTGTCACTTCATGATGTTTTGAAAATTGACTGAACGTAAATGTACAACGATTTACTTTGGACTTACATTTGTAACCAGATCTAGACAATAAAGTTTCGTGTACTAAAGGAACGTGGATTTGGAAATGAATGTAGTACATTTTATGATAATATACTTAAAGAAATTAGAAACGCAACTTCTTTAAAAGGTCGCAAACATTACAAATGGCGAAAAGTGGCTTAAATTTCAAAAATAAATTTTGAAGAAAATACTTATTGCCACCTAGACTTTAGCAAAGAAATGTATTTAGCTGAGGACGTAGTTTATGTTTGCAAGCTCAATTTAATCTAATTCATGTTCTAAATACACTGAAACCCCTTTAAACCGGACGAGGTCGGGACCGAACAAAATTTCCGGTTTAAAGGGGTTTCCGGACTAAAGGGGTTTTGACAACTGGACAAGATTCCAACCTTTTTTCCAAACGTGTACATTTAGTTCTATGTTTTGTACAGAACTGCATTGATCAATAGTAATTAATAATAGCTCTCTACATCTTTTAGCCAACAAAAGTTAAATGCATTATTACATTACAAGAAACTGATCAGCACACTTTCTCCCTTAGATATTTCAAAATTTAAAATAAAAACAAACCAATTCATATGTTATTTTTACACAACTGATTTATATTAATTGAATGTTGAAGGAGAACCTCTTGAAACAAATACACTAGCAAAATGCGAAATGTCACAGGTGTCATAATTTAAACAAAAAGCTGTGAAAACTCAGTTTGTTGCCATATCAAGACCAATCATGACATGCTCTAGCCATACACAAATTCATACAGGTGTTAAAAAATAAATAATGACAACAATATTGATTAATTTCATTTGCTGTGCACATGTATTTTTAAATACAGTTCAATTGTTTTCATTCTTCTAATGGACCATACATTTCCGCGTTAACATGAACAATCTTATTAATTTTAATCTTCTCTTGTTTAAAGGTAGTTTTTTAATGGACAAATCCAATTTGCGCCGAAATTCTTGTCCGGTTTAAAGGGGTACTTTATAATGGACAAATCCAATTTGGGCCATAATTCTTGTCCGGTTTCCTGAATTAAGGGGTTTCCGGATTAAAGGGGTAATTTATATAGTAAAAAGTTTGGGACCGGACGATTTGTCCGGTTTAAAGGGGTTTCCGGATTAAAGGGGTTCCGGTTTAAAGGGGTTTCAGTGTACCAAGCACATACTAAAACAAAAGAAAATCCGTTTGCATGAGAACTCTGAAATTCATCGACAATATACCAAAGCAACTCATACCTGAAATAAGCTGGTCTACAATGTTTAGTGCCAATTCGTCAACATAATGTTTGGGTTTTCAAGAAATTCAAGGAAATCTTACTTCCGGGTTTCTACTTTCAGTTTCAGATTGAAGTCAAAATGTACTTCTTAAAATTTCTGACATTATTTTGACGGATGACCACAAAGTATTATAGTTATGTGTTTACGTGATACCTATATCATTTTTCTAGACGTTTTAAACAGCCATTCCAGACTTCTTGTGCAAACGGTATTTCTTTTTTGTGTGTGTCTGTTCTATGTAAATAAAGCATTTTTTCAAACAACTTGAGCATCCAAACTTAAATACAGCCACATGTCACTATATTTCTTCACTTTAATTGGTCTGCCAGTGAGAATTAAATTCGAGTTTTGAAAAGGTACATCAAAGTGTTTGACTTCAAACCGAAAGTAGAAACCCGGAAGTAAGTTTTCCTTGAATTTCTTGAAAACCGTAACATTATTTTGACGAATTGGCACTTAACATTGTAGACCAGCATATACTTATTTCAAGTATGAGTTGCTTGTGTATATTGTCCATGAATTTCAGAGTTCTCATGCAAACGGATTTTCTTTTGTTTTAGCATGTGCTTTGTAATTAGAACATGAATTAGACTAAATTGAGCATGCAAACATTAACTACATCCTTAGCTAAATACATTTATTTACTAAAATCTAGGTGGCAATAGGTATTTCCCCCAAAATTCATTTTTGAAATTTTAGCCACTTTTCGCCATTTGCAATGTTTGCGACGCCTTAAACATGAAATGTGTTTAGTGTAAAAGAAGTTGTGTTTCTAATTTCTTTAAGTATATTATTTATTGTTAAAAAATAAAAACGCTACTTCTTTAAACACGTGATTTATTTCATGTTTTAAAGAAGTTTCGTTTGTAATTTCTTTAATAGAGTAGTATTGTTTTTACAAGACCAGGCGCATACCTTAATAAATCCAATTTACTGAAATCTGCCAACTTTTTAAGTAAACAAACATGATTGAAATTGTCTATTGATTAGAAGCAAGGAAGGGTATTGAATATTTCTGAAATGAATAAAAACTTATAATTGAAGTCCATTATTTCTTTCTCACCGTATCACAATTTATCGATAAGGCAGATCGATTTTCGGAACATTTGAAAGCAATTACATTGTCGTTCAAACCAAAGGAAATTATATACTTTAGCGTAGAAATATAATAAACAGGTATAAATTATAGCTCGCCCTTTTTACCTAACTATTCATATTTTTCGCAATTGATGTCAGAAACACAAGGACAAAGAAAAATAAGGTGATATATTTTAAACATGTTAAATCAACTGTCTGCAAAAGTTAAGAGCCATTATTACACATGTACCGCAAGATTTAGAATTTAAACATACACAAACTGAAAACCTATAGGGCTATTTTTTTACCGATACTTTTCCCCAGAAAGTCTTAAATAAATCATAAGAAATTAATTGAGCGGTCAAAGACATCGAGCTACATTGCAAATAGAACAACCGCAGTGGTAAAATAACAATAACAGCTTTGGATGCCCTTATGATCACAGGCATGACATTTCATGGTGTTCTATAGGCATTTCATTTAGTGGTTTTCTGTTAGTATGACATTTTGTCGTTTTCTGAAAGCATGACATTTAGTCGTTTACTGAAAGCATGACATTTAGTCGTTTTCTAAAAGCATGACATTTCGTGGTTTTCTGTAAGCATGATATTTCGTGGTTTTCTGAAAGCATGACATTTCGTCGTTTTCTGTAAGCATGATATTTCTTGTTTTTAGGTTAAGCATGTCATTTCGTGGTTTTCTGTTAGGCATGTCATTTCGTGGTTTTCTGTTAGGCATGTCATTTCGTGGTTTTCTGTAAGGCATGTCATTTCGTGGCTTTCTGTTAGGCATGACATTTCGTGGTTTTCTGTTAGGCATGTCATTTCGTGGATTTCTGTACGGCATGACATTTTGTGGTTTTCTGTTAGGCATGACATTTTGTGGTTTTCTGTTTGGCATGTCATTTTGTGGTTTTCTGTTAGGCATGTCATTTTGTGGTTTTCTGTTAGGCATGTCATTTTGTGGTTTTCTGTTAGGCATGTCATTTCGTGGTTTTCTGTTAGGCATGTCATTTCGTGGTTTTCTGTTAGGCATGTCATTTTGTGGTTTTCTGTTAGGCATGTCATTTCGTGGTTTTCTGTTAGGCATGTCATTTCGTGGTTTTCTGTTAGGCATGTCATTTCGTGGTTTTCTGTTAGGCATAACATTTTGTGGTTTTCTGTTAGGCATGACATTTTGTGGGTTTCTCAAGTCATGGCATTTCGTAGATTTCAGTTAGGCGACAAACTCGTTGATTTTCTTTTAATTCTTTGTTTTCAATGTTCCGAAATCATGTGTACATATTTTTTAAACTTTTGGGGCTTTTGAAATCGCGGATCGATCAGCCCAGAAATTCCACAAAAACTAGTACTCCGCGAAAATTAATAAACTCGCATTCTGAAGACGGTTGTGTATTGATATGGCAACTTCAGATAATCTGCTTCTTCGGGATTTAAATATCGAGACGAATATTCAATAAGATGACAAAGGCGGTTTGAAACGCGAAGGCATTTTATCTGAATGACATCGATTCGGGTAGATTAGGTTCATGGAAAACTGTTTGATTGAAATGGATAATCAGTGTATACATAGAAACGAGAAAACACATAACGACGCTCATTTCAGCTGCGATGAAAAGAAGAATAAAACGGCACGTCTTGGCACTTTAGAAAAATGAACTAATTGAAATTGATTGTGAACGACACGTAGCAGGACTTGTAGATAATTTATTATATAAACAACCTTGCATATAGTAAAAGATACACGAAAAGTAGGTATCAGTTTTTTACGGAGAAGAATTCAAATATGAAATAAATATAATGTGGATCTACTTGTTAAATAAATTGAAACTTAAGTTATACATTGTAAGTTAATGGAGGTACCAGTTCAGTTGTTAAGGAGAAGATTTAAAATATGAATGAAATATTCTGTGGATTAAATCCTTGTTCGATAAAATGAAGTTATAAGTTAATGGATAATTCTATTTTAACGCGACTTTTAAAAATATATGACATAGAGTAAATGTAGACCAGAAAGTCTGTTAAGAGTGTTTGGATACTCTAGCTGTAAAACTGTCTAATTGATTGAATATTGTACTTCAAAACTGGGCGAATATTTGTTAATGTTAAGAAGTGGCCATAAATGTTCTGCATCTTGGATACAACAAAACAAACATCAAAAACTCTAGAAGGAAAGTTAATTTATTTTAAGTGATTGTATGAACGAAGTTGGCTGCAGAGAGATTTTCACACACAAATAAAATATAACAATAAATCAATTTATTCTTTTTTATAAGAATCAATTTAAATGAAGAATTGTCATTATTTATGGATAAATAGTGATAAAAAAAGGAATATGTGAGTGTGGAATTTAGTTTCAAAATTATATGTTGTGATTGATAAAAACAAAAGTAGCGGAATAGTTTGTTAGAATTATATGTTGTGACCGAAAAGAAGAAAAAAGAAAGTAGCGAAATGGGTTGCGGCAACTCGACCCAAGCGTCGGACCCTAATAACAATGTTAAGAAGCAGCCTGTGAAACCTAAGGGTAAGGCTAACAGTGATAAGGCAGCTGGGAATACCACGGAGAACACAAAGAGGGAAAAAGACAATCTACCGGAGTTGAGACAGGAACCGGAAATAGAAGATGTAAGTTGATTAATTAAATGATATGTTTACTAAAGTAAAAGGGAACGTTGAAAGCCACCGAACACGAGAAATATAAAAAATATTCTCGGTTTGAATGAGTCTGTTCATGGGCATTAATGGAAGTGCATATAACTGCCCACGCCGCCTAGCCCCGGGTTGAGAAACTTATTACATTATTTACCCACGTATACTGAGTACAATTTTCCATTTATCCCATTTGGTGATGAACATGGAACCTCCAATGCTTTATTTTCATATTAATACCATCCATGTTCATCGGCGTATGGGCTCTAGATAAAAAGGAGTTTGCCCTAACCTTTAAACATGTTATTCTTGGGTAATTCTAATTTTTAGCTGTCAAATCACTAAATCACTGAGATTTAAATGCAATTGGCCAAAGTAAAGTTGAAATTGAATTTTGCAAGTGAAGCTGTGTATATTTTTGTATGTAAACAGCCGTTTTTCATTAAAGCGACTCATATGTTCCAGAAAATAAACAAATCGTAAACATCGAAGCTTGCGAACTTGTTATAAATCATTGATAAAACTTACGCCTTATCTTCAGTAATTATTTGAGTGAATGTATTCGTTGCACGTCAACGAACAGGTTGGGACGTAATTGGAAAGTGTTGTATGGCAATCTTTATACATGTATTAGCGGATATTTTCGTCTGTAGTTATTAATCTGTTATTTTCCTATTCTCTTATTATAGCCAGGTATTAAATGCTATTTAAACTTGGTATTCAAATATAATTAATATCGCATCTATTTGTACATGCCTAGTGCATATTATTGGTTAACTAATTCAAATCCGTTAGATCTTTATTTTGACATTTGATACAAATGGTATCTGATAATTTAGTTCGATAAGAGTTGTAGCGTTAAAGAGGGCAATTTAATTTAAATACTCATATTCTATTGTATTTTGTATGTTTCCATTAAATCACGTATTGCGTAACCGATGCTTTCCTTTATAACGTGAATTTATATTCGCCCGGACCAAATAAAACATTCTAAAGAAAACGAAAAGAGATTGAGAGGGTAGTTGTCAAATAAATTATCATTAAATTTGCATGAAGCTGACATAAAATTGATTTTAGCATATGTTATAAGATTTTCGGTAGTTCGAGCTTCATCATCTCATCACATCCACCACCATCATCATCATCATCATCATCATCATCATCATCATCATCGTCGTCGTCGTCGTCATCGTGATCATCATCATCATCATCATCATCATCATCATCATCATCATCTTATTTTTAAGAAGTATAAGTGTTTAATGAACAGAACAGAAAGCGGAAACAAAAATCCAGTCTTACGGGTAAACTGCATATTCCATATTTACGGGTTTTTATTGCACGTGCAAACAGTGTAGATCCAGATCAGTCGGTACATTCGTGCAGTCTGATCGGGATCCAAACTGTTAGCTTTTTGGTCAGAAATAACATAATTAATCAAAATGCGGACAGTGAACATTGTAGATTCTGATCAGAAGACAAGAATGTACCAGCTAATCTGGATCTACACAAAAATAAACATTCTATAGCTCCTGATTAGACGACAAGGATGTACCGGCTGATCTAGATCTACACAAAAAATAAACATTCAATAGATCCTGATTAGACGACAAGGATGTACGAGCTAATCCTGATCTACACAAAAAATAAACATTTTATAGATCCTGATTAGACGAAAAGGATGAACCAGCTAATCTAGATCTACACAAAAAATAAACATTCTATAGCTCCTGATTAGACGACAAGGATGTGCCGGCTGATCCAGATCTACACAAAAATAAACATTCTATAGCTCCTGATTAGACGACAAGGATGTGCCGGCTGATCCAGATCTACACAAAAAATAAACATTCTATAGCTCCTGATTAGACGACAAGGATGTGCCCGCTGATCTGGATCTACATAAAAAATAAACATTCTATAGCTCCTGATTAGACGACAAGGATGTGCCGGCTGATCCAGATCTACACAAAAATAAACATTCTATAGCTCCTGATTAGACGACAAGGATGTGCCGGCTGATCCAGATCTACACAAAAAATAAACATTCTATAGCTCCTGATTAGACGACAAGGATGTGCCGGCTGATCCAGATCTACACAAAAAATAAACATTCTATAGCTCCTGATTAGACGACAAGGATGTGCCCGCTGATCTGGATCTACACAAAAAATAAACATTCTATAGCTCCTGATTAGACGACAAGGATGTGCCCGCTGATCTGGATCTACACAAAAAATAAACATTCTATAGATCCTGATTAGACGACAAGGATGTGCCCGCTGATCTGGATCTACAATATTCGCCTTTGGGATAACAGCAGTATCTTATGGAGTAAACTGTTTGGTTAAAGCAACCATTTATAATTCCATTGTACATGATAATTTTTCAGAAACCTATGTTCGTACAAAATTCTTTGTTTTAGGCGACATGAATGTACTCGTATGTATGAGGAAATATCGCAAACCAAAAACGACGCGAAAAATTTTGCTTTAATTGAATCACATTAAATTTTACATTAGAAAATTCTCATGTTACATAAACTTTATCGGTATACTGTCAATATTGATGTTAAAGTTTTACATTTGATTGCAGTATTTTAGTGCTCTGTGTATGTGCAAGTGATTATCTTTTGTAAAATTAGTTGTTCATGGTCATACCGCGACAATTTATTGAAAGAATGACTGTGATCGTTTAACTTTCATGTTTGCACTCACTTGTCACTGTATTTATTGAACGATGTTAATAATTCTCTGCAAACGGAGTTTAAATACAGTTTGTTCACAGGCTATCATATACAGTTTACCACATTTGACTAGTAAAAATTGTCCACATCAGGTAATAAGGTAGGTGGTATGTCGATTTATAAAAACAGGACCGGTGAGGCAAATGATAATCATCGAAATCATCGTGATCATCATACCTGTCGTCGTTGCCGCCAGTACCAACACATTCACCATCATCATCATTATCATCATCATCATCATCAACGTCGTATTCATCATCACAAAATAATCAACCTTTCTGCCTCCGCCACAATTAAATCACCATCATCATCATCATCAATAACAACAACATAAATATCATTCATCATCATTACCATCATCATGACCATCATCATTATCATCAACATCATCAATCTCATCAATGTAACATCAACATAATCATCAACATCACCATCATCATAACCATTCCTAACAATTAAATCATCATCATCATCATCATCATCATCATCATCATCATCATCATCATCATCATCATCATCATCATCATCATCAACAACAACAACAACAACAACAACAGCAACAACAATAACAAAAACATCAACAACAACATAAATATCATCATTAACATCATCATCAACTACATCATCACCATTATCAGCATCATCATCATTATCAACATCATTATCATCATTATCATCATCAACAACAACATCATTTACATCATCAAAATCATCATCATCATCAACAACGACAACAACAATAACATCATCATTGTCACTATCATCATTGTCATCATCATCAACTATATCAAGCATATCATTACCACTACATCCACTACTGCCAACACCATCATCATCGTGGTTTTCGCCGCCATCATCATTAAAATCATTGTCATTATAGTCATCATTTAAATCAGCTTCATCATCACCTGCGCTGATATTATCATCATCGGAATCATATTTGAATTATTTTTCTCATGTATAACTGCTAGTATATAAGATGAACCTAAATCAAGAACGTTTTAGAAAATCGTTTCAAAATAAGAGCAGTTCTGCATGCCTCGGAAGTATTTGTACGGTTTAGCGATTTATAGAAAACTTATATAATGTAAGAAAAATCAACCTTACATTTCAGGTACAAGTTGATAAGACAGAATCGGGTTATCCGCCCATTAAGGTGCCATTGGAGAAAAAAGAAACATATTTTGTTGCTAACAAAATGAAGAAAGTCGACGAAAAAGCAAGAAAGGTAATCCGCTTGTTTGTCGTTTTAAAACTTAAAAAATCTTGATTGTCCGCCCATGCATTCGAAAAAGGGCTGCAGTAATGACTGAAATTTAATTTAAAGCTGACTTTTTACAGTTCAATACTTCAATGTCTCAGTTGTGGTTAATATGAGTTGTACCAACATAAAATACCAATATATGACTGAACATAGCAATTTTCACCAAAATTTTGGACCAATCAGTGAATTTTAATACTTGCTGCGAGATAATTTTATTACGTTAGTAACGCTATAACAACTTTGGCTTCAAATGTATGCACTCGTACATTAACTGTGTAAGAATACTACATTAGATTCATTTTTTTACAGGTCTTCTACAGTATATATTATAAAATCTGATATTTGAAAACACTTTATAGTTTCGTCCTAATACCTGACCTGGCACCTTTAATTAATAACTGCAATAAAACCGAAAATGTCTAATAGATAATTAAAGAAGTAAATTTACCTGTAAATAAGCGTGTCGTCAGCAACCCCAAAACAGCTATATACTAAATATATATCCATGTTCTTATTCTTGGTGATTTTAATCCAGACGCCCGATGATAAATTAGACAGCTACAAAGAGCTTATTGCTCACTTGACGGGTGAGTGTGCTACAGACGTAGAGAAGGTACGATCAATCTTCATGTGGTTAGGGACACAGTCTATTGCTACAGCAGACTATTCAAAAGTAACAGAAGCCGATACACCGAGAGGATTTATGAAACTAATTAAGGACAATAAAGCGTCGTACGCCTCTTTCTTTGCAGTGTTATGCAGGTATGCCTTTGAGAAATATTGAAATATTAATCAAATGATAAGGATGATGTAATACACTCACTGGATAAAAAAGAGGGTAATCTTCAAGATGATTCTACATTTTCCCGTTTCACACTTTCCCCAGTTAACATCGCCACGTAATCCAATTTTGCGACATTCGATAAGAAGCACGTGCACCCCACTAGATGTTTACTTGGTAGGTTTTCATTTCAACGCGTTCGCAGCATATTGGAAAAAGATCCCATTCGTTTCTTTATCACTTGAGTACAGATGTTACATCAGCCAAAAATAGAATTTCAAAAAGACAAAGTACTTTCTTTCCCTGCAACAAATCGTAGCAAACAAATCTGAATAACTTTAGAACTCGAGTCACAATTTCTTAGTTTGTGTTTTTATTTGGTGACTTCAACCGTTTATGGTACTTTTTTGCAAATTTTATATCCAATACAATTATGTTGGACATAGTAATATAACTTTGATACTATTTTAAGGAAACGATAAGTATGCATTACATTGTAATTTAGACAAACGAAAACTTTACGTGCTGTTAAACTGTTCTTCTTACTATTGTTTTCAATTGTACAGACATGCTGGTATCCCATGTGTTATCGTAGATGGCTACGCCAAAAGTGTATCGTATGAAGTAGGTGACACAGACGAAAGAGTTCAACAACTAACAAATTCGTGGAATGCAGTGTATGTCGCCGGAGGATGGCGAATTGTATTCCCGCTGTGGGCATGTGAAGCTGTTGTTGGACATTCCAGTGGAACGTATACAAAGGTCGAAGTGAAAGGTATAAAAATGATCTGTAGGAAATAACTTAATCAGATTGTAAGGTTGAAATCGCCTGCTATAAATACTTGCATTTGTCTTTGATGACTTTCTTTTTATTAATAAGGCCTATATTACGATAATCTTATTACACTTTGGGCGTTTTAAAACAATCAGTATATTTCTTCCATTCTAAAACAAAATACCAGGAAGGCACCACGTTGAGGTTGCAACTTACTGTTACAAAAGTTTCTCTACCATTTTAGAGTATTCCTTACATATTTATTTTTGTAAATTAATTCATAGGCTTACCAGGTAAAAGCATCGTACTTGTTTTTATTTCTCATTGTACTGGTATTGATCGGTTTATTAAGGTCAAGCTGTGCGCGAAAAGGAACAGCAGTCAGCGGGAGAAACCGTCAAACATCTCAATGAATATTACTTCTTTACCGACCCAGAAGAGTTTATATACGTTGCCTTTCCCAAAGATAAACGTTGGCAATTACTTCAACGACCCTGGAGTCTTCAACAGTTTGCTGACGCCCCTTATTGCCGTCAACCATACTTTCGAGAAAAAGTAAGGGTAGAAAGCAAATTTAGTTGTCGCCTTAATACCAAGGAAGGCACATGTAACGTGGAAATCGCTTGTGATAAACCAGAAGATTTGAGTTTGGATTATGAGTTATATTACAATCATAAGGAGTCTGGAAAGGAGATCTCTGCATCCTTACAACTTAATAACTACGTAATGTTGAATCGCTCAGAAGCAAAGTGGAACTTTGGTATTCGTTTTCCAGAAATTGGAGTATATAAACTTCAGATTGTTGGTGGAAGAGGATATGAATCGAACATGTGTGCATTTAAAATAATTTGCAATGAAGTTCTAGAAGATTGTAAACCATATCCATTCAATCCTGGAAAAATTGGATACGGACCAAACGCAGACACAGAAATCGCAGGGGTTAAAGCGGTATCCCACAAACTTGGAATAGTGAAGGTGTTTGCCAGGAAAGAGGTCGTTTTTAATTTCAATTTGACACGCGACGTTACAGTTAAAACTGAACTGGTACACAGTACTCTTTCAAAGGAAGAGCTTTTAAACTACGTTAAGCAGACACAGAAAAATAGAAATGTAAGTGTACAAGTGAGTATTCCGGAAAACGGAGAGTATGCTCTGACGTTACACACCAAACAGAAGAACGAACAGCAGTTCAAGAATGTTTGTAATTATCTACTTACGTCAGACGACGGCAAAAAGAAGAGGTTGAGAACATGGGAGGTATTTGCATTGTCATTATTACTGATACAGTATTTAGTTACGTTAACTTTAAGGTGATTTACTTTAACTCTTACAGTAAAGTGTTTGCCTAGCTTTAATTCAAAGCGTTGGTTAAATCTAAAGAAATTATTATTTAACTCTCAAAGTTTGTAATATGGTGAATTATTTTCTGGTTCTTTCCTCTTTTTGGTGCTAAATTTAAGCTTGTCATGGTTATGACCTCTACAGGTTTACTGTTATCACATATGTTAAATTTTCAAGAAAGCATTTTAGAGTTTGAAAACAATTTTTAGTGGCAGTTATATTAAAAAAAGAAACGGAAGCTGCTTCTTGCAAAGCTGCTTCAGGGTGTTACAATACTGCCTACACTTTAGGTGCGGGTTCGCTCCCAGCTAGAGGCACTATCATTTAACTAACACTACTGCACCTACCACCAACACCCAATTACTACAATGACATACATGTTTAAAAATTTAGGATGTTTATTTATGTAATATGGACGAGATTAAACATTCAGCAATTTCCTTTGCTATATATTGAACAGAGCCTGTAGTATTTTCATAAATTGTTGTTTTCTGTCAAGTTCAAACATATCTGTTTCATCTATTCTAACGATTATTTTAACAACAACAGGAGCAGCAGCATCACTGTCTCAAATCGTCGTCAACGTCGGTATCATCATAACTATATTTATAGTAGTAAAACCCAATAATATTAAGGTTATTTACACAATCGTCATTAAGATCATAATATGCGATAGTAACACTATTAACCTAATAATAAAACTACCGTTTTCACATTCACCGCCTTATCTAAATTACATTTCCTCTACCATCTAATGTTTTAGTAATTCAAATTGCCGAGTTACTTATCTAAAACTTGCGTTTCAAAGGTCAAGCCGTTCTACATTATTAAACATAATGTCTCAAATCTAGACATCAATCAACATCGACACATCTTTCGATAAGAGATTAAATTGTGTAAACAGTAGAGTTTTTCATGTCCAAACCAAGCGTACAGTCAAGTTATCTCTATAACTTATTCCTTTCTTACCCGCCTGTTAAGTGTCTTTTGACAGTCAAACTGCGGCGTCTTCTTTAAACTTTACCTTCCTGGTTTATAAATTATAGAGTGTTCTTTAATTAATTTCATTGATTGTTACATCTCGTATTTTCTTTGTACACCTACGATTTTGGATATCATTTAGTGATAAGACTAAATGTTGTTACAATGTATAGGTCAGCGTTAACTATTGCGTTTTTCTATATATTCCATAGAGAGTCCGTTTAGAATCATCATTATTTATTTACTCTTTTAAGTTAATCAATATCAGGCATGTTCTTCTGAAGAAGTTTGAATATAAATGTACATGCAAAAATACATCCCATGCCGCCATTACAGTAGTTTCAGCCTCAAATTTCACTTTGAATACTAATAACCTTGCCTGTTGACTATTAGTAAGTTAAATTGTGTATATTCCGCTTATACTCTTTTCTTTAAAATTATTTTTGTTCTTATCCCAAAAGTTTTGGATAATGTTTTTTTTGTTCCAACAGCTGCAGAAATACATAAATTGCATTTTTAAAAAAGGATTTTTTTCTTCAGCTACATTGGCCAATCAACTTATGTTTTTACCTACTCGTACTTGGTTCTCCAAACTTTCTTTTAACCAGCCAGAAAGCTGCTTAGTGTACACCGGGTACACCGGAATTCCTCATCTTTTTACTTTCTTTAAACAATCATCATAAGAAAGAAAGAAAGAAAGAAAGAAAGAAAGAAAGAAAGAAAGAAAGAAAGAAAGAAAGAAAGAAAAAAAGAAAAGAAAGAAAAGAAAGAAAGAAATATAATAGACTTGTTTACACCTTCCAAAGACTTTTGGTAGTAATTATTTATCGGGATCTCAATGTATATTGATCATCTGTGAAATTTGTAAAGAGGCAAGGCAAGTCATGGAAATCTATAAACCAATATATCAATAAAAAGTGGATAACGCCTAAAAGAAAAAGTCACAATGAGAAAACAAATCTTACCACACAGCCTGAAATTGGAGAATAAAAGAGAGAATAATTCTATATTTCGATAAATTTCATAAAAGCACCACAATATCTTAAGACAAAGAGAAATCCCCGAGGGTTCATCGCCTTGGAACGGTCATACCCAAAGCATTTTACCACTGTGGGTTTCACCAAACTAAAATATTACACTTCTCATATTAACAAACACATACAAATTTCCTGAATGAGTAAATTGCACGCAAAAGCACATACTCACAATACATATTAATAGCTCATGACACTCTTACTTGAAATTGGTAGATAGTAGACGATCTTACTGAGAACAAAGCAAGACTGAATCTGTCTCTTTGTTAATATTCCAGAATCCAATAGAGAAGAAAACACGCAATAAAGTACAAGAGATGGCTAAATCCAAGGGTACACGCGATATAGATGAGTTGGAGAAAGAGTTGGACAAGTTCGAACATCTGCAGCTTGATGATAAGGGAGATCTTTCTGCTGGTCGGGAGGCATTGGAACTCAAGAAAGTCAAGAAAGGTATCACTATAGATTTATAAGCATTGATCTTTCTGTTGCTCGGAAGGCATTAGAACTCAAAAAAAGTCAAGAAAGGTATCACTATAGGTTTATTAGTATTGATCTTTCTGCTAGTCGGGAGGCATTGGAACTTGAGAAAGTCAAGAAGGGTATCACGATAGGTTTATTAGCATTGATCTTTCTGCTGCTCGGAAGGCATTAGAACGGTATCACCATAGTTTAATAATCATCACATTTTCCTAAAAAATCTTACGTAATAATCAACCGGCTGAAAAGAAAACTTTCATCGTTATTGACATCTTGCTGTTAAAATCACAGAATTTAGTAATTCGAAAAAGCTGATGTCACATAATATCATTCCAACCGTGGATATGCAGTAGATATTGCAACGTGATCAGTTTTCTTATACAATAAAAAATGATCATGCACGTGTTTGGCTCATTTTAGCTTAACAAAAATTTTAGAGTAAATTTTATCAATATCCGTTGCTTTCAAATGCTGCATCATGGAAATTAATAGCCAACTGTAAAAGTAGCAGAGATAGTTATGTCATCCTGCTTATTTATCTGCTTCATATTGGTGGAAAATCGTTTGAATATCTCAATACTAATTAAAGAAAAAAGAATTCTAAGTAATGAGTGTTATAATGAAACATCCTGGACAATAAGAAGGACATTTTCATGTTTTCTGGCTGTATAATATAACCTTGTACTTAACTAATTTTAGAACTCGAGGATGCAATAAAACGACGACATCTTGAGACACTTGAAAAAGCGATCACACATGGTAAGGAATCTAGATTCCGCGAGAAAGTGTCTAAGCAAATCACAGAGGCAGAAGACGTAAGAGACCATCTGAAACACTTAAATAAGATCGCTCACGATGTGTTGGAGATGAAGCAAACGACTATTGCTGAACTTAGAAGTTACAACTATCCTTCTGACGTCATCATTGATGTGATGAGGTCCACGTTTCTAATGTTGGGAGAAAAGAAGGAATATGTAGAGGTAATACCATCTTATTTTCAGGACAGTAAAACACCGCAATATTCTGTTTAAGTAGCACTGGTCTGTAATAATTCACCTTCACAAAAAATCATGTGCTGTGGTACACAATAGTTCTTGCTTGAAATTAAGGACAACTTTCGAAAATGATGCATATTAATACTCTACATTGCCGATGTGCGTAATATAATATGTTGTTGAGTAGTTTTACAGCAGTCAAACGCGATCGTAAACTGGCGACTAATTTTTATTTATTTCTTTGATTAACATTACCGGTCCCTTATTTGCAAAGTGAAAAAAGACATAATGTGGCGTACATGTACTTAATGTTGTTTTGTGGTATCTTCAAAAAGTGAAACATGCGTATTAGGAATGCCACCATTCAGAAAACACAACCTTCTCACACATCCAAAAGGCAGAGTTGAAAAGAGAATGTGTTTTAACGAGATAAATAGCCTCAAACAATTAACAACAATGAAAACCTGGGGGTTACCGCCTTGGATGGGTCATAGACAAAATCTTTTGCCACTGGAGGTTTAAACCAGGTTCGAGTGTTCATAAACCTCACACTTGCAGCAAAAGATAATCGATATATGAAAAACAAGCACACGTTGGCTTGGTGAATAAGGTCCAACCCACCCATTAAATTGACGATGGTGCATGCAAAAACACTGTCAAGTCATAAGTTAAAACAGTACTGGAAAGACCGTTAAATAATTTAATGGGAAAGCTGTGAAAAGACAGTATGTTGAAGCTTGATTTAGATTCCCCCCATATTAACACGATAACGTTGCATACAAAATCAATGTGAAGTCGTATATAACTTTTTTTATTCAATCAGGACTGGGAGGATCTTCAGATATTAATGGGCAAGCTTGGGAAAGACAGTATGTTGAGACGTGTAAGACAGTTTGATACAGTCAATGTGCAACCCGAAACAAAGTACTACGTTGATAAAACACTCCAAGACCATACAGAAACTGAAGTGAGGCTGGCCAGTGCTGGGGCCGGCACATTTTACGTTTGGGTAAGTTGTAAGACATTTAATTATTTGTGTCGCATATAGCGACACGAAGGCGGAGGGGTGTGCAGGATTTTAAGCTTGAAGAAGTTGAAGCATGCATATCAGGAATAGCCACACGCAGAAAACACAGCCTCCCAAAGCAACTAAAAAAGCAGTGAGGAAAAAAGAGCATAACTTCATAAATGGTCACCACAAACAAATAACAAAAAAGATAATATGATGAGTTGCCGCCTTGGAATGGTCAGTGGCAAAACATTTTGCTACGGGGAATAGAACCAGGTCCTAGAGAACACAAACCTCTCACTTGTTCCAACAGTTTCTTATATGAATAAACAAGTACAAGTTGTTTTGGTGAATTAGCTCCAATCAACCCATCAACTAAAAATGTTGCATGAAAAAGCACGAAAATATATCAAATGAAAGACGCTAATGGCATTAGCAAGAAAAAGGGTTAAAGAGACAATGAGACGCCAGCTTAGACAATAAATGCACATATGACTTGACAATCTGTACATGCATCAAATATTAGCTTGGATCTTAGTGAAGTGTTCTATGTGAGTAATTTCACACACGTTATCAAACTGCTGCAAACAGCTATGTTATTAATCATTATTAAAAATTACCTATAAACGAGCAAATTAAGATATTGCAATCGATATTGTTCAATCTACTTACTATATTATTTTGTAATCTGACTTTAAAACCTTGATGCAGTCTTATCTCTTTTTGCACGATACGAAAGTATATTTATTTGCATATGTGAGCTGCATTGACATCGTTCCCCACCCAGGAGGTCAATATACTCAGTGGAAGTCAATATAGCAATATTACGCTACATTTATTTTAAACGAGCTTAAAGCCGGAAAAGTTGTAATACAATTGCATATTCCTTAAACGAGTAGTTGTTAGGTAATTTTGTTTTCCTCTAGTCTTTAAAGTGCATTTATAGCAAATTTTAATATAAAGACAGCTAATGTTTATTTTGAGTTTATTTAAGAGTCCGTAGATCAAAACAAAGAGGAACTGTGAAAATAAGTATGTTCGTGTTTATATCTTGTTTTATGTTTAAGAACTTTTTGCTATTCATAATTATCTGATTTTATTGTTAATTACGAAACTTCATTGAAATATGATTTGGTATTGCCTCTAGTATTGAATAGTGTAAATGTTTTCTTTACAGTTGCGAAATGTGTCGAAAGCGATGGACGATGAAGCCAATACCGCAAAGACTGGAAATTAAAAGAAAACAATGTAGTCTCAGTCATTCAGACGCTCTGATTTCGCAAACGCGAGCAGTGTGATACTGATCAATGACAGAACGTCTAGACGATCTAGACTAGAAAAAACTGACTCGGCAGTGAGAAGGTTCCGGGTTTTATATTCTACCTTGTACTGGTATTCGTACATGTATAAAACGTGATGCTTCGTTTGGATATTATGAAACCAACATTTTTGACTCTTCAAAGCTGGTTCTGTTATAGACTTTAACTATGTGATATATTTTCTGCCAAATGACATAAGATGCCAAAAGTGCACACCTCATGCTGAAATAGACAGCTGCTTTTTTTCTCATATGCCATAAAACTACTAAGCTGCTAAGCTGAATATATATGTCAACATTCCGACAGACATTGGATTCATGAGTACGCCAAGATAATATATTATATATAATTACAAAATAAAATATAAATTTTTCTGGTACATTATTTTGACTGAAATTTGCTAAGTAATGTCCAAACTCATGATTAAAATGTTTCGAAGATCGTTATTGATAAGTACCATTGACTGAAAACTGATCGCGTACAATGTAATTACACCCATGCGTCTTCGTCGCTGTTGCAGCTTGGTTTTCGTGCTATGCGTGCAAGCTACTATCATGCATATATTATGTTTTTTGCATAATTCTTCTTCTTCTTCTTCTTCTTCGTATATCTCAGTAACCGCTTTTAGAACTGACTGAATTTTCGAGCTATTTTCACGTAATGTAATCACTTACGGGTATCAAAATTTAAAAAAAAACATCTCATGGGGGATGAAACAAGCAACTTGTTTGAACACTTTACAAATTTTGGCCATTGACTTACTGAATATTTAGTTTATGTTTTGCATGCACACATATTAGCAACCGCCTATGTTTCTTTCTACATAGTATTTCAGTTATACCTTTACTTGTGTTCTTTTCCACATGGTAATTCTCGATTAGTCGAACGTGCTTTTTCTCGACATCTCTCGTTAGATGTTTAATACAGAAACTTTTAAGTTCTTATGATGTAGTGTCTTTTGAAGACTATTCGAGTACTGAACTGAACGTGAAAAAGACAAACTACCAAAGTACTCTATATTGCTTTATATGTATAGATGTATAGATGGTTTGTTCGAAAACCAAATTTTTTTCCTGAAATCTAGAATGTTCATTTAAACATTGAGAATATTTTTGCCGCTCGTTAAGTCTAATGAATCCTTTAAGCCACTCCTATCTCTGAACTAGGACATTAAGGTGTTGGAGATGGAATATCATGTCACATATCACATGGCTGGATTTATAGAATCCTGGAATTTAATGACTGACAAACGTAAAATGGCTGCCATATAATTATATATGATACTTATTTCAATTATCTGGAAAACTTTTGGGTTTGATTGGACGATAGATGTCACATACATGTCATGTATAACCATTAGGCCCACTTTCTGGATGGTTCTTGAGTTTGATTGGTCTATAGACATCACATGACTGTCATTAGTAATTAGTACGAGCTCACACACTGCCTCTCTAATGTCTATATTTAGCGACTGCTTATCATTTATTATGCTGACAAATTGTCAAGGCAATAAAAATGGACACAGCCTGCAACTTGTGTTGTTTATTCAACATTAATAATGGTTCGTTCGTGAAGTAACTGATTTACCGTTGCTATTGGACGATACGACACATAAAAGAAGTAGTTCTAAATAACTGTTGCGTATGTTTTATTTTTGAAGAAGAAATTGAGAAAAATAATCAATTATTGGTATTACATGTAGGTGAAGATCAAGGTATACCAATTTTGGGCAATGCTTTCCAGGCGGAAACTCGGCGCATCCTCGATTCCGCCTGGAAAGCATTACACGAGGATTGGTATACCTTGAGCTTTGCCGAAGACCAAGTATAGATTCTCTTTATCTGTTTTAAGAAGTTTTGTGGTAACTGAGTCCTTTATAAAAGACTGAATAGGAATAGAATTGAAGGAACTTAGCAACCGAGCGTTTCAAAGCAAACAAAAGGTGTGGCTGTCGGGTTAGAATACCAAAAACACGATACATGTCGTGCTTTTAGACCTTCGAATATCGCAACGGATAACACCACGGACTGGAAGAGAAATATGTGTATATTTAGATAACAATATATGCATTGTTAAAGTCGGAATCATTGACCAAGATATTACAAACAATTACCGAATAGGAAGAGGTATGATACATTCAAACCAGAATATTAATAGTAGAAATAAATCAACCATTTCGTAACCTTTAACAGGTTTGTACAATGATTTCTGGCAAAGCAAATTGTTTTTGACTAAGATTTTTTTGACAACTTTAAAATTAATGTGTTTCTGGTGTCGCCTTTATTTTCCGAAATCGGCCTTATACAGTAAATATATTTCAGTAAATAATATGCAACACGATGATAAACTGTTTTAAGTAATTAATATAATAATCATTCAAGATATAAGATTCGTTTAAAGATATAGATATACATGCTAATGTTAGATGTTTGTTTTAGTGAAATATCGATTTCATTTCAGGAAACACTAGAAAGTGATATTATCACGGGTGGCGTAGCCATTAGTGAAATAGACCCTTTTTACATTACTCCGTCGCGGATTTTTTCCGATTTTTACCGAAAGGCGATTTCAGAACGAGGCTTGTCTTACACAAAACCAAAATAAGTAGAACACAGTACAATTTTGACAAAGGATCCGACAATATAACTCATGGGCAATAAGCAAAAGGTATATTGTGTGGAGATTTTAACAATATTCAAAACGACTGCCACTCCTCTTTATGTGCTCCGTGGTGAATTTCACAACAGTTATGGACCTTGTAGGTTTTAACTGCTAAGCCATGACGCCTGACAGAATCTGTACTCAAATAGTAGTTACACACATTTTCCCATCCTTCATCTGCATGCGCTTTCATTTTTGTATTCACAAATATTTCCAAAGCATATTCTCCCTCTATCTCCAGTTTAACGGCAATATCCATTATAGAGAACTTCCCCATGTCCTTAAATGTTACGCTTGTCCATTTTGAAGTTTCCGATTCTTCAACCACATCTGAAATTAATTTCACTTTAACCTGAAACGTTCGTTGTGTCTTGAACGTAATGTGGTAGGTTTCCAGTGATTTCAAGAACAAAATTCCATTTGAAAATGATGGTTCCGACAAACCGGCATGTGTAGTCATATCTACTGGACCAAAACCTATATCTGGACAATCTGGATACGGTTTAACGTTCTTTGCTGGTTTTTTGCACTCTATAGCCAGATCGCAAATCCAGGGAAGACTCGATTCTGTGCTAAGACCGCCATATACTGTTATTCTATAGAGTCCTGCAAGAGGCAATCGGGCCTCCAAAATCCACTTTTTCTTGTTACTGTCCCTTGCCAGTATCGCATATTTGTCCAGGTATATTACATCTTCGGTGTCCGCTTTCCCTTTGGTGAAGTTAAAGTAAACATCATAGGCAAGCTGATAATCTACTTCACCATCTTTTATCTTAGGGGCTTGGATAAGCAAACTACAATATCCATTCTTGGACTGTAATGTAGTTCTGAATTCTTTGTATATGTTGAAACCCTCCATGTGGAATCTTTTCATCAGATACGGTGACTTGACCCATATTTCTTTCTTCATCACAGGCGTACACATTTGCCATTTTTGTTTGTCCGGTAGGCACAAATGAATTAATTCAGAAGGTTCTACCAGAAAAAAGTATTCGTTGAAATCTTGGTACAGCGTCTTGTCAACATTTTTAGCTTTGACCTAAGTACAAAGATATATTTAATATTGTTAGAGAAGAAAACGTTAAATAATCTATGTCATCGCGGCAAACATTTAATATGTATTTTAATTTCAGTATTTTTAATTTAAAGATATCTTAATAACGTGTGTAAGTTTTGAAGTTAAATTTAAAGTATTTAATATGAAAGGGTAAAAATTATGAATATTCAAAATTATTTTAAGGTCCAAACATCGTCAATCAACTAAACTAATAATAGCTCTTCACAATTATGTTATATAAAGTTTGTCATAGGCACTTTTATTCTTTATTTCTGTTTGAAAGACAAGTTTTTAACTTTGAAATAATATTTATCATCAACATTTTACAATGACCAGTTAGAAAAGTTGCTAAGTTAAATTGTCAAAGGCAAACATTTACCTTTAATCGTTTAGCTACTGTATCTGGGACCCATTTCCCGTTCTTGTAGCTTATGACAGTCTTAAATGCCCAGAGCGGATGGATCAGTCTCCAACCATCAATATAAACGGCGTTCCATTTATCTTTGAGATTAGATACTTCAGAAACCCCGACATCGTATCCAAAGCCTTTCGATATTCCTTGGATTATTGCACATTGAATACCCGCTTTTCTTTAAAAAAGAGAAAATTTTATATACTTGTAAAGAATGGCCACAATCAGAAAACACAACCTACCCACACAGCTAACACACGGGAATTTAAAAAAAGAGTACTTTTTTATTATCGAAGTCAGATAAGACATCACAAACAAACGGAGAAGAGAATCTTTGGGTCGGGGTGTATCGCTTCAGAACCGCCAGTGACAAAACTTAAAAATTTGCCTCTTGATGATAAATGGCGTCCAAGGGTGCATCAAAATAAAATTATAATACATTTTCAAAGATACGATTTACGATAACATTTTTGTAGTTTCTGTAAAAATGTTTGAACATTTAAATAGATGAAAAGGGAACATTGAAAGCCATCGAACACGACAAATATGAAAATATTGCAGGCTCGGTTTGATTGAGCCTGTTCATGGACAGTAATGGATATGCATATTACTGCCCACGCCGCCTAGCCCCAGGTTGAGAGCAATTCAATATTTAAACCAAACAACAGTACAGTTTTGACCATCCCAAACGATGGTGTGCATATGACGGTGGACATGGAACCTTCAATTCGGTATTTTCAGATTAATACCATTCCACGTTCAGCGGCGTATGGTCCCCAGATAAAAGAATGGGTTTGCCCTAAACGAGAAAACATTGGGCGGAACTAAACAGAATAGAATTTTGAGAGGGGATCTTAGAATATAAATCCTGCATATCACAAATTAAAAATAAATACTCATTGAGCAATTCACCAATACCTGCACAAAAGCGCAAAGAATGCGGCATAAGACGCTTCTCCTTGCTTAATAGTCTTCTTAAACCCCTTTGGTGTAGTGTCCTCTAAGCTATCGGTGGTGGAAACCAACATATATTTGCCGCTCTCAATATATTGAATGCCTAGCCAGGAGAATATAGATCTGACCTTTTCCATGTCCGTTTTATACTTTGATGTGAGGTAGTCGACAAGATCTTTCCAACTATCTTCTTTTTCCCGGGGCGTCTGTAAAAATTGATACTGTTAATAAGATGAATATAGACTATACACACCATATTCTAACAACACAAATGATAAAATTTGTATTGTTATGCATTGATATGAGTACTCTTATAATTTGAAACATAATAAGATACATATTTTTATAAGAACTGGCTGTTTTTCTTAATTTGTATGCATTTAAAAGACATCGACATTCGATCAACCAAAAGTTACAAAGTTGACTAAGCTTTTGTAAACAGGGTATACCGAAAAATGCTAAAACTGCTGAAACGACTATGACAACAATGATGATGATGATGATGATAATGATGACGACGACGACGAATATGATGATTATCCTGCTGATGATGATGATGGTGTTGACGATTAGATTAGCAAAAATAATGTTACGTACCCTGAGAGCATGCAGGTAGATTTTTTTGTTGTATTTTGGGTCATAAATGTCTTTGGTTGGTATTTTCGGACTGAGGGCTTTAGGATAGTCTGGCTCCTCCTCTGGTATGTTATACTTTAAAATAAGACAACGGTAATCAAAACAAGTGAAAATGCATATCAAAAATCGCAACACCCAGAAATCACAGCCTATTCAGACAGCCAAAAAAGCAAAAGGGAAAAGAGAGCATGGGTTTATAAAATTATCATTTTTAAATGGGGCGCGTCACGGGAAAAGGTACCTTCGGACAGTTGACGTCAATCTTTGACGTCATAAAGTTAAAACTTTAGCAGACGACATTATTTATCATATTATGCATTTCGCGGTAAAAATACCATCTAATTGTCAAAATGTGTAACAAAATCACATATTAGTTATAAGAAATTGATTTATAGTTGTAAGTTCTTTCTAAATTTAGTAAAAACTAAAATATCACTAAAATTGACCGAAGGTACCTTTTCCCTTGACGTGCCCCAAATAAGGCACATCAAACTATTAACGGAAAATAGAACATGAGAGGTTACCGCCTCGGAACGGTCAGTGGAAAAACAATTTTCCACTTGGGTTTTAAAAACAAGGTTCTAAAAAAGTGAAATATGCATATCAGGAATGGATACGTCCAACAGACACAGCCTCTCCAAACGACTAAAAAGTAGATAGAAGATAGCATGGTATTACAATAATCAGTTACAATATGGACTCCACAAATATTGAACTAAAGTGAGAACCCGAGGGTTTACTCTAGGATTTTGAACTAAACACAAAGTGATGTTTTCTTTCATGTTTTTCACTTTTAAAAAAAACTTACCATACAGAGCATAATTTATCGATTTTAGTTGGATGGATAAGTGACATGATATTATTTTGGTTTAGAATTTAGCTTTCATCAGGCAGTACGCATCTATTTGAAAATTATCAGCTGCATAATTGGTACACTTTTGCAAAATTAAAAAAATAGATTGTTGTTTTTATTGTTGTGGTTTTGAATGGTCACAGTTTATTTGTAACTTTATAAGCGTATTCAGTTTTTATCTTGAATGTTTTATAATAACAGTTGTTGTTTTCATATACAAAGTATTTCTAGAAAGAAGTATAATCTTTTTTTTTGCCTCACACCAAACTGAAGGTTAAACACTTCAGAAAGTAGTTCTTTTTTTAATTTACTGAAAATGTATGTGGCGAATGCTGTGTCTGCGAGAAATATACACCCTAAATACCAACGCTTACCTTTTCATGCTCCGGCTCCCTTGGAAGTATGCGTAATCTTGGTTTTTCTAACTTGATATTTCCGTTGCCCATAACCGTAGAGTGAATGCCTTAGTCAGAAAACAAATTACCACAACAGCATTTTATAATTATTTTTATTTATGTAAATGTATGTTCTTCAAAGTATGATCCGATGCCATGTTTTACTTCTTCTTATGATTTTATAGTTAAATTGTCACTTTATGTAAGAACTGAATTAACCCATAACCCATTAAAAGGATTAATTTGCAAAAGGGCAGGTTAATTTTGAATTTTTTTATTTAAGATCCTCCACCCGTACATTAGTTCTTAAATATTTTCGTATACATTTACATTTGATTTTTTTGTAATTGGGTGCAATATCAGAACTTTTTGTTTCAATTCGATGACCGGATAAATCAATATAATCAGGGTTCACCAATGCTTTCTTATTCATGGCTTGAATTTCATTTGCTATTTTAAGTGCAGCATTGACGTTATCTATCGTGTTACTAACACTCTTGTTGAACGTTTTTTCAATTACATTTTTTTTCAAGTTGACTCAAACCAAAACCGGTGCGCTCAATACCCTTGTCCAGCCCGTCTGGACGTTATCAGAGACGCCGTCTATCGACTCGCTACAGTAACCTGAAGTACGGAGTACGGAACGGTATGCGGTACGTGCCGGACCTATAAATACCCTAAAATCGTATTCCTTATTTATTTGTTAAAACAAAATTAGAATTGTCTGTGTGTTTTTTGTTGTTTTGTTTTTGTTTGTTTTTAATTTGCCGGATTTAAATAAATAGTATACGGTGGGTTGTTTTTACGGAATTTTAATGCAAGAAGTTTTGTTCGCGTAAGAAAACAACGAAACAAACCACAGAAAACACAAAAAATGCCATTTTAAAATGATATTGGCCATACTGGGGAGCGAACTCGTACCGTATGGCGACAGCGCCTAGACCATGCAATTCCAACTTCGCTACCGAATGAGCTTAAAGACAACCTCCACCCCCGATAAGATTGATCGAATGGTCCTGTTAAACGTAATCATCACTGCATGACATCGGCAATAGATAATTTACTGATAACAGCACTTACGTTATGTACTGGGAGACTTTCTACGGCCACCACACTCACCAATAGCGTTACTTTAAATTTCAAATAATATTGCCCTTAATGGAGAGCGAACTCGTAGCGTTCAGGTAAAAACAAAACAATTTTTACACCGTTATGCACATTTCTTTTACGCGCCAATCTCACACTTGTTCCTCCGAGAACAAAACAACACGTGTACAAGTTGCCTCAGTGAATAACATTCAACATACCGATCGGACCTACTCTGCAATGTTGTTTACAAAACCTTGCAAACAGATAATGTACTAAGCTATAGCTAAACGGGTCATAACTTGGTGATATATACGAGAATAGAGCAACTAGGGTTATATACGCAGTATCACCAGTGATCACGATGGCAGGATTAAAAGAACGATGGCAGGATTAAAAGAACGATGGCAGGATTAAAAGAACGAGGGCAGGATTAAAAGAACGAGGGCAGGATTAAAAGAACGAGGGCGGAATTAAAAGAACAAGGGCAGGATCAAAAGAACGAGGACAGGATTAAAAGAACGAGGACAGGATTAAAAGAACGAGGGCAGGATTAAATGAACAAGGGCAGGATTAAAAGAACGAGGGCAGGATTAAAAGAACGAGGGCAGGATTAAAAGAAACCGATCAAGCACCAAAGTTAATTTTTTCAAGATTTCAAAAGACTCTTCCTCCTTTAATTTAATTTGACAAAAAACGAAAACATTTTTACATATATCATCAATATAATTTTTAACTATCAAGAAATGTCAAACAATAATGATATTGATGCCTTCTTACACTGCATTGAACATACATGAATGGGAAGTACTTCAGATATTGATGGATAAGCACAGAAAAGACTTCATGTTGAGGATTCTAGGACAATTGTGGTAGGTAAAGAGCTTTTACTTGTACTTGTTTTGTGATTTGAGAACCTGGTGGGGCACTTTTTTAATCATAGCTTACTAGCATGTTGTCAAATGCTTCTTGCGTACCAAACGAAAAAATGTAGCTTGTACATGTGTTGAAGAAGGAAAAAAATAAGAAGAAAATTCTGCAAATTAATCTGACAAGATTCAGGCATAACAAGATGAACAGAATAAACAACGAAATACATGTACGCGTAATAACTTACTAATAAGAGAAAGGTGATATATGGCATAAAAATGTTACTTGTTATAATCAAGCAACTATACCCGGTATAATACTTACTTGTTATGCAATAAATACTATTTCATTAAGACAGTAATTAAATAACCTTTAATTTACTTTAAAGGCAGATTTTTGTCGCGCGGGAGAGACTACATGTATGATTTTATTATGGTTATTTGATCTGTGTTAAAAATTTAATAATTTTCCTAAATAGTATGTCAATCGGCGCTATATATCAAGGACCACGATGGAAATAGGAGATGCCCAATCTCTTTTTTGTGTTATTCTTAATATATAATGTGGATTGATATGGTTTACTTGACTTGTATTATTTAAATCATACATGTTTCTTTTTATCTCTATCACAAGTGTGTTTTAATGTTACGCGTTTATGTTGCTCACTGCCATGTATACTATCATTTTGTATTAAAAATCAATCTGCCGACAGATCCGACGCTTAAGTTTACCGTGGTAGCGACTAAGTCGGGGTATTTTAGCACACTGGGACATTGTTTGTTTTGCAGGCAAACTGTGTTATCCTAACTTTGTGTGTGGGTTGTTATGGAAAGTGTCATCATATTCTCAGGCGATCTCTATAAATGAACATTATGCTCGTTCGATACTTAAAGCTAAAATACACTTAACAATTGTAAACCAATAACAAAATTAAAAATTTTCCGCATGGAATTGGATTACACTCTTCAATGACTGGATTTGGCCATTCCTAATATATGCATGTATTTTACTTTTTCAGACTTTAAACACTTTATGTAATTTCCATTAAGAACCATCTGTGTAACAGCTAAGCAATCGCAAATGTAACAAGTAAGCAATCGCAAAAAAACGGTTCAAAATTACGAACGAATCCACAGATAATTTTAATAAGGAAACATGAATTTCCGTTCAAGCAGAATATACGCGTTACCGACTATTTTGTGACTACTTTTACTTTAACTCAAAGAAATAGTTCACCAATTACATTTATAATAGATTGGGTTTCATCGGTTTTAATGAAAGATTGTGAAGATTTCTGTCATTTGTTTTACCCCAAGCTTTCAAATTCACAATTATGACTGTATAAAATAGGGCTGTCGAGTTTGGTAAAAAATCATGACATTGAGCCTTTCGCAGAGATGTAAAGTGAGTGTAAGGAACGACAACTCTGCGAAAGAGATTGGTAAACTGTTTCCAAACGCATGTAGGAATTTATTGAAAGAAGTGGAAATGATGAATCTAATTATGTTTGAAGCTTCAAGAGTATACCCCCGAATCAACGATGAGAAATCAAATAAAAATATCATTGGTGTAGTTAGAACATTCGTTAAGTGTATACCATCCCATGCACCCACGTTGCAAAGTTGCTATAGGTAGAGAAAACAAACAAAACTTTGTAGCTACATCACGATTTATTAAACTGCAATTCAATACTTGCTCAAATACACATAAAATGCATTCAATGTTTATTTTGCAGTTCTTTAAAAGAAGTCCATATTCTATAATGTCAGTTAAATATCAATAGAAGAAAAGAGTCTTTTATGACACTTTGTTGAAAAAAAAGATTTACTGTATTGTTATGTTTGTTGATCTTTGTTCATGTATTAAGTACATCCATACCTTGGTATATAAATTGAGATGAATATCACTTATACTGGCTTACTATCCAGTTCAATTAACAAATCCTAAATAAACACACGTACACCATAAAAGTTAAATGTGCAATGAATTGTCGAGTCTCACCCAATTAAATGATGCGAACATAAACCATATTTTTATATATCATCTCCAAAACGATACGAAAAGATGAAAATCGACTATACGTTGATTGTTTGCAATAAGTTAAGTATTTAGTAAGACAAGTACTTTCAAGGTTATAAGCAACATTTTTATATAAAAATCATTTGAAAGGGGCATAACTGCAAAAATTACTGATTCAAGCAGAATTTATCAATGACATTCTTGTTGTCACAAATTTGTTCATGCACATATTCCAGATGTTAAGCGAATAGGACTTGTACTTTCAAAGTAATGCAACATTTAGTTTCTTATTAAAATCATTTGAAAGGGGCATAACTCAAAACATTAGTGAAACAGGAGTTATTATTCTTTAGGATCTTATTTAATTGTGTGATTGGTTCGTTGATGCCACATCTCTGATGTGTCTCATCTGGTACACTCTCATCATAAGTTACTTATGGGTCTAAATTGCAAACATGTTACAAAGCTTGATATTCAATATTATAATATTGAAATTTAAGGAATTTACTATTCACATTCCTGGACCACACGTATTTAATATCGTCGGCCATTTTGTTTTGATTTTCGGTGAAATGCGTGTTACTAAGCCGATCTTCTTGCTGCTCATGGATAATTTGTAAACGGAACCACTGGTCATTTTATATAGAAAAGTGACTCCGCGCTCATAATAACAATAACGACATTGCATTAACTGTTAAAAAAGAAACTTGTAAACTCACAACAAAATGCATTTTAAGTCGAATCATTTTGTTTGCAAAAATTTAAATGGAATTCATAATAAAAATATAAACAACAATTTATTTAATATCAATTAAATATCTTTAAAGGAAAACTGTTCGGAGAAACAGATTTTGGTTGATAAGGTGTTAAATTTTACATGTTACAAGAAATGTTTAAGACTAAACCATGGCAGTATATTTGTATCTCTGCAGTTATGCTGTGGGTACGATTGTATAAATCTTGTCCAGAGCTATGACCCCTGTTTTATCTTCCGTTCCACGACGCTGTTTATCTAGAAAAGAAAAAAAATACATAATTATACATATAAGTATAAAGTATAACGCATTCGCTTAAACATACTTTTCATTAAAAGAGAGAAGTATTTGCGCTAGGAAAGGCCGAGCATTGAACGGTAAGCATCGAGAAGCCAGAGAATATTCGAAATTTATTGATATAACGAACAACATGAAGTGGGCTACTGTAGCTGTTTGTGTAACGCGCAATTTAGAGTTAGAGTAAGAGTAAAATTCATACAACCTTACTTTAAAATCACAGAAAGGCACAACTAAATGTAAGCAATGAATTTCAAGAAAAGGGCTAATGAAAATGTCACAGAAAATTAAACTGATTTAAACGTCAAAGTGTCTTTAATAAATTTTAACACATCTTGCATGTAGACGAATAATATAGGCTAGCATATTTATTATGTACATATGTATGTATTAACTTAAAAGGCAAGAGTTCATACTGTAATGGGACTTTGAGATAGAAAATGATCATTACTGTTCATATACATCATCAATAGGTCTATGTGTTGATTGAAAATTAGAGTAATAACAAATACGCACCCAACGAAACAATGTTGAAGCATCAATACTTGTTTCCGAAATATCCTCATCCTCGTATTTGGCAATGGTCAGTCCCACTTCGATTACAGCTTCATTTGATAACTTGTTAATATCGAAGTCTTTCACTCTTCGTTTAAATGTTTTGCCGTCTTTCGACAAAAAGGTTGCCTTAATAGACTCCCAGGTCTAAAATAGATGTAATTATAAATTAAGTAAACAAATGACACAATTATATAATTCATCAATAAAATTATTCAAGATTTTAATTTTAGTTGTGACGCCATAAGAATTAAGTTAAAAACAAGACTTCCTGAAAACATGGATCAACGTGTTTACAGATTTGTTAAAACTGTTAATACTCATTGATTAAATTATTTACATATGACCTGCTTTATAATTTTTTAGCACCAAAAACGTTCATATTTGACACTTTTACTTTGAAACATAAACTGAGGAACACTTTCTACAAACTTTCTGCATTTTTAAAACTTATTAACTGGGTGTATAGGAAAACTGCGTTTGAGAGAGTGTGGCTTTTCAAAAAAGTAAAACTCATAATGAGTATTACTTCAAGATCATGCGGGTTTTCGCCAAGAAGTAACAGCGCTGCTTTAAGAACATCTTGCACTGGAATTGCGGGATCTTCAGCTTCTACTAGCTCCTGCAAATCTTCCTCCTTCATTTTCAGTACACTGTTCATATACCTGCAGAAAAAGATAACTTACAATTTGAGTGTAATTTCCAATGAAATCCAACAGTGTAAGATCTTTCTATTATCAGTAAGTTTTAAATGGTGAGAGTAACTTTCAAACCGAAAAAAAAACAACCTTAGTATTCTGATTAAATTCATAGTTTTAACTTAGTTTTTGATGTACTGGCACTCTTAATTTGAATCGTGAACTTTAAAGCACTTAATTCTTCATTCTGAACATCTATTTGTTGATACTTTCCTATGCATAGCCATCGAAATATAACAAAGCAAATGGCAAAGTAGTGAAAAGGGCTACTACCTCATATGCGGACTAAGATTCTCGAGCTCCTTCCTTGCCTGGACAATCAGACTGCTAAGCCTTTGAGTGTGATCGGATTTCTCGGCCTGATCTATTGCGACTTTTAGTGGCTCGATGCTTTTTCGATTGATTGCGTCTTTAAGAGCTGAATATAAATTTAAAAAATACAAAAATTGCATAGTGTCAAACGGAAAATGCAAAATGTCTCCCAATAACATTTTTCTAACTTACAGCTAATGTAAAGTGGCCACAATACATAGATGTGGTGAGCGATAACACATATGGATAAATAGGATGTGTTCATTATCTGAAAGTAATAAAGTTCACGAAAACATATGGTGAATTGTATTGTCAATAGATATTTTCCTAATATATAGTAAATTTAATATTTTCTCTAAATGACAACATGAGATTGTTAAAGTTTTGTCAGATTTGAATAGTTCAAAAGAACTTAGAAAATACATTTTGCAAGCTCCAGATATTCCATTTTGAGTGAAGCTTTGCCAAAGGATCCTTCTTCTTCACGCAGGCCAACTTCCTTCATTTCTTCCACTGTATTCCGAACTTCAAACAGATCAGTTCCTTTCTTGGTTGTCTCGATAGCTTTGTCCACGTCTACCTCTATTGCCGTCTGGAAAAATATTGATTATTTGTTTTGCATTCATATTAAATGTTACATTTATTATGCATATTAAAGGGACTATTCAAGGTAACATATACCGTTTACTTTATTGTGTACCACACACGAGTCTATATAACAACTTGGGAACTTTATGGACACAGCAATGTAGCTTTGCAGTCTACCATAAATACTCAATGTTACAACAACATGGGGAAACAATATTTTGGACACAGCATGGCACAATTGTGCCTCTTTTTAACGTTAATTGTTACCTTCTTGTATCAGCGAGATGACTTCATCATATCTACTTCTTAGCTTTGTAGAGAGGAGGTGTCTTCTAAATGGGACAATTCCTGATATGCATATTTCACCCTTTTGAAATGCTATTCACATGATTTGTATATGTCGGTATAAAACGTGTTATTCAGTTATTTATAAAATAAAACAAAAATGCCCTAACCTTGTATCCTTTATCCTTCACTTCCATGCCATGTCGCCGTGGAGGATCCGTACTCAGATAGTAGTTGCACACATTCTCCCAACTTTCAATTCCCTGTCCATCAGTTTTCTTCACAAAAATCTCCATAGCATATTCGCCCTCCTGTTGCAGCTTTATAACAACATCTAGTATAAGACTAGACCCTTGATGGTTAATTGTTATACTTGTCCATTTAGACGTTTCTGATATGTCCACCTCTTCTGATATTAATTTCACCATGGCACAGACTTTCTGTTGAATTTTGAATGTTATATGATAAGTCTCCTGTGTTTTTAGAAACAAAATTCCATTAGGATGTGACGGTTGAAACAAGCCCGCTTTTGTTGTGATGTGCACTGGTCCAAAACCGAGTTTGGTACAACCTGGGTAAGGTTTAATGTTCTTAGCTGGTTTCTTGCACTTTATAGCCAGATCACAAATCCATGGAAGTTTTGCTTCAGTGCTAAGACCTCCGTATACTGTTATTCTATAGAGTCCTGCAACAGGCAACCGAGCCTCTAAAATCCACACTTTCTTCTCACAGTCTTTTGCCACTATTACATATTTATCTAGATAAAATACATTTTCCGTATCGGCCTTCCCTTTAGCATAGTTGAAGAAGAAGTCGTAGGCCAACTGATGATCAACAGAATCATCTTTTGTATCCGGGGCTTGAATGAGTAAGCTACAATATCCTTTCCTCGACTTCAAAGTTGTTCTAAACTTTTTGGATAAGTTAAAACCGTCCACGTGAAATCTCTTCATTAGAAACGGCGAGTCCACCCAATTTTCTTTCGTCACTACAGGAGAACACATCTGCCATTTTTCTTTTTCTGGCAGGCATAAATAAATGAACTCGGAAGGTTCCGCCAGAAAGAAATATTCGTTAAAATCATGATACACTGTTTGGTCAACTTCTTCTGCCAAATCCTCCACCTTTTATATCAAAGGAAAACAATAAGCTATAAGAAAATGCGGGGTAATCAATAAGTTTATTTATTTATATATGATGAACATAATGAAATATACCAAAAAGAAAAATCCATAAGACGAAGTGCCCCTCCCCGAGTCAGATTAGAGAAACTGTCAGTTGGAAAATGGCATTTATATTTTAAGAGGTAAAACTATTAGAAATTGCGATGATATCGATGTATTTTCTTTATATATTATTTAGTACATGTATAAATACTTCAGGAAATATCCAAATTCGAAAATAAAGTTTCCGCTCTAAGTCATACTAGAGATAGATAACATATATTTAGTATAAATACTTAAGGAAATATCCATATTCGAAAACGAATTTTCCGATCTAAGTCATACTAGAGATAGATAACATATATTTAGAACAAATACTTCAGGAAATATCCATATTCGAAAATGAAGTTTCCGCTCTAAGTCATACTAGAGATAGATAACATATATATTTAGTATAATGCTTCAGGAAATATCCATATTCGAAAATGAAGTTTCCGCTCTAAGTCATACTAGAGATAGATAACATATATTTAGAACAAATACTTCAGGAAATATCCATATTCGAAAATGAAGTTTCCGCTCTAAGTCATACTAGAGATAGATAACATATATATTTAGTATAAATGCTTCAGGAAATATCCATATTCGAAAACGAATATTCCGATCTAAGTCATACTAGAGATAGATAACATATATTTAGTATAAATGCTTCAGGAAATATCCATATTCGAAAATGAAGTTTCCGCTCTTAGTCATACTAGAGATAGATAACATATATTTAGTATAAATGCTTCAGGAAATATCCATATTCGAAAATGAAGTTTCCGAACTAAGTCATACTAGAGATACAAAAATGTAGATAACATTCGCAGTTTGAACATGTAAATCGGGTTTTAAGAGGTCCCTTTATGAGTCTTACTCCAGTCGTTTTTTACTGCTCAGTAATTTGTAGTAATGCCAAATGGCGTTTTATTTAAAATCAGTGATGTTCAATACTGAACTCAACAGTGATACCCCAAAAATCAGTTAAGCATAAAAGACAGAACCCCAGGTGAGGCTTTTTCGTAATATGATGAGTGATGCTGAAATGAAGATATCTCTTTTTGATCATGATTAAAACAATGAACAAATGAGTAAATGTGCGGAATCACCTTAAAACGTCCGCAGAATAGTAGGTAAATATAAAAACAGTAAGCATTATGTATCCCACTCAAACTACACTAATCGTTCATTTGCTGATTGGCTTACGGTTCGTGTCAAATATATGACATAAGGCCTGTTTTCAGATTGCACAACTACCCAATAGGAATGGATAAAGTATTCAACGTAGTACCAGCTATCAATTTAAAAAAAAACTCGCCTTTATATTTTCAGCCATTTTATCTGGGACCCATTTCCCTCGTTTGTAGCTGATGACAGTTTTGAAGGCCAAAAGGGGATGGATAAGTCTCCAGCCATCAATATAAACAGCGTTCCATTTATCTTTGAGATGATTTACTTCTGTAACACCAACATCGAAACCAAAGCCTTTGGATAATCCTTTGATAATAGCACATCTTATACCTGCTTTTCTGATAAAAAAAACAACACTTTGTTTACAATGAATATTCGATTAAGGTTACCTTAGACAATTTATTAATAAATACCAAACAAAAATAGCAAAAGTTCACTTCAATATGTGTTGCGTTCACCCTTTACTTTGACGTTTTCTTTATCTTAAATCATTTTGACATTTAAAAATAAAACATCAGTACACATTTTCTTTCTACAGCCTTAAATGAAGCAAAGCCGTAGACCAAAAAAAAGAAATATGCATATCAGGAATGGCCACATCCAGCATACACAGCCTCCCCACACAGCCAAAAAGAAGAGAGGAAAAGAGAGCATGGTATTACAATAATCATTTTGAAAATGGACGCCACTAACAAAAAACGAAAGTGAGATCCAGAGGGGTTACCGTCTTGGAACGGTCAGTGGCAAAACAAATTGCCACTGGGAGGTTTAAACCAGGTTCTAGGGTGCACCAACCTCACACTTGCCCCAACAGGTTCTCATATCACAAAACAAGTACAAATTGTCTTGGTTAAATAACTCCAACCCACCCATCGGCTCAACAATGTTGCATGCAAAAGCACACAAAACGATTAAAATAAGATCAACTAAAAACCATTGTATTTGAATGGCTTAGGATATCTAAACATTTCTTAAAAGTACCATAAATAGTTAATACCTGCATAGTAACGCAAAGAATGAAGCGTAAGACCCTTTTCCTTGCTGAATGGTCTTCTTAAATCCTCGTGGTGTCGTGTCCTCTAGACAGTCAGGAGTAGAAACCAACACATAGTTTCCATTCTCTATGTCCTGAAGCCCCAACCATGTGAATATACACCTAACCTTTGCCATGTCGGTTCGGTACTTTGATGTGAGTTGACCGACTAGACTTTCCCAGCTATTCTCGCTTTCTTGCGGCGTCTGAAATGGGTAAAGGGTTCAGAAATACACATTAAGGGAAAGTAAGTAATAGTAGTCGTAGATGTTGTTGTTATTGTAATTGATGATGCTGTTGTTGCAGAAGTATTAGGAGGACGAGGAGGAGAAGAAGCAGCAGCAGCAGAAATGGTATAATTTAATTTGATTTTAATAAATTATATTTGTTATTTCAACCATTTTGATATGCATTTTATACTGAAATAAATCTATCTATCTATTTCTCTATCTATCTATAATAATAATGAAGTGATAGCAGCATCAGCAACAGCAGTGGTTGTTTTAAAAATGTAGAAGCAGTATTTTTATATGAATTTTATATATAAGATACTTTTAAATCTGTAGAAGTTTTTTGATAGAAACCAGAATATAGAAAGTTGCAGAGCATGAAGGTATGCTAAAACAAAATTGATTATTACATGACCAGAGTAAACACAGGTAACATACGTTGAGTGCATGGATATAAATTTCCCTGTTGTCCTTGGGGTCGTAGATGTCTTCGACTGGTACAGATGAACGTGTGACAACTGGATAATTAGGTTCTTCCTCTGGTACATGATACTGAAGCAAAACAACAACAATTGACTAGATTCATTTCATTTTCAAACTTTTCAAGAACATAATGAGAAAGATGAGCTTGATGTAAAACGTCATCTTGGTTGCACAACCATGATAAGGCCCCTTTTAATCCAAATAAGACCACGTGGGCAGAAGTTATCATTTCCTTCTTTGCCTGCAAATTTAGCTCCGTAAGATCGTTTTTCAGTATTGTTCTCATTTTTATGTCATTGTTGCACTCATGGGTTTGAATGTGCAAAACGACTGCAAATATGTAGTTACAATAAATGCATTTGAGTTTGGTAACTGCTGTAGTTAGAAATAATTGCTTACATTATGTTTTTAGAAGTTTATTATATGTGAATGCAGTACAGTTGAAATGAGCAAACACGCAATTCGATTGCAAAGTGAAATTGACGTTCTGGACGACGAAACCAGCATCAAGTTGACAGACACTTATACCATAATTGCACAATATACATTGAAAAAGAAACACCTCTTACCTTTTCATCTTCCGGTTCTCTTGGAATCAAGCTCGTGCACGACCTCGGTCTGGTCATCTTGGTATTTCCGCTACCCATTGTTTTCTCAAGTTATGTTTGCAACTTCCGTCAAATAAGTTTCTAGAGGCTATCCATCATTCAACGAGCGTGTTCAAGATCTTGATCAAGTGTCTTGAAACTCCTCTTATTATTTACCACGTCAGTGATGGTGGATGGGTTTTCGTGGTGTTTCCCTTGAAATAAGCATGCGCAAAAGTAGTCAGAGCAGACCATTGCACATTTCTTACATTATCTATTCCATTACACGTACCTTATCTTCGCAAGTATACCTTGATTTCTATACGAAAGAAAAAAATCAAGATATTTTAAAGAAAAAAACTATATTTAAGAAGCTGATCTAAATAGGAACAGAACAGATTTCATGAAATTTGTTTAACAAAAGGTTTAAAAACATTAAAATGTAATTAAGTTTTTGCACACAAGAAAGGTATTACAATTATTAACAATGGCGGGATCAGTTTGACAACTTTCATAAGAGACCATTCACCTGTTAATTTCACTTACCGACCTTTATTTTTGATTTTTATATTAACATGTAAACTATGATCTTAATTGTATTGAATATCTTTTATTTTACTAAAGGAGATTTTTTTTATCAGAGGTACATATGTTATGTATTGGGTTTCACTTTCACTCTAGGTCCTAATCGGTTGGTTAAACGACCGATCAGATATCTATTTCTTTCATAAAAATTATTTTAAAGATTTTACTTTAAGAACCTTGTAAAAATATCAGATTAATAGGCGGATATTGAATTTCAGAGCCAAAACGGTTAGATATATTTTGTAAGCATTTGAAGTGATTAAAACCTTTATGTGAAAAATGTTAAGAATGCATATCAGTTATAGCCACTCTCAGAAAACACAGCCTCTCAACACAACCCAACAATAGAGAAGAAAAGAGAGAACAGGTTTATACTACAGTGTGGTCAATTTCAAACAAGATACCACAACAATTTAACGAAAAAGGGACCGCGGAGGTTACAGAGAGGGAGAAAAGGTAAGGAAAGGAGGGACAATAGGGAAACATAGAACGAGGGACAATGTATGAGAGAAAAAAGAGAGCAAGAGAGGAGGAAGGAGGGACAAGAGGGAGAGGGGAAGGAGGGACTAGAGGGAGGGAGAAAAAGAAGGGAGTAAGGGTTAGGAAAAAACAAGTAAGAAGGAAGGAGGGTCAAGAGAGGGGAAGGAGGGCCAAGAGGGAGGAAAGGAGGGCCAAGATGGAATGATGGACAAGAAGGAGGCAAGGAAAACAATGTTAAAGGAAGAAGGGCCAAAAAGAAGGGTATAAGGTACATACTAAGGTAAGAATAGCCAAGAGGGAGGGAAGGAAGGGCAAGAGGGAGCTAGAGATGGAAGGCCAATAGGGAGCAAGGGAAGGAGGGCCACGAGGGAGAGAAGGAGGGCAAAGAGAGAGCAAGTGAGGGATGGAAGGACAAGAGGGAGGGCCAAGAGGGAGGGAATGTGGACAAAGATGAAAGGAAAGTGGGCCAAGAGGAAGAAGGGTCAAAAGGGATAAAGGAGGGCCATTAGGGGGAAATGTGGCCAAAGATGGAAGGAAAGTGGGCCATGAGGGATGGAAAGAGGGCCAAAGGGATTGAAGGAGGGCCATGAGGGAGGGAATGTGGGCAAACGATGGAAAGAAAGTGGGCCAAGAAGGATGGAAGGACAAAAGGGAGGGAAGGAGGGAAATATGGGCCAAGAGGGATGGAGGGAGGAGGGAGTTAAGGACAAAAAAGAGGGAAGGAGGGTCAAGCGGGAGAAAAGGAGAGCGAAGAGGGAGGGAAAGAGGGCAAAGATGGAAGGAGGGTTGGCCAAGAGGGAGGGAATGAGAGCCAAGAGGAAAGAAGGGCCAAGAGGGAGGGAAGGAGGGCCAGGAGAGAGGTAAGGTAGGCCAAGAGGGAAGGAACGAGGAACAACAGGGAGGGTCAAGAGGGAGGAAATGAGGGCCAAGATGGAAGGAAATGGGCCAAGAAGAAAGAAAAAAATGGAGGAAAGGATTGCTAAGAGGTAGAGAATGAAGCCAACAGGGAGGTAAGAGGCGAATATTAGAAACGAGAGATGAGGACTCCTTCAAATCCCCCACTCCATACCCCGTTACCTCTCCTACTGTCACTGAACAACAGGAGGGGAGGGGAGAATATGCAGAGGAAGAGAAATGGCAAAAGGGAGGGACAAGTGACCTTCCCCCCCCCCATTTTCTCCTCTTTAAAGGTGGAAATGAGGCAGGGAGGTAAAAAGGAAGGAACAAGAACGGGCAGGTGAAAACGGGACAAGAGCCGGAAAAAGAGTATTGAGAATACTTAGAGGAAGTTAAACTTACCCCTGAGAGAAAGAAAATTAGGTAGAAAGCGCAAATAAATTTTATGCTTTCTCTTGAAATGGACTATGAAAAATGGACAGACATTTTTATGAAGGAGTGTGTGTAGAAAAGTGTGCTCAGCCGTGCGACCACATACACGCGCCAAGCCAAATTTATTCCTCGAAAGGAACTCAAATTGTCCCCCGAAAGGAACTGCCTTCTTAAAGAAGGACATACTAAATATTGATTAGACCTTTTAATATATCAAAACAATTTGTTTCTTAAGCTTTAATTCAATGTTTCAATTTCGCTTGTTCTTTTCCAAAACATGTAATTTTGTAAATTATATATATTGAAAAGAAAAATAAACGAAAATAAAATAGAACACATGTCCACATGTATATGGTTCACCTAAAGTTTTTTTGTAATAAAGGTAGGTAATTCATAGACCGATGTTCTATACTGTAAGTATTAGTCCAAAACAGCAACAACTCAATTATCCATTTGTGATCTGTTTCTTTGATCGATTGCTTGGGGGTGAATAGAAATGTCTTGGTAAATCATTACTCACGAAAAACACATTGAAATTATACATTAGACATTTTATATTCACCAGAAGTTTCACTCTGGTATCAATCATATCATAAAGCTAAGCAGTTATACTAACATCGGCTGTGGTATAGTGGTAAAGCTTCGGACTATCAAAACTGCAGCTACGGGTTCGAATCATCGGCCAGATATTTTTTATTTACTCAATATTTCACGTTTTTTAAAATTTCTTTAATATAAGTACAGTTAGAATAAGATACGAAGTTGTAATACAGGTATGAACAAAGTGTAAACATACATGTACATATTTTCGTTATTGTTCGCTATCAAAAATGTAAATTTTTTTCCATTAAATTTGAAGAAAAATTAAAAATTGTTCAACAGTTATAGTCAAAATAACCTAAAAATCACTAATCAAACTTCGTAAGAGAAAGAGCCGAGAGTTTATAACGTTTAGCGAGACCGACAATGTTTCTTAAAGAATCTTTTTTTTCTTTCTTTTGTTGACAAATTTACACCACTATTTCACATTTCGCTTCTCTTGACACTGAGACGGCCAAATATAGAAGTAATCGCTGTACGCTCTGAAAATGTGCGCTATAAAAGCAACAAATAGCAAATCGCAGTTGTTATTAAAATCCTATTTAACTCTACTCCCTATAGCATGAACAAACTGTAAATATTCGGCTCTGTTTGCCCATACCTTGAAGCAAAATCGTTTCCGGTCCATAACTTGGTTATTTTAAGTTGGAATTTTTAGTTATTTCACTGAAATGATCAACATATCAAGAAGACGTGTCGCGCGCAACATTAGGGTCGCTACCTTGAAGGTCAAGGTCACAGTGTGACCTTGAAGCAAAATCATGTCCAGCCAATAACTTTGATTTTAACATTCGCATTTTAAAAACTATTCTACAGAAATGATTGCTATTCTCCCAAATGAAAACCCATGAAAATTCACCTTTATAGTTATACAACTAACCGTTTTGTGACAAAATACCCATTCAAGGTGCATCACCCTTCTTCGAAGGTCTTTTGTTTGATAGACCAGGACGGCGACCCATGCTAGCTACTAGAACTTTTACTCCGGCTTATTTCATTAATAATCTTTTAACGTAAAATTTGACCAGACACTTTTAAACACTTTTTTGCGGCATGTTCATGCCTCTCCCGTCTGCCCCCGCCCCCCTGTGTCGGGAATGCATAATTATTAATAAAAAACTAATAACTTCTTATAACAGATAAGACTGATTCGATGATAAAAAACATTCATATGGGGCGCGTCACGAGAAAAGGTACCTTCGGACAGTTGACGTCAATCCTTGAAATGACGTCATAAAGTTGAGCCGACGACATTAATTATAATGTAATTCGCGGTAAAAATACCATTTTATTAACAAAATGTGTAATAAAATCACTTTTTAGTTATGAGAAAATAATATATTATTGTAAGTTCTTTCTAAATATAGTATAAACTAAAATATCACTAAAAATGACAGAAGGTACCTTTGCCCGTGACGTGCCCCATATAAAAAGATTTCAAACTATTCCGTGGGACATTGAACTAACTAGTAATTTATCTTTCTTCATAAACACAAGCCAAGATTCGACGTGTTGAGATTCATTTATTAAAACATAACTGTTGACAATAAAGACGCCATGACATTTTGAAATGGCTTTTGGCTAAGATATGACAGTTAAAAAATAAATAAATATCAATATATCATCTTCTTTCAGATCATTCTGCTATAAATAAATACAGAACACTCGCGGTCAAAAGAAATTTACCACTCTGGTAATTATTTCCAGCTTAAACTTACTGACAAAATATTAGTGAATTTCCATGGTACTGTTTACTGGTGTAATTTTGAATTGGGCTCAACCCGAGGCTAGGCAGCGTAGGCAATAATATGCATTTCCATTACTGCCCATGAATAGGCTCAATCAAACCGAGCCTGTAGTCGTTTACGGTGGCTTTCAAAGTTCCCTTTTCGTCTATTCATTTGAATTAAACGAAACAAACGCTAGTATCAGAGACATACCACCGGTGATATCACCTTTAAGCATATGTCTGGGTGTCTCCAACTTTACCGGCTAATGCTTGCTAAAATTTTGACCAAAATATTTTTTCTCCTTATTTTGTACACACTGACTGTTATGTTATGTTACTGTTTTTATGATTAAATAAACGGATTGTCGATTCGGCAATTCCAAAAAGAAAAAAAATGTACCTGTTTCCCATTTGCAATTGATTTTGGAGTAAGGATATATTACATTTTACTAACATGTATTAAAAATAGGACTTCTGTGATTATCGGTAAACAAAAATGACCAACCATACAGAATAGTCTTTCTCATAGAAATTTCATTGGAACCGAATATATGTAATTTAATTTAATTTCATAGTAAATGAATCTTCGGTCACTTGACGAAAAGTACGAGAGATTAAAAAAGTGTTTCCATTGACTGTTATGCAATATATATGGTTGATTTTAATGATTAAATATCCTGCTTAACAATTTTAGCAGCAGAAAAAAACTATAAGAATAAGACAGTAAATTATCTAAAATAAGTCAAAGCGAATGGTTTCAATATTCACCAGTGTAAAATCCTACTGTAAAAGTGGTAACTCGCTTTTGATGGGGAGTATATACAATATTTTAGAATAAACGCTTTTAAAGGAAAAACATGTCTCTCTTCTTTGACGCTATATTGGTTTCAATAAATCATTTAGTTAATAAATAATTATTTTGAAATATGTGAAATTTGCAAAAACGTCACATGACTTTGTCCTATATCACCTATAACATTCATGATAGCACATCATGAATTAAATTTGGTAATTTTACAATAAATATGTCATAACTATGGACAGTTTTAATGATTTATAAACTACACTATACATATAAATATAAAATCTAAAATATCACAGTCTTTCTCGCTTAATCACAGTGCAATACAATTACGGAACGTTTAATTTCTTACTTTCATAAAAAAGCAATGCCCAAATACCGGCGTGATTAAATGTTTCTACCAAATCAATCAGTATCTAACTTAAAAGTAATCTCATGAAAGTGAAATATAAGAAAATTGGAGTTGTTATAAAACCTATCCTTTCTTTGTAGACTTTCCTGTTGTTATTGCTTTCGCGTCTTGCTTAACTGATTTATCAATGTTTCTAGCGTTCTTCGCCGCAATGTTATTAGCGTCTTTACTTTTGTTATCCGTTTGTTGTTTTGCTTTATTCTGTTGTTGTTGTTTTTGTTGCTGCTGTTGTTTTTGTTGTTGCTGTTGTTTTTGTTGTTCTTGTTGCTTTTGTTGTTGCTGCTGTTGTTGTTTGGCCTTATTTTCTTGTTGCTTTGCTTGTTTCTTGTCCTTTCCCGCATCATCTGGTCGCATTGACGTTGTAGGGGTTTTGGGTATAGTTTCTCCTTTACTGCCTGGCTGTTGACCCTTTCCTTTCGAATTTATAAGTTTCTTTGGAGTTGCATCCTGGCCCTTCGCAGGCTTTCCATCATACTTTCCAACCATTCGAGAACACTGAAAAAATAAGATTTGTTTTTAAACAATTAGCCACCGTGACATCGTCAGCCTGTTTAACATAAACTAAACTTTAGTTTAATAACAAGTTGATGGAATATGGTTGCTATATGTTATATCCTCATTTGAAATGACAGGCGCTTATCGGTATAGTATCAGTAAATCATAATGCATGTGTATGTGTGTCCATTTGGCAATCAGATGACTTGGCCTTGGTAATGGTTAAATTTTTGTCATATCTTACAAGAACCAAGAACGAAATGTAACGCATACCTATTCAAAAACATCTTCAAATTGTTCTAAGAGGTATTCAAAATTCAGCTCTGTAAAATTCTTTCGTTTGAACGTTTCGGCATTATGACCTTTATTTAAATACCCAAAAGGCGTACACCTACATTATTCACATAAAACATTACCCTTTAAATGAGTAAATCCATCAACTACGTTGTAATGTTTTATTTGAAAAAAATGAACATGTGTATGCTTTTTGTGTATCCGGATAGAGTCAATAAGTCCTTAATATTAAAAAAAACAGTGTAGCCATAAAATGTTAGAAATGTTAATATTGTAAGAGATCCCGATACAGGGTAATAATGGCACAAACCCAAACGTAAAATGCGGCAGCTCCGTTGCTGACTGATCGAACTTCTTGTAGGCTGTATTGCCCAAGATAACTTCTCGCTCGTATTGCTGTGTTATTGTCTATCTTGCTCATGTCGGCCATCTGGACTTCACGGATCAAACTGTCCTTTCCGTAACGGCCCATTAGCGCTGTAATCTCTGTCCAATCCTGTACAATATGCAACATTTGCTGTGATTGATTATATTGTTGCTAGAACTAATTATCTAATCGAAAAAATCATGAAATACATCAAGTGCTTTTTTTAAGACGGTGCCTCCTAAGAACTAACATTCGCAGGAAAGTGCTGTCTTGCTTTCTCCTTGCACAAGCATGATTATGGTATTTTATCCAACGAAATATTAATTATGTCCCATACGTTTTCCACAGCTTAACGCAGAAAATTAACTAGATGGTTTATTTATTCAAGAGTTATTTCATTTGTTATTTCGTACTCGCATGGATTTACGCTCAATTTCAGAGATTAAAAATTTGAATACAAATGTACATTTTTTACGATGGAAATATAACAATTATATTATTTAAAATGCTGTTGAAATGTATCAATTAAAATTGCCATTTATCTTTTAGATCAGGCATTGATATAAACTCATTGCGAAGTGTTTCGCCATTATTCTAACCACCGAATACTCAGTTCTTTCGGAGTTTTAACATTGGCGACCAATCGGTAACAACTGTGAGGTTGGCCTGGCTTTATAATGAGCAACCATTTTCTTCCATTTTTGCCTTCCACTTGATGGAAAAAACGATTTAATCAAATTAACAAGCGTCCCTGAGCCAGAGAATAAATTTGAGTTTTCCCAGTGGCAATGGAACAGAGTAAGGTTCCTAATGACTGGACCAGCCACTAAGTTTATTTATACCACTCTACTATTTTCTTCTGGGCTTTTTTTTCTAGTTTTCAATTACCAATGGTTCTAGTAATGATTGATGCCAAAGGAAAAACTCCGAATGCACATATATCAATAATTCTATTACACATTGAAACACACAAGTACATCTAATTAGAAACATACAGACAGATGAAGATTTTAGTTTACAAGATATGATAATGAAAAGAATTGCTGTTTTCATTAACGTCCTTGGAAGGCGATTAAACACGATACAAAGATATTTTCAAAATAGATTTAAAATGGAAATTTTTAAAAACCAACGAACATGACCAATATGAAACTATTTCAGGCTCGGTTTTATTGAGCCTGTTCCCCGGCGTAATCGAAATGCATATTACTGCCAACGCATACAAGCCCGAAATGAATGCATTTCAATATCAGTACCGACTTTGACTGTTTATTAGCAGTAATTTAATCCATAACACTACCCTCGTCGCCAAGCGAAAGGTCGAACCGAGTTCAATATTTACACAAGTAAACAGTGCTTGAATTTCGATCTATCACAGACCAGGTGTTCATATTAAGGTATCTGAAAGTTTAATTCGTGACGTGCCCTGCAGTAATGGAAATGCATATCACTGCCAACGCATACAAGCCCGAAATGAATGCATTTCAATATCAGTACCAACTTTGACTGTTTAAGGTATCTGAAAGTTTAATTCGTGACTATTGACAAATGATGAGACCTAAATAGCCTATCGAACGGTGCTGTCACACTGGCCTTAAAACAGACACATTTTAAGTATTGTATTCGTATATTTTACCTAATATAAGATAATAAAATTAATTTCGTTGATCATTTTTCACATGGACTATTTTCCGACTGAAATTTATATACATTTAAATGTGAACATATCTTAACCAAACAGGACATAAAATGCGTTTGAAATCGTATTGAATCGGAATAAGCAGTACTGAATGACGTCATCGCAACAATTGTTTTATATATTTCGACACATTAAATTAATTATAAAACCACCACGGTTGATTTACAACATTGATTATACGATATTATATCTTATTCATTAAGTGTTCGGTTTTCAGTACACATTGGTTTTACACTACGTCACCGAGCGTGCGAAAATAACAAACGGGCGCATAACAAAATAGCGCATCAAAGATGACCAGAATACAGGTTTGAAATGCGTTTGTTAGTTAGAACCTGAAACGCCTTTAAATAGATAAAAAAAAAGGCAACGTTAAAAGCCACTGAACACGAAAATGTCAAAATATTCCAGACTCGGTTTGTCTGAGCCTGTTCATAGGCAGTAATGGAAATGCATTTAACTGTCCACGCCGCCAAGTCCCGGGTTTAGCGCAACTCAATATTTACTCAAAAATATGTAAAGTGCTTAAGGCCTTCAAAGGCGTAATTAATAAAAACACTGATAAAATGTATGGGGAAACCTTATACGGCAACCACATTTTTTAAACAGCTTCAAGAATCGTTTGTAGCCTGTTTCATACTTCGTGGGATTCGTCTACTTATTGACTATTATGTCTATTGTCGTTAAGTTTTATTACTGGCGTGCTTTACTTTCCTTTCTGTAGGAAAGCTGTATTTGTAATTTTGTAGCACTATTTTACGCTATCGGCTCATTACATTCACCTCTGTTATAGGCTGGGACTACTTTCAACTACTTTTACTTTAACTCATAACAAATAGTTCACCAATTACAATTACAACAGATTTGGTTTCATAGTTTTTAATGAAAGATAGTGAAGATTTCTGTCATTTGTTTTACCCCAAGCTTTCAAATTCAAAATTATGACTGTATAAAATGGGCTGTCGAGTTTGGTAAAAAATCTTGACATTGAGCCTTTCGCAGAGATGTAAAGTGAGTGTAAGGAACGACACTTCTGCGAAGGAGATTGATTTGTAGGTGACTACGTTAAGACATTTTCACTTGAGTAAAAACAAACACTCCGGGAGGCATTGAAGAGTATTAAATAAGATAAATTAATATTTTTTTTATATTTTGAAATACAAAATATATTAATTGATCGGAGATAAGTGAACAGATTAATGTGAAGCAAACAAAGTACTTTAATCTTATTTGTATACATGGCAAATGTTCTCCATTTTTTTGTAAATATGGAAAAATGGCCATTATTCGTATATTATTTTTTTTATATTACATGGAAAATATTTTCCATTATCTGTTTGTTCTGTATTATCAATCGGAATTACTCGGTATTAATTTTTTTTTCATTTGAAAGAAAAACAAGTCCATCTGTTATATAAAGTTTAGATAATAAGGCAAATAAAATATATTTCTGTTCCATTCACATGCCTATTGAAATTGTTTGTTCAGTGAGGAAGTTTACAGTATGCTCAGAAAACCGTTCTTTACTCATAGGTAAAACCGTATTTTTCTCTGTGTTTATCTACGAACTCTTTAAAAACTTTAAAACATTCTCACAACAGTGAATAAGAATAGACATCAAACATTTTTCCAATGTTTCCAACGTTTCGGGGGTTACCCCCATCTTGAGGAGAATTTATATAGAGAAATACATATAATAAATTAATGTACTTTTGTGCACTGTCGGGAGAACTATGGTCCTTTCATTATTTAAAACATGATTTTCGTAAAAGAACAAATCTTAAAATATTAATCGAAGTTGATAAATTGCATTGTTATATTAATAAATAAGATACATACATTCAAAACATAACATTAAAAAAATAAGTTTATTAAATCCACCGTTTCATAAAACAAAAACAGCGCATGGTGAAAAGTGGTTCCCCTGAAATCGCAACCCTGTAGAAACCGATTAATATTAAAATGTTATGTAAATAGTGCCAACCGAGGAAATATACACTCCAAAGGTAGCTGCAATTTAAAGACTGGTTTGTTGGTTGTTGGTGTTTTTTTAAGAAATAATTATTATACATTTTCATTATTTTCATCCTATCCATGACTTGACAATCTGTTTTATCGGTATATTTAATACCAATATTATGTCGATAACTTACACCAAACTTAAATCTTACAAAAAAAACGACAGTACATAGCTCCTAATTTAAATAAAATAAAACGTTCAGGCTGAATTTTTACTTTTCCATGCTAAGTAAATAATTACATTAATAAAAGAAACATAATTACATGTATTTCCATTTTGAAAACTTCTTTATGGATTAGTTTGCCACACAGTACAAACAAAACAATTGTGGTAAAAATATATGAAAATGAGTTAACTAAAAATAAACAGTAAGGGAAAAATTAAAAAATCATGAGAAGAGAGCATGGTATTGAATGACATTGAAATGATGGTAAATACAGTAACTTGTGAATGTGACTTTCTGAGCTTTTCGTGAAGCTATATTTTACGTGAATAGATTCATCTAGTCTACAAAACGTGAATACAGTGAATGTTCACAGTATCTAGCGTGAAAGGTTGGAGTTTTCCTTTGTTTATTCATATTTACACAGTATCTAGCACATATACAGCATACGGTCTTACCTTCTGTAGTGTGTATGCAATAGACAATAATTTTCTTAAAACATAGCATTCAAACACAGCCATTAACGCAAAAGGGAGAGAATACATACAAATAACCAATGTTCTAACAAAATCAATCATATTTTTTTTTATTTCTCCACGTGGAATTGGAGTACATTCCTTAAAATGAAACATGACTGGAGTACACTCCTTAAACTGAAACATGATTGGAGTACACTCCTAAATCTGAAACATGATTGGAGTACACTCCTTAAAATGATTGGAGTACACTCCTTAAACTGAAACATGATTGGAGTACACTCCTTAAACTGAAACATAATTGGAGTACACTCCTTAATCTGAAACATGATTGGAGCACACTCCTTAAAATGATTGGAGTACACTCTTTAAACTGAAACATGATTGGAGTACACTCCTTAAACTGAAGCATGATTGGAGTACACTCCTTAAACTGAAACATGATTGGAGTACACTCCTTAAACTGAAACATGATTGGAGTACACTCCTTAAACTTGAACATGATTGGAGTTCACTCCTTAAACTGCAACATGATTGGAGTACACTCCTTAAACTGAAACATGATTGGAGTACACTCCTTAAACTTGAACATGATTGGAGTTCACTCCTTAAACTGAAACATGATTGGAGTACACTCCTTAAACTGAAACATGATTGGAGAACACTCCTTAAACTGAAACATGATTGGAGTACACTCCTTAAACTGAAACATGATTAAAGTACATTCCTTAAACTGAAACATGATTGGAGAACACTCCTTAAACTGAAACATGATTGGAGAACACTCCTTAAACTGAAACATGATTGGAGTACACTCCTTTAACTGAAACATTATTGGAGTACACTTCTTAATCTGAAACATAATTTGATCGGTGTACATTACTTAATCTGAAACATGATTGGAGTACACTCCTTAAACTGAAACATAATTTGATCGGTGTTGTTATAACATTGGTTAATAATGTTAACGGTTTAAACGGACAGCACAACTATTACCTTCAAAATAAACTCGTTTGAACGGTCGGTGGCGTAATAGTATACAAAGTTTGCTATGCACCAAGAATAGTTGCCATTGTTTTATTTTCTTTTTATACATCGGATTTGTGATTTAAGAACAATATAGATAATTTAATGTCTTTCGGGTTTAATGTATAATTTTAATGTTATTATGTAAAAGATTGGTCGTAAGTAATTGTGAATAAAGCCATTTTTTCACAAAAACAACTATAGTCTGTTCATCTAACATTCACATTAGCCATAATTCAATCATAGCTATTTATAAAATTTCGGGTAAATATATGCAGCGTAAGTTAAATACTATGATCACACCAACACACAGGGTCACCAAGTTTGCACGACTGACATTCAAATTTATTTGTACATAGAGGACCCTCTTGATACACCACTAAACGATTGCCAGTATAGGAATAATTATATATAATGTAGACTTCACAATAAAGTGTGGTTAACTTGATGCTTAAACAATTTTAAGTAGTCACGGCTTATTATACATTGTAAGGTCCGTCAACTTCTTATTTGTCCAGTGCCCAAGGTTATAAAACTGAGCATGGAAACCAGTCTCAAATCTCAAGCATCTGATTGGCTGAAATGGCGACCAGTCGCCATTTCAGCCAATCAGATGCTTGAGATTTGAGACTGGTTTCCATGCTCAGTTTTATAACCTTAGGCAAAGTGCTGCGTGCATAAACGGTGTGTAAGCTGTACAAGACAATCTGGAGCTGAGAAGAAAAGTAGTCTTCAGGAAGGACAATTAAATTTACCAATAATACACCTTTAAGTTAAAGTATAGCCGTTAGGTAGTATTCAAACGGAATAATTAAAAAAAAACCTAACTATAATGGCATTAGTTCTATAGAGAACTAACGTATTACTAGTATTTCAAGAGAGGCGATTAAAAACAGTTATTACACTTCTTAATATGTTAAGCAGAGAGATATTAAGCAGGTGAAGTTATCATCACCCACCATTCCCTTAAGTATATTCAACAGACAGTTATTATTCAGTAAGAATGTAAATTCCAATTACTTCCCTTAGAATATTGAGATTGGTAGCTTATTAGAGGGTTAATGAAAAACCCATTATGCCCCATTGTTTGTTTAGTAAACAGGCAGGTAGCTTTCAGACAGTATAATTAAAAACCCTGTCACTGCCCTCTATGTTTTGTATGTTTAAAGAATTAGCAATTAGATACATCCATCTTGACCTTAGAATGTTTAATCTGTATTATGGACTTTCGGCATTCAATTGTGGTGTTACTATGTTTTTGTTTAATTTTAAACATACAGTTTTATTTTAAATTCTTTATATAAAATTGCAAATCTTACGATGAGATGGTCCTCGGGGTATCCTAGTAGCATGTACGTGCATATCATGGTTTCGTGCACCCCCGGAGGTGGGTGGTGGTAACTTCGTATTTCCGATATCGTAGATTGCTCCATATCGCTTACGTCATGATGGAAACTGAAATTTGAAACTTAGATCATGAACAACATTCGTTGTATATAACAGCACAGCCTTATACATTTTTTTATTATTATGTGGAGTTTTAAGAAACCTTAAGGGACCGGATTGTTTTATTACGCATCATTGGAGTACATTGAACGACTTCATGGGAAAAGGTATCTTCGGTCATCTTCTGTCTTTTGACATTTTTGTTACTTGCATATTACGAAAGAACATACAGTTATCTGTGATGTTCTTATAACTTAAAAGTTATTTTATTACATATTTTGACAATAAAATGTTATTTTACCGCTAAATGCATAATGATTAATGCTCAACTTTATGACGTCATTTCAAGGATCTGCGTCAACTGTTCGAAGGTACCTTTCCCGTGAAGCGTCCCAATTAAAAGTGTATGACTTATGTTATTAAACAATAATCTCTTAACCCTTTTTCCATTTCATTTTGGTGCTGTTTGAGATAGTATGCTCTGTCAAGGTACGGCTTGAGTTGTCTCTTGTATGGAGAGGCTTCTACTTTCTGGATGGCCTTGTCTAAAACATCGGGATGACGCCTCATACAGGCATCTCGTATTTCTGCAATCAAACCAATGAAAAAAACAATCGTTAATTAATGTTTTCAACCGTATTCGTCACATTATAATTACATCATAAGAAGCCTTATCAGCAGGTGTTAATACAAATCTGTTGTTGAAATCATGCAGGCAGGTATTTCGTATTTCTACAATCAAAGCGATTAAAATAATTATTATTGAATTTTAGAGTTTTAAAAATGATAAAAACTTGTGATGTAACTGTTTTAAACTGTAGAATACCATTTTTATTTTAACTATTTTCGCCGAACAACATTTTTAAGCGCATTACCTCTGTTTCCAATATATCAGATCTGACAAGAAATCATAAAAAGAAATTGTATTGTTGTTTTTTTGTGTTTTTTTTAAATAAAATGTCAAATTATTTCACGAGTGAACACCCAAACTGATATTTTCACTCAATTTATGGCTACGCCATTCCTGAAAATATTAGTTTGTGGTGTTAAATCGTGAAATAAAATTGAAAGTTCACAGAAACAAACAAATATCCTCTCTATATTATATGACATATTGTTATATAGGTTCTAAGCAAATTTGCCGAGTTGATCGCTTTGCTTATAAATTTTGACGATAAAACTGCAAGCATTGCATGTTTATGGAGTGTTAAATACGAATCTTAAGGAAGACTTCTAAAAGACCGAATATTTGCTTGGGTAATTTATTTAATCGTGATAAGCTATTTCCTTTTATTGTAACGGTACAATCAGCTAAAAATGATATTGCCTCTACCTGGTTGCGATCCCGCACCTTCACGGCGACAGCGCCTAGTCCTGCAATTCCGACGACGCAACCAATTGAGCTAACCGGGACAACCCCCAAAAATGTTGATGGGATAGCGCTGATATACGTTATCATCACTGCAGGACATCGGTAACGGGTTATTTACTCATAACAGTACTGACTATAAAGACTCGAAAACCAAACCAGTAAACCATGTACCTTTTCTCATATTTAGGAACTCCAGTCTCCTCTCAGCCTCTGTGTAATCGCCTCCATCTTCCATATTGTTACTGACAAACACGTTCATGCATTTTTCAAGCTCTGCTATTTCATTACCAGCCGTAGCTTCCCGGAGGTTCAGACGAATACGTTTCTGAAATTGACAATGGCGAGGAGAAGCCATAAAAACAAACGCATACGCAACTCTTAACCCACAGAATAGAACGAAAGCAACGAAAAGTATACGCTGTTCCAAAATAAAGTGTTCATCTTGTTTTCGGTGATAAAACTGATTTTCTTTATGCCTAAATATTTGGTGTCAAGTTAAAAATTAGATCGTTTAAATTCTATAGTACATGGTTAAACTATCTATGATCTGTGACACACGACACCCGCTCGTGTCCGTATATATTTGACGACAAAATTTACAACTTCTGGTTAGGGGAAGGGGGTAAGTTGATGCACAAATTTGATTTACTATTTGGGCTAATGCACAGTAAGTGGTCCGGAAAGATCAGTCGCGAGAGCACTCGCCCTGTATGCAAAGTTGTCCCTGGTACAAGACGCGGTAAGGCTGTTCTCTCTGTGGAACAACTAACAATGTTTGTCATCGGAATACAGCACACACATAATTAATAAAAACACAACAAATTAAGTTTATTTTATCATCTGTGAACAACCATAAAAATAAGACCGTTGGCATGACGTCATTTTTGGACCATGGTATACTAAAGAATATACATGTATCTGTGTCTGTATATATAATAAATTTAATACAAATTGTTATTTCCAACCAATCTGAACATTAAAGATTGTTAATATGGACATCACGCAACCTAAGTGTTGTAATTGATACTTTATTCGGAGAAAAGTACACCAAATGTTTGTCACCGGTCCAAGGCGTCAGATATATGCGTATACATAGATTTGAATATGTATGAAATGTAGATGAATCGAATAACATGACTTGTTTTCGTGATATGTACGAGGGCGGATCAAAAAGTTTGTGGACTTTCGTTATAGTTTTTATATTATTCAAAATACCACAAATAAAATTACACAAGCTTAAATCGGAATATGTCCAGCATATTTTTACAAAATATCAGCAAAATACAACATCACGTAAAAAAACTATGAACAATTAAAATCATACACTAACCGCTATCCGGCGCACGTAAAATTAGATCTAATAACGTCAACGACGCTAATTCACGGCCGCAGCGTTAGCGAAGCGGCGTATGTTCTAAGTTTCTTTAAATAGACTCCGTCACCGGAATGCTATTCCGGAGAACCCATTGATCGAACATAGTAGTGTATCATTGCTGGTCAAAGTCTCGCAAGTGGATATGAGGCGATCAAAAAAGTGGTCCTCTTCCGAAGAAACGACCGGGAATGCAATGCCCACAGTATCGCGGTACTTTAGCAAAGGGCGTGTAACTGTAAAAAAAAAAACTCATTGCAAATTTGTATTTGTTAATATATCACAAGTCTTTGCATTGTGGACACAGTCTGTGTAGCTGTTACTCAAGTTTAATTAAAATTATAAATAACTTATTTATTCTTTTTGATAATAAATGACTTTGTAATGATTCAAATACCAAACAAAAACATTTTTTGAAAAAAACATATTTGTTAGTTAATTATTAACACACCTTTAAAATGTCATTTGTTTGGCAATATCCGTTGCAAGGTACCTCATCCAGTCTAGAAAAGCTCGAAAAGCTCGAAAAGCGCCATAATAGTTAGAATTTAGTCCGCTTCAATAACCTCCCGGCTTGACGTCACTGCCGTAACGCCGTTTTTTTTTTTCTTTTTTCCTTACCCCAGTCCTTTTTAATGGTTCTTCTGACCGTAAAAAAAACAACAATTGTACCACTTAAAAACTAGAGCTCGGCTTACGGAAGTTTCCATTTGCGTCTGCTAAATTATTATAGCTTTTCATGAGGTGATTTTCAAAGACCATGACAGAATTTTATAAAAGCGCGTATTTCCGGGCGATATGACGGCGACATTTCTGACGTTTTAACGTTGGTGATAGCTCTCTTAAATATTGACTGTTTTTATAAGGCATAGTCAGAATGACGTAAAATTTCGGCATGACATCATTTGTATACCGTGCTTTGACGTTGCGAAGTTTGGCTCTTTTTCCACTAGTAGTTTTGTTTTTATTGACAGGTTTATGCTTTATAAAGTACAATGGCAACGGCGTGCGCCGACTACGTGTTACCATGGTTATTCAAATAAGCGACGCGCTTTTGAAATCGATTAAATATATGAATATTTTAGTTCAGTTTGTTACGTTTGTTTTCTGATTTAATTTAATATATAATTTATTGCGAACGTGTTTCAAATTAAGATGCAATGACAAAAGTCCACGAACTTTTTGATTCGCCCTCGTACATGTAATATTTTGAAATTCCATTTCAATGTACTCTCTCTTTTTATCAATACACTATCTCCTTTTATCCTTTATTTGATGATTTGAGATGATTTATTTTTTGAATGCTCCTTTTGTGTTTTGTAGTTGCATTGTGAATGGCGCTACTTCGTAAAGCGTATAAAAGCAGTGTTACCTTAAACTCGTATTTAAAAGAAAACAACTAAATATTCTTAAAGCTCTTATTCTTTAAACATATTGAAGGATAGCTACATACATCTTACAAACTCAGGGATTCCACAAACTGTTGAATCTCAAGGGTAATTTTGATCGCTTTTAAGGACTTTCAGCCATTAAACAGCTCAAAAACCAGGTAACCATTATTTAAGGAATAAATGACACTTCAGCTAAATTAATAGGACTTAAAGCGAAGCAAGCTTGATAGAAATTTCGGCAGTCAGAAAGTCATCTATCGGGTCAAATGGAGCCCCTGGAACTAGATATTCTAATTATTTCTATGCCCCAACTGCCCTCACCCCCAGATTTATGAGACCAGGGTTGAAGGTTAAAAACTGAGATTGGAAACCAGTCTCCAATCTCAAGCATCTGATTGGCTGAAATGGCGACTGGTCGCCATTTCAGCCAATCAGATGCTTGAGATTTGAGACTGGTTTCCATGCTCAGTTTTATAACGTTGTGCACAGCTTCTATCACTGTATGTACCTTGTATCCTTTCTCGTTCACAGGAACAATCTTCGCCTTTGCTGGTTGTCTGTTTGCCGCTCCCTGCTGACCCCCTCCTCGCTGACCTCCTCCTTTTGGCGGTGCCTAAACATATAAGCTTATCATGAATGTTACCATTTATAGACTTTTTGCTTATTAATCTCCATAAAACAGAAATATTATAAAATGGTTGATTTATAAATAGCACCACGTTTTGTGTATGAACACAACGCAGTGCAGCTGCCGCTCCGAATTGGTTGATTTATAAAATAGCACCACGTTTTATTATGTAACACAACGCAGTGCAGCTGCCGCTCCGAATTGGTTGATTTATAAATAGCACCACGTTTTGTGTATGAACACAACGCAGTGCAGCTGCCGCTCCAAATTGGTTGATTTATAAATAGCACCACGTTTTATGTATGTAACACAACGCAGTGCCGCTGCCGCTCCTATCCTGAGCACCGAATAATAGAGGTATGTATCACAATGGGCCTATATAGAAGTCATTTTGGAGTATTTTAGAGGAACACAACATAATTTTGAAGTGAAAGCTTCATTTCTACGCCATTGCAAATGGATGTTTAATATAAGTTTTATTACTCTAAAAGTATGAGTATGGAGGGGAAAAGTAAATTTTAAAAAAAAAGAACATGAAGGAAGACATGGCACATACTGTACGGATGAATGATAAGTTAATTATATTAAGCAACGACATTAGCGCTCGCTACAGCGGTTTCTTACACGCCCCCACCCCCACCTCACCCAGAGAGCTAGACTAATTCCAGATTTATTTTTTTTTCGTTTTTAATAAACATGTAACACTTGTGTTTTCTATTTTAGTGTTCTATGGAAAACAGTTGCTATAGACGCTATGCCATTTGAAAACTAATTACTGTAAAAGAGGAAATAACCGGTTCTTTATCAGTCGGGCAAATTTCGGTCTTTTATCTCAAGCTATTTGGCGTGTTATAATGAAAATGTGTTCTATATTTGTTTTGGTTAGAAAATTAAAATCTAAAACTAATAAAATATGTGCTTTTATCTTTTGAGTAAGAAAATGAAAGTATAAAACTGCATCTGTACATTTTAGTTCCACATGATGTCTGTATAAAGCACCGGGGTTCGATTAAGCGATTTTGAAATTATACGATGGGTGTTACTGTCATATGTGTGTTTGATATAATGTGTTGTGTTCATATTTTCTTGGTCGTTTCTTTAAAATATGCGTTTGATGTATTATGTTTGGTTATGTTCATATTTTCTCGGTCATTACTGTAATGTATGTGTTTGGTATAATTATTATGTTTGGTTGTGTCCCATATTTTTGGTCGTTACTGTAATGTATGTGTTTGGTATATTATGTTTGGTTGTATCCCATATTTTCTAGGTCGTTACTGTAATGTATATGATGTATTATGTTTGGTTGTGTTCATATTTTCTCGGTCATTAGTGTAATGTATATGATGTATTATGTTTGGTTGTGTCCCATATTTTCTTGGTCGTTAATGTTACGTGTAATTTATGTGTTTGGTGTATTATGTTTGGTTGTGTCCCATATTTTCTTGGTCGTTAATGTTACGTGTAATTTATGTGTTTGGTGTATTATGTTTGGTTGTGTCCCATATTTTCTTGGTCGTTAATGTTACGTGTAATTTATGTGTTTGGTGTATTATGTTTGGTTGTGTCCCATATTTTCTTGGCCGTTACTGTAATGTATGTGTTTGGTATATTATGATTGGTTGAGTCCCATATTTTTTCGGTCATTACTTTAATATATGTGTTTTGTGTAAGAAGTTTGGTCGTGTTCACATTTTCTAGGTCGCTAGTGTAAAATATGTTTTTGATGTAATATGTTTGGTTGTGTTCATATTGTTCATATTTTCTTGGTCGTATTATAATATATGTGTCTGATGTGTTATGTGTGGTCGTGTTCATATTTACTTCATGAAACAAGCATGTATTAGAAGATGTATGAAATGTAAATGAATCGAATAACGTGACTACGTAATATGAAAAATTAAAAATAGTGCACGGCTATCTATATACGACAATAAACGATATATGTGCGATACCTTTCCATTTTTGTCTGTAGCGCTTGCCTAAGGAAAGAATCATAGTAATGATGTGAATTATTATAAAATAAAAAAGATAAACAACTTACAAAATACTAAAAATATATGTAAGTTTTATTGTTTACCGTTTCATACCGAAGCATTGCATGAATTTTTCTGAACTGGGGCATAGAACTTAAAACACATTGAAAGAACTAAATATTCATACTTAAATAGTGCTTTTTATAACAGTTATAATTGTGTCAAAACTGATTGAAAAGCACGATGTTAAAGTACTACATGTAATATTACTGAACTGAAGTCCGGTAAATTGACTGGTTTTTGGGAGGCAGTGTGTTCGTAATTACTCGTCAATACATATACGTTATACCCCAAAACCAGTAAATTTACCGGACTTCCGTTGGTTTAATGGCGGCGGCGCACCCTTTCAGTAATATTAGTACTAGGTCAAAATTTTCAACTTCACTATTTAGAGGTATTTTTCGCTAAAAAACCGGGTCTCTATGGTTCCTTGGCGGAGAATGATTCTACTTGCAACTAGAATGGATTAGAATAAGCATGAGATCTGAATTCTTTGATTTGCAAATAGTGCACGATAATTGGTATTCGATAAAAAGGTGTTGAAGTTAAGTTACATATACGATACCTTTCCCTTTTTGTCCACATCGTTTTCCTAGAGAAAGACAAGACATGTCACAGTATGATATTATAAAAAGAAAAACAGGAATCTTTAACAATTTTCGACAGGGGCAGATCCAGAGGATGTTTAAGAGGGCTATTCTGAACCATCTTTTGGGGAAGCTTTATTCAATTTATATTAATGAGATTTTTGTCAGAGAGTTGGAAATTTACATGTACCCTTTCTGGAAAACCCTGCCCGAAATTCTGAAATTAGAAATTTTTGTCACTAGTTAAACCCTCAAACAATTGTTTTGCTCCCACTTTCATAAATGTGATCTACTATTGCCACATTCGAAAAAAAACAATGCCTAACTCGGTTCACCAAAAGATTCACTTAATAAGGTTTACCTCATTCAACATGCAGAGGCTAGTTAAATGTACGAACAACGTCGGCATCGCAAATACTAGTTACATTTTTTATTTTAAACGAATGGATATCCGGTAGAAAATCTTTAGTTTCTTCCACAACTGTGAGACAGAATGATATCTATAAAATGGGTTTCATGTCCTTTTTAAAAAGACGTAGAAGCAGTAAAATATGCTTGAAGATGGGACAGATGATCTGTCACTCTCTTACACTATCGGCCCATTACATTCACCTCTGTTATAGGCTGGGACTACTTTCAACTACTTTTACTTTAACTCAAAGAAATAGTTCACCAATTACATTTACATTAGCTTGGGTTTCTTCGGAAATGAAAGATAGTGAAGATTTCAGTCATTTGTTTTGCCTCAAGCTTTCACATTCATAATTTATGACTGTATAAAATAAGACTGTCGAGTTTGGTAAAAAATCTTGACATTGAGACTTTCGCAGAGATGTAAAGTGAGTGTAAGGAACGACAACTCTGCGAAGGAGATTAGTGATCTGTTAGCCGCCATTTTTGTTACTTACTCGTCTTGGTTGACCCCTCGGTGTCTGACCGTCCGTCTTAGAACCTCCACAACCCATGGTAAGGCTGCTTTATACTTTATGCTTTCTCACGTTCACTTTACACTCGCCTTTGTCTGTGTTATGTTGTACACGTGGAAAGTTATAATGATATCATCATGGGAGAACACCTGAAAATTAAATAGTTTATGAGGTTCCGATTATGTGCATGTGTGTTGAAAATTAATTAACAATATAAATATGATATGAAAATGTTTTCAAAGTTTGATATCTGACGTATACAATAATATTTGGAAAATTTTAACAAATTAAATGAGTCAGCATATATATCTTATTTAGCTAATAATCGTGATTCATTGTCTAAATATTCTTCACATTTTTCGGATCCGTAACTCCCAACAAATATACTTCCTCCTGGTCAGAAGGAATAAGATCCATATTTTTAAAGGTCCATTCTATATCCGGGTCACATAGTTTGAACCCATAATTCCAACGGAACATTCTTTTTCCGTGTCACAAGGAATAGATTACATAATACAATAGACCATTTTATTTTAAGGCTCCAAAACGGAACATTCTTTATCCGTATCACAAAAAAGGATTTTTTTAATCACAACGGAACATTCTATTTCCGTGTCACATGGAAAGGGTCCATAATCATAATCATATTTCCGTGTCACGTGGAAAGGGTCCATAATCATAACGGAACATTCTATTTCCGTGTCACATGGAAAGTGTCCATAATCTTAACGGAACATTCTATTTCCGTGTCACATGGAAAGGGTCCATAATCATAACGGAACATTCTATTTCCGTGTCACATGGACGGGTCCATAATCATAACGGAACATTCTATTTCCCTGTCACATGGAAATGGTCCATAATCACAACGGAACCTTCTATTGCCGTGTCACATGAAAAGGGTCAATAATCACAACGGATCATTCTTGTTTTGGGTCACAAGGAAATGAGTTCATAACCACAATGGACTAATCTATTTCCGAATCACATGGAAAAGGTCCATAATCATAACGGAACATTCTATTTCCATGTCACATGTAAAGGGTCCATAATCATAACGGAACCTTCTATATCCATGTCACATGTAAAGGGTCCATAATCACAACGGAACATTTTCTTTCCGAGTCACATGGAAAGGGTCCATAATCATAATGGAACATTCTATCTCCATGTCACATGTAAGGCCGGTATTCCATAGTTCCGTGATGCGTGATCCTTGTCCGTGTCCGCGTCCGTGTCCGCGATTTTTCACTCACCAAAGATATCGTTGTGTATATTCCATGTCGGATGGACACGGAGGTATGGAATACACCTAGCGATATTTTTGGTGAGTGAAAAATCGCGGAAACGGACGCGGAAGCGGACACGAACACGGAATACGCATCACGGAACTATTTCATACCGGCCTTAAGGGTCAATAATCATAACGGAACATTCCGAGTCACATGGAAAGGGTCCATAATCATCATCGTTACGGAACATTCTATTCCCATATCACATGGAAAAGTTCCATAATCAAAACGGAACATTCTATTTCCGTGTCACATGGAAAGGGTCCATAATTACAACGGAACATTCTATTTCCGTGTCACATGGAAAGGGTCCATAATCATAACGGAACATTCTATTTCCTAGTCACATGAAAAGGGTCCATAATCATAACGGAACATTCTATATCCGTGTCACATGGAAAGGGTCCATAATCATAACGGAACATTCTATTTCCGGATCACTTTGAAAGGGTCCATAATCATAACGGAACATTCTATTTCCGAATCACTTGGAAAGGGTCCATAATCATAACGGAACATTCTATTTCCGAGTCTCTATCGTGTTGAAATAAGTTTACATTCTAACCTACAAATCTGGAAGTAAGACCCAAAAACATGAAATAACCTTCTTGAAGCATTGACTGTCTCCCATCAATCGTATAATTTGAAGCCAACAATTATAGTCCATTTAATGAATTGAATTAGATGTTGTGTATCTAAAACATAATTCAAACCAGCTTATAATGAAAAACTGTCATTAGTCCGAGATATGAAGGAAGGGTCTTAAAGCAGGTTTTGTGTATCTTAAACATCAGTCAAACAAGGTTGTTTTAAAAAACTGATTAGTCAAATAATGACATTGGAAGGAGGGGCCTTAAAGCATCTATTTTGTCAATAAATCCTAATGGATTTTCATTAAACCCGAATGAACGTACCATTTATATTTGTATTTTACTCTTCAAACTAACTATTACTGGAAAAAGGTAATTTGGCAATGTTTACAATGGGCCAGCGTGTTTACATTGGCGTTACATGTATTAAATTAATATTTTATCGTTGTTTAATACAAAGCGTGAAGCTCCTAACTACTTGTCCCATTAGCCAAATGGCCTAAGACGCAGTCGATTTGATATGCAATGGTTGTAACGCTGTTATAGGTTGTAGATTCGAAAAATGTTATTTTTTAAATTATTTTTTACATGTAACAAATATTTCCACGATAAAATAAACTGAAGCAAAATACATTCAATACTTGAAATAACTGCAATAAAACTTTAAAAATATACATCTAAAATATTTCTTTAAAGGCCGTGCGTCAGTGTGAATCGAACCCGTGTCGAAAAAAGTTAGGCCTATGCCAGAGGGACGCGTAAAACACTGTGCTATCGAGGCGATATGTTATAAATTGGCAAAATAGTGATTTTAACGTGTAAATTTGCCTTAACCCGTTTTTATATTCTGTTAATAATTGTAAACATCGCCAATTTAGCTTGATCAACCAAAAGTTTAGCATAAATCACGATAAAGAGCTTTTGAAATCGTTTATGTTTGATTTCAATCTTGCAGTGGATTTCTATTGTGAAAGTGTAAGTGAATGTAAACAAGTTTATTTGAATAGCGAGTGATTTTAAACAATAGAAGTGACAATGCTTATTAATAAAATCAATAAACAGGTTATTATTATGTTTAGCAATATTTTGGTTTGCCATAACCACTGGAATAAGCTGTTTATGGTTATCAATAAAAACAAACATTAACAATGTATCTGATATTATACTATACTAAGCCTAAAGAACAATTAAATTATGTAAACAACGAAATTAACAACAACAAAAACAACAACAGCAACAATATAGTTGAGACTTGGAACCAAACTGCAATCTCTTACAGCTGATTGGTTGAAACTACGTTCAGTCTACAAACTGACCAATCAGATCTTGAAGATTCAGTACTGGTTCCCAGTACCAGTTAAATGCTTTTGGTCCAAGTTACATGTATCGGCTAACATGTTGAAGTTTTTTCTTATATTTCAAATAAAACTAAGTTTAATTTCATCAAAACTGGTAAGGAAATCTCCACGTTTTGTCCTCTACCAAAAGTTTAACCGCAAGATAATCAAAACAATAAAAATTAGGTAAATATACTATAATTTCATGATGAAGTTGAATAACAATGATGAATCAAAACATGATACGTCAAACATTAACAAAAATGCGTTCGAGCTGCCTAAACACAATTCATAAAAGAATACTTCAATTTCTCATTTGTTCTTTATATTAATTGTATCAGTATCTAATGTCTATACAAGCCTGAAAATGGGCGAATTTTAACGAAATTTCAGTTTAATCATTACATTTTAGAATCTGTTGTGAATTGTAATGCGTAAGTAACGCTATAAAACATTTACTTTTAATTTATAAACTCGTACTTTGACTGTGTAAGAATACTACATCACATCTGCTTTGTTTACAGGATTTCTACAGTTTATATTATAAATTTTGATAATTAAAAACACTTAATAAGTTCGTGGTGTTATGTTACCAGGCACCTTTAAACATAATACAGTTTTCTTATTGGCAATACCGATAAAACTTAACAATAACACTGTATAATTAATACTCACCCAATATCTCTACAACCATCATCAATCAATAAATTTTGATTGCCTTTACTATTCCATTTTCTTTTCTTTATTAATTTAATGGAAATTATTTAAAACGCATCAAATACAATGACAGTAAAAATCAATTTTACCTTACGTTATGTGAAATTATCAGAGTTCCGAATTTAATACAAGATACAATATTGTAAGTTTTGTTTACTATTCCTCGATAAGGTCCCAAAATTTCAAAAGCCTTATTTTTCTTGTATCGCTGGCAAACATACTTGTTTATGCCCTAAGCAACGCGGTACATTCATTTGGAACCGTCTATTCACAAATTCTTTGATATATATTACGTACAGTCGACAACCTTTCACATATGAAAGAGATCATGTTTTACACCGTTATTTGCAAATCAGTATAAGTAAATGACACCCTATGACTTTTAAACATTTACAAAATGCTCACCAGAGCGTCTGCCCCTGAAAAGAAGACTTGCCAAAAGAATTTCTTTTGGGGGTATGTGATGCGTGTGAATTTTATACGGCGGATATTGGTGAACACGGTGAACTGAACTGTCAAGTTCAATCTGCATCAATTGAAAGGGCAATATTGATCCATTTAATGAAATTGTATTGAAAAAATGTGCAAATTTATCTAACTTTAATTTTTAAATTATTTATTGTTAGATGGTTCATAAATGTTTTCAAATACAACAAACGTATATACATGAGTTAAACAATGTCATTAAAATGCAAATTGAACAAGATTTTAAACGTAATCTTAATTATAGTTTACCTAGTCCGTTTTATTTACTTTTAATAATTTATTCACCCAACGTTTATACTTAAAGTTGTATTCAATTTTGCGTGATAAGTCAGCATTAACATGAGGTTCCTCTAACATATTTCACTAACCGTAATGCATATTATTTTGTTTACGCGGCTCTAAATGCGAGATCACGAAAATGCGAGAAAACGATGCCAGATCGGGAGACCACAATGCGAGATTGCGAAAACACGATGCCATGTCGCAAAAGTAAGATGCGAGGTCGCGGATATTACCTGTGTTTCGCGATCTCGCATCGTTTTCTCGAGTTTTCATGAATAGTGGATCATACGGTTGATTAGGGTCGGTTGTTTGAAACATAATCAGCGGGTTAAACTATCAGGGGTCAAATTAATCTGGATTACCTGCACCTAAATAGCTTGGCATTGGAGGAAGTCGGGAACCAGACTAGGGATAACATTATCCGGGGAATAAACTAACCGGGGTTTAAATTAGTCTGGATTACCTGCCCCTTGATAGCTACGCAAAGGAGGAAGTCGAGAACCAGACTAAAGACCCGGTCACAACCCGCCGTACGTGCTGTTTACGTGCAAATTCAGGGATCGTGGTGAGTACCACCTCCGTACGGATTTGGGAGCACGCAGAGACGCCGTAGCATTTTAGTGCATGCATAAGGGAAGTTACAAACACCACCAACATGTGTATTGACTGTAAAAGTTATTCTTCTGCTTAAAAGGAAGTTACAGTCAGAGTTGCCGTTCTTGCCTTCATCTGCTGATACATGTAGCATATAGTAATGGAATGCAACTAATCTGCATTATTTTGGAAACAGTTTTGCAACCTGGTTTTAGCCAGTTGTAAGACAAAAAACGCGTAAATTCTTACGTCGGGTATATTTTTATACTCATATTATAGTAGTTAGAGTATAGGTTAAAGGTCAGCGTACACTATTGCGTTTCCCTATATGTTCTTTATAGAGTCTTGGGAGTTTCCTTGATTTATTTATTCTTAGACAATATCAGGCGTGGTCTTCTGATAAAGTTTGAATATAAATCTACATAAAAACATAGATTCCATACCACCATGACCGTAGGTTTCTACCTCAAATTTCACTTTGAAGACTACCACCCTTGCCTATTGACTAAATTTACTTGTGGCTAACCTGTTTATAGGCATTATTTTAAAAGTAATTTTTTTCTTATCCAAAATGTTTTGGATAATGATTTTTGGTTGCAACAGCTGCAGAAATACACAATTTCTTTTTTTTAGAAGGAGTTTTATTTTTTCTTTACCTATATTGGCCAATCAGCTAATGTTTCTATAGAGTCTTACGGGTTTCCCCTAACTTTTTTTTTAACCAACCGGGAAGCAGCTTTTATTTAGTGTACGCTGATCTAAAACTCGCATTCTGTGGTAGCCAATTGAGAAGTGGTAGCCGATGGAGAACGTAGTGTTTTATATGCATTTTATTTCTTCATTGTATCGAGAAACAAATATTGGGTGAATTTTCTTTCTGGCAATAAAAGAAGAAGCTCATAAAATGTCAAAATCAAAATGAGATTTTCGAATAAACTAACTTAAGTTTTTTTAAGGTCATGTAAAATGTAAGAATTATATCAATTGTATCGAGAGTGTTTCTTTTTGACTTGTTTGAAACTTTCAATGTTTGCCTATTTTCTCAAACACGTATAATTATGAAAGATGGCCTAGTTCAAGTTGCCAGACTGCAAGACAGCCAACCTCACGCTGCCAGGGTGCCCGGCTGTCACTTGACAGGCTGCTAGACTGCAAACTTTGCGTTGCCAGACTTTCTACCTCACACAACCAGTCCTAATCTGCCAGCTCCAAGCTGCCAGGGTGCTAGAATGCAGTCTTCACGTTGCCAGGCTGCCAGACTGCCGACCTCACGCAGCCAGGGTGCCAGACTACAAGCTTCAAGCTGCCAGTGTGAAAGAATGCAATCTTCACGTTGCCAGGCTGCCAGACTGCCAACTTAACAATCAGAAATCATAAACAGAGTCCGTTACAACGAAGATTATGTATTGATCAATAGGTCGGTTATATGAAATTCACAATTGCAACATATATATGTTTATTCATATAAGAAGTTGACGGGGCGCTTGTGAGGTTGTTGCACCCTAGAATCTGGTCTTTAACCACAGTGGCAACTATTTTTCGACTGACAGGTCCAAGGCGAGATGCCAAGATAAAGCTGAGATTAGAAACCAGTCTCAAATCTCAAGCATCTAATTGGATGAAATGGCGACCTTCACACCAGGTCAGGTTCTCTCTTTCGTTAACTTTTGTGGTGTCGGTCGAAATCTCCATTTTTCCCTATTATTATGCTGTGTAAGAGCCTGTGTTTTCTGTATGTGGCTTTTTCAGTACTCTGGCATCCGGCTTACAAATGATAGTGCCTCTAGCTGGGAGCGAACCCGCACCGTCAGGGCGACAGCGCCTAGCCCTGCAATTCCTGCGACGCAATCAAGTGAGATAGTATGGACAACCCTAAAAAAGGTTGATCGGTTAGCCCTGATATACGTTACAATCACTGCATGACATCGGTAACGGGTTATTTTACTGATAACAGTATTGACTACATTTGTATTTAAATATTTTAATAAGAATTTTTACAGAGTAAGTGTTTCATTTCAGTTCTTATTGTTTATTCCGATTTTTGTAGAACTATCTAGGTTCCAAGAACTAAGGGAAGGTAAAAACGAAAACGGAAGAGCTAGTCACAGTTAATTTTCAGTATACTTTTCCTAATATTTTCTTTGTTATTTACTGTAACTAATAAAGATGTATTAAAATCTGATATCCTATCTGGAAAGGATTTTAACGCGTTAGTTGTTCTGAAAATAAATATACTTTGTCTTAGTTTTAAAAAGTGTTTTATGTAAGTTCATTTAAGCATTTAACGAGCTATATTAATTAATGTATGTGATGAAGTTTTCTGAGAAACGTTTTTATTAAAACCTTGAAATAAAAGTAGTGTCTTTTCGTGTAGAGCACACGCACATCTGTTTTATTTATGGAATAAAATGGTAAAACAAACTGTAGTTGAACTTTAATTTGTGCAATAAGGGGAATGTTTTTTCCATGCTTGCAGCTTTTACAGACCCATACATTTATATGATGTATCCGTCTCGGGGAAGGGATACATAAAAACAACAGTGAAGTTTACTCTGAAATAATTTTAGACATCTTTAACATCGAAATTACACAGCAGGACGGAACTAAGCAAAACATATTGAAAAAACAATCGTACATAACAAATACTGGGATCCTTCATATTTACCAGACAATCAATGTATTTTTGTCGAATAGACGCAATATTCTTGTTCCGATTCCAAGGTCGCCAGGTCTAAATCGTCCGGCAATATGAATAATCCCAGTGCACACACAGCGATAACGTTAAAACACAATGAAACCCCTTATTAAGATCACGCAAATAATTTAAGACCGCCTCAACAGTAAGACCACTATTCCTAAGTCCGACTTCCAGTTTGACACTATTTTATATCTGCATCCCCCCGCACCCCCAATACCCGCATAAGTCAACCCCGCTAACGCTAATAAGTTAAGACAACTTTATACCATTCCCGAATGTGGTTTTAATAAGGGGGTTACCCAGTAAAAGAGAACAAGAATCACTGGAACTAAAATCGGGTGTTCTCTATTTCACCATTGGGGTGCTCTAAGTTTGATCCTGTGATTTCACTTTTTGTATCTGCCGGTGGCGCAGATGTGTGCAAATACGAGTTATTCAGACTTGAAGCTGCGAAATTATCATACACATGCATAACGTGTCCATTGGAGGCTGTCTTTTCTTTTAAATTCCCATTGGCACTCTTGTTAGCTTTATTTTCTCTTTCCTTTCGTTTATTTATTTTCATACAATGGATAAAGGAATATGTTAGTAAAGCTATAAATATCACAGCTAGAACCCCACCCACCGAACTGCCTACAATGACAGAGGTCTTTTCGCGGTTCTCCTTGCCCAGCTGCGTATCAACCTTCCCCTCATCTTCCTGTGCTTCCGGTTTAGCCGTAGGTTTCTTGGTCGAGTTTTCTGTCGTCTTTTTATCGTTTTCTTGTGTGGTTTTCTTGATTTCTTCTGTGGTTTTGTATGCTTTCGAAGGAGTAGATAATTTACTGGTTTTTGTAATAACATTCCCGGAAGTTGAATGCGAACCGGTGTTTGTTGGACTGTTAGGTATCGAAGTAGTGGTTTTACTAGTTTCAGCCTTTGTCGTTGGTTCAGTTACTGGTTTTGTCAAGGTCTCGTTCACTGGTTTCGTCACGTTCTCAATCACTGGTTTTGTTATGATCTCGGTCACCGGTTTTGTCACGTTCTCAAACACTGGATTTGTCATGTTTTCGGTCACCGGTTTTGTCACGAACGACGTTATATTAACGCCAACTATCTTTATATCGTCTATTCCAACTCTCGCCTGATGATGGTTGGCGAACACTCGAAATACAACCTGCAAGAAATAAACGTCAATCATTTTATATGAGGGTTTGGAAAAGGGCATCTGCTTTCACGGTCAATTATGTGAAAAATACCCTTTTATACTAACATATTGTGTGGTGTGGTTTGGTGTGGTTTGGTGTGGTTTGGTGTGGTATGGTATGGTATGGTATGGTATGGTATGGTATGGTATGGTATGGTATGGTATGGTATGGTACGGCATTTGATGGTATGGTATGGCAAGGCATGGCATTGGATGATATGGTATGTATGGTGCGGTGTGGTTTTGAATGGTTTGGTATGGTATGGTATGGTATGGTATGGTATGGTATGGTATATGGTATGGTATATGGTATGGTATATGGTATGGTATAGCATTACATGCCATGGCATGGTATGCCATGGCATGGTATGACTTGGTATGGTGTGGTATAGTATGGTGTGGTGTGGTATGGTATGGTATGGTATGGTATGGTTTGGTATGGTATGGTATGGTATGGTATGGTATGGTATGGTATGGTATGGTATGGTATGGTATGGTATGGTATGGTATGGTATGGCTTCGTATGGTGTGGTATAGTATGGTGTGGTATGGTATTTAATAATCCATACAAAACATTCTGTGATTTTACAGCTTGCATTCAATTTTACATAGCTACTCGTTCAGTTTTGGCATATCCTTACCGTAAATGGCGGATCTTCATTCAAAGAGAGGCTTAGCTTCTGCCATCCAAAATGGATCGTTGTGTCCTTTTTCTCATTATCAACGCTCCAAATTCTTTGTAATATTCCTTGATATGACCTTATTAAAACTTCCAAATTGGAACCCGACCTTGGTGTGATATACCAAAACGTCAGACAAGTATAGTCTGAGTAGATGGCAGGAGTCTCTAAACTTGCAATCTCCTTTGGATTTGAAAACCAAGTGTAACCTCCACCATTCTCGAAATGCATGTAATAACCCTTGGTTGCATCTGAAAATAAAACTATGTATCTGTCAACTTCTTTGAAATTAGTATATGTAAGTTATTGAGCAGAAAAATTGGGCTCTCGTTTAAATACGTGACTAACCCTTTCTTTCTGCTGAATAGACTATATCTGCAAATTTGTTTCAAAATACCTCTATATATATGTTAGAGTTATTTTGATGATCAAAAGAAAATGGAGAAGGCGATGCGAGGCCGCAGGCCGAGTTGGTCTTCCCTATTTTCTTTAAATCGCCGAAACTGAATTCTAACTTATTTGGTGTTTATATCTAAATTACAGTGCATACATTTATTGGGGGAAATTTGAAATTGTGTCATTGACCTTTGACCTTGGAACCTGTGTCAAGAACTCGACAAGCCGTGCACAAAGATGCCATGATTTTTTCTTAAATCTGTTCCTACCTAAAGAAGGTTTTTTAAAATATGTTAATGCATGTAGAAAATATGGCCCAGACAAGCAATACAGGTGGACGACGCACGTACATTAACTAATGGAGGTGCCAAATGTGACGACTATGTCAAGTTATCCGCAAGCGGGCTCGGATGTATAGGAAGTTTTTTCAATATGTTTTTCGACATGTTTGAATCACATTTAAAATTTTATTTCCAATACGAACATTCTTACTTGATTTTTCGAATGTGTGATCTCCAAATATGGTGTCTTCATCATATGTTGTTCCGTCCATTTGATTTGATCTTGTCCAAGTAGTTGCTTTGTTCGTATCGTTAGAAATAATCTTTATACCACACGTATCCTTTTCAAAATCACAGGTTCCCGGTAAAATATCGTCATTGAAGGCAAGTTTTGCGCACGTTGACACAGAGGAAGCGGATGTTAGTCTTGTAGATGATGAAATCTTTCTTGTTTTGTTCACTGGCAGTTCTGTAGTGGTAGCGACAGTAACTCTGGTGGTACTTGCTGTTGTCCTTGCACAATGGGTTTTGTCTGAATACAAAACACGAACTGATTCAAACGAAAAGTGGTGAACGAAATTTTAAAAGACAACGAAAGTTTAAGCTGCTCTCTTATATTCTGCGTTTGAATTAAAGGTTATTTCGAGCATTATCTACATCTACAAAATTTCTACACTTGAAAGAAAGAATTTTGAAAATCGGACAATAAATAACTGAACTAGGGATGTAAATTGCTTACAAAGCCTTTGAATGGTGACCAGTGACATCATCAGATCTTGCGCACAAATATGAATACTAAATTACGAAGAATATCCCTTTATGTACTAATATTAAAATATATAATACATGTGATTAAAAGTAGTTTGGGTGAATTTATTATTTGAAATAATTTCATAACAAAAATATTAACGAATAATCAATTTGTGCACATAATCTGATAATGTCACAGGTTACCTTAAAATGGCCACCAGCTTATATTCGGATCAATATTTAAATGATTTTATCTAGAGAACACCGCCGATTTTGGGAATCTCTTCAGTTCTGTGCTCAGTTTCATAATGACTTTGCAATTAAAACCGATTAATTTATTGCGGACTGCCTCTTTAATGTACATAATTTTATTTATAACCAGTCGCAAATAACATAGCAATTATTGCAAAACAATACTTTTATTAGTGGTAAAAATGTATTTTATGTATACGTCTATGCATAGATGCGAAACGATATGTCGACTTATCGATATATCGCGATAATTATGAAGTCGTTAACAAAACCGCAAAACAGTAGTTTAACAATTTTATTCTGACCTTATAAATTGTATTGGCATTATTGCAAGCTGGACTTTGCAAGTTTGAAGTTAGTCGATAGTTCTTTATTCATCATTGACGGATGAAACAATGATTTACAATCATGAATGTGAACTTACGAAATGTTCTCATAAAATACACGGATGCTCAGATGATTTCCTTATGCTGGATGACCGTTTAAAAGATAATTAAAATATTGTCTTTTAATAGCGATCACTTTATTTGATTACAGCTTTAATTAATATTAAAGTCCGATATTTCGCCCTGTCCTTAAATGTATCGGACTATTTCATATAACACCTCGGACTTAAATGACCCAACATATCAAATCGGGTTATCTTACAGTTTCTTTAAAATATTAAGTTCATACACATTGATAATATGCCCTACGTTCTGTACGGGTGAAAATACATATTTTTTCTTTATATCTGATGTTTTCTTTTCAAATAAAACTGAAAGTTTGCGAAGGGAGGTAATAAATGAAGAGAGACAGAGAGAGACAGACAGAGAGGGAGGGAGAGAGAGAGTAAAAAAAGTTGTACAGAACATTGAAAATACCTATTTTTTACTGAGAAAACTCTGTTATTCATTGGAAAACATCGAATGGGGCACGTCACGGGAAAAGGGTGTCTTCATTTATATTTTGACATTTTAAGTTTGTACTATATTTTGAAAGATCTGACAATTATCTGCTATTTTCGTATCACTAACTATGGGACTTAGTTACTAATTTCAACTAGAGAATGTTATTTTGACCACAAAATGCAACTTCGGCAATGTCGTTTGCTCAACTTTATGACGTCATTTCAAAGAATAATGTCAAATTTTCCGCTCATTAATAAAAAATTCTTACTTAAAGATATCGACTCAGACTCTAACACAATATCATCCAAAGCCACATCACTTCCAACAGGGATTCTTACACTGGCCCTAAACTCTAGTTTTATAGTCCCTTGAGGCACTGACACAGATTGGTGAATCCATTCCTTCCCTTGGCGGCCATCTTTCTTCCATATTTGCGTGGAATTATTTCCCACAACTGAATACAAACTTAGCGCTCCGGTTCCGTAACCATTCATGATGAACCAGAATGACAAAGAGGTTGTGTTCTGTATTGAAATGGTTTCACTTTGTAATACTCCGACGTCGGTTGGCCCCTCTGAGTTTTGGCCTTGTATAGCTATGTACCCTCCATTAAAATCTGGTAAAGAAAAAACTACAACAATTAGAAGAGACATAGTTTCCATTTATTTTGGATAATTTACAATTAATTTTCGTTTATATCTGTTTAAAAATATATGTTATTTTTCTGTGGTGAAGGTATTTCACGTGGTCGCATGTAAATAATTAAGGCTTAAGCAGAAGAATTGAACGTGTAATTGAACTGTTGTCATATCCTTATGTAGAAAGGGCAAACTATATAACGTGTCAAGATTTTGTGGTCCAAAATAATATGGTGATATTGTGGGAAATATAATATGTTTTAACTAATCGAACAAGCACTATCACGGCCATAAAGTACGGTGAACTGTTTGCAAAGCAGTAATACTAAATGCGTTTAACTTGTTTAGGTTTAATGGAAATTCAAATTATATTAGAGATATTCTTTAAAATATGCAAGTGTTGGAAACAGCAAACTAACTTTCGAACTGGCATAAGAAATGCATGAGAGACAAGACTAACAATCAAAACACAGAGAATAATATAACAACACCGAAGAGTTATTTAACAGAAATATCCGTATATGATTGACTTATCAAAATATGCAACCCGAATGTTAGAAAGCTGAAAACATATAAAACCAAAAGAGAAACTCAAATAAAAAGCTAAACTTTGATCATACTATTATTCATATATGTATTATCATACATATTGGATGTTATAAATCAACACTTTTTAATTTTCATTTCAGTTTCAAATGTATTTCTGCATATTTAGTAAAATAAGTATCTGACAAGCATCCACAAACCGGATAAAAATTGCAATTTAAGTTTATGGGATCTTCGCATCTTTCTGTTACAACAGTAGAATGTGTCTTTTAACTCGTCTGACGTAAACTAATCGGAAACGATTTCCTTGTTTGTACTGACAAAAAAAAAATCACGCGCCGCTTTAATGTTTTACTTGATAATAAATAAGTTTTTCCGTGTTTTGGTAGACTATTTCCGATGACGACGATGTCCAAGTATTTATTTAACTAGCAAACAATCTTTCGTAAAAAATATTACGAATGTTCTAACATACCGGTAGATCTGGACTGAAGGTTATAAAGCTGAGCATGGAAACCAGTCTCAAATCTCAAGCATCCGATTGGCTGAAATGGCGACTGGTCGCCATTTCAGCCAATCAGATGCTTGAGATTTGAGACTGGTTTCCATGCTCAGCTTTATAACCTTGGGCACAGATTAAAATCACGTAGAGACTTTCAACTGCAGGGTCGTATCCAGTACAGCAAGAGCACGAATTTTGAAAAAAATCTGCATTTTGATCACTTCTCAAATTTTCACAGAGGCAAGTGCCTTGGTGTTCCTCAGTGTTACTAGGGGCAGCCCTGCAAAATTTTCATGGAAAAACACTCGATAACATCATTTCAAAATTTTTAATAGTTTTGAGTAGACGATATGATTGCTCATGGGAAGTTAGCCACCTGGCCATCGTAACCTCTTTTGATCTTATGAAAGTATTCCACCGACGTCGCAGTAATCATTAAAATTGCGCGGGAAAATAATTCGCGCAGAAGACGCATATGTACGGATTAAGCATTCTTTTTTTTCATTTTCCATACTTTTAAGGATATTATTTCGTTTAAACGAAATAGTTTTTCGTTTAAACGAAATAGTTTTTCGTTTAAACGAAATAGTTTTTCGTTTAAACGAAATAGTTTTTCGTTTAAACGAAATAGTTTTTCGTTTAAACGAAATACTTTTTCGTTTAAACGTAATAACGTTAATTCGTTTAAACGAAAAAAAGTATGGAAAATGAAAAATAGTATGCTAAATGTCACCTTAGGGGCTCTGTACATATGACATTTTCGCGCGAACTTTGATTCGCGCAGTTGTGAGTTGTGTTTCTATCATATGGTATGGTAGCCATTGATCTGACTTTGTCGAGGTTTGATTTCGCGCACTTTCCCCAGCTCGAAATACGCGAAATTAAACCCACGCGAAATATAATGATACCACAGTTATAGAAATAGTAGTAAATAGTAATAGTAGTAGTAGAAGTAGTAGCGGTTGTATATCTAACATTAATGATTACCTAAACACACAGTCAGAACCACGTACGATGTCACCATCTTATGAAGGCTTGTTTCACGTTATCACAAAACGACTTTCTTAACGTTTTATCAAACTTTATCGCGATATCGGATAACTTAGGGCTTTAATTACTGTAGAACTTATCACCATCATATCTTTAAGTATTTGCTGTTCTTTAATACCCAAAACCTCAAGACCTCAAAATGAAGGTCGCGTGGTGGGAGCTTGAATTGTCCTTAAACCTTGATTGTAGTTTTGCGTAAAGCTGGAGAGTATAGGAGTGGTTAAAAGGTTGCATGTACATACATGGCGACAATTAACCATCGCGAACCGTCTCAGCGGGCGCCGTCATCTTTCTGCGCTTGGCACCAAACTATTGTTCAAATAATAAGTCTTTGTTTTATCGGACATTATTATCCGAACCGATCTCGTCCGCTAACTTCAATCTTGAATATTTCTTTTAATAATATACAAGAGCAAAGCGTTAATCGCGCATCAGACATGTTCTCACGATCGCCAAATCCGTAGTTTGGTACCTTTTAGAACATGTTCTCACGATCGCCAAATCCGTAGTTTGGTACAGTCTGGGACAGTTCGAGCGATCGCCTAATCCGTAGATTGGTAAAGTCTTGGACAGTTCGCGCGATCGCCTAATCCGTAGTTTTGTACAGTCTGGGACATGTTCGCGAGATCGTCTAATCCGTAGTTTGGTACAGTCTGGGACTGTTCGCGCAATCGTCTAATCCGTAGTTTGGTACAGTCTTGGACAGTTCGCGCGATCGCCTAATCCGTAGTTTTGGACAGTCTGGGACATGTTCGCGAGATCGTCTAATCCGTAGTTTGGTTCAGTCTGGGACAGTTCGAGCGATCGCCTAATCCGTAGTTTGGTACAGTCCGGGACAGTTCGCGCGATCGCCTAATCCGTAGTTTGGTACAATCTGGGACAGTTCGCGCGATCCCCAAATCGGTAGTTTGGTACTGTTTGGGAAGTGTTCGAGCGGAGATAAATTCGCACACTTGCATATTTATTCAAGGATTAAATACTCAATCGATTAATTTCGCTGGGGTTTGATTTCGCACACTTATCTAGCTCGAAATACGCGAAAATTAAACCACTGCGAAATGATATCACAGTACTTGATTTAAATTTATTTCCTGAAACATTTGCTTCTAGTTTTCAAACAAACAACAAAAATACTCACTGTCGCATGTGTGGTCATTTACTGGCCCAGATGTTCGATCCTCGGTCTTGCCTGTGCCACGCGTCCACTGGTACTTGGAAGTACTTGCATCGTGCCAGCCACATAGCTCCGTGTCAAAATCGCAAGTTATAGATCCGTTTGCTGTGTCTGAAGATAAAAAAAACTTATTTCAAAATAAATGCATCTGTTTTGCGAGCGGTGCAAAATTTAATAAATAAATTGTCGTAAAAATGAATAAAAAAATAAACAAAAAACCCCACAACTTTTACGATTTCTATCTTCTTTATCCTTTTTTAAAAATATCAAGAGTTAAAGAATATTCTATGATATTCTTGTTATCGGTTTGTTTTCAAATTGTTTCAAAATGTAAAAAAAACTTAACATGAAATTTCATTATAGTAAAAACATATTTTGTTTTCAACTTTATTCGCGTAATGTTTAACGTTTTTAAAGTGTTCGAAAAAATATAGTTTTCTGCAAATATAACATATTTTATTTTAAACTTTTACTAATAAGTGTTCGAAAATACATAAAATATCATTAAAAAAAAGTAGAGTATTGCATAATATACAACTTATTGTGAAATTATCTTACTATAAAACTGCAGAATTGCAATGATCACTAAATACAATTTATTGCAATTTTGTGCCATTTATCTGTATTTATTCCCAGCAGTTACCAATACAAATCATGTTATCCACATTAATGTTGAGCTGCAGTTAATCCTCTATGAGTAGCTGATATCATTTACGCAAGCTTTTAAGATAAAAACCTCCGATAGCACGATTGATAAAAAGGGTACTTGGTCACTTTTCAGGTTTTGTACCATTTTAAATTATCAATCGGATTGTAAACTACAAAGAAGATAGTATTGAACTGGTTTGACATTCCTGAAAAAAATTGTCTTAACCTCGGTCAGCGAAAAGTGACTTAAAATTAGGTTAGTGTTTGCGGCGCTCATTATAAAAAGTAATTTTAAACTATATTATAACCACCCAAACATTTGGCCGAAATATAAAAACATCCAACCAAAAAAAACCATACAAGTTTCGTGCTAAGCGACTTTCAATGGTTAAAATTGACAGAAGCACTTAACATGAATACGCCATTGTTTGAAGCATACTGGAAAGATATTGTTCCAGAAATACCGAGAAATTATTGCCAACGGGTTCTTCAGTTCGCCACAAGGAAATAGAGTCTAATTATACATGTAACCAAGGCTTTATAAAGTGGAATCTAAAAGAGCATTTAAATGTTAATTAGTGCAACATTTCAACAAATTCAGTTATGCTAGAAAAAATCAACTGTTTAGTAACATGGTCTTTTTGTCTTACCCGCTTGCGGTGAGCTCGACTCAGTTGTCACAATGGCGGTTCAGTGTATGCGCGTGCGTATGGTTCGTCCATTGGTGCGTGCGTTCGTCCTTATTTATCCGGGCCGCAACTTGAACATCTAAAGCAATCTTGTTAATATTTGACATGAATGAGACAGAATCTAGCGCGAAAACCACATGTTCCCAAAGGTCAAGGTCACAGTTGGGGTCAAACGTCATGTGAAAGGTCGTGTCAAAGCGGGCTCGACATGTTACCTCCCAACAGGCATCTAGTTTAGTTTTCTCTTTTAACATAAGATACGTTATTCTAATATATTTTTACTGTAAATATATTATGTGATGTGTACTACGGCAGATATTCCAGACGTCCATAATACTCAGAAAATGTGATTATACAAGTACCTAAATATACTAATAATTATTCTGCTATTGGTCCTCGATCTGGGTAAGTTTCGTTGAACTTCATGGAAAAGAATAAAAAATGTTAGCCCTTAGTTATAACTTTGATAAAATGACCTGTTTGAATAAGACAAACTGGTTTGCTCTTAGTGTAGTTTGATGTTCGATATAAAACTTTGCCAAATCTTCAGTTTTGGACTGCGTCCATAATAATTATCTTTTTCACAACAAACTGACCTTGTATGCGAATGTTCTCTAATTTTTCATAATAGTATTTAATCTAATCGGCCAATAAAATGTGTTTCTTGACCGAGAACTTGACACGTGCCTATGTTAGTCTTTGCTGGGCTTTGGCAGTCCAGCCAGTCTGGTCGTTATCAGTGACGGCGTTTAGCTATTTAGCGATTTGCTAGACTGGTGCCAGGTGTAAGACATATATATAGTCTCAACTATATAAACTATAGTAAACATGACATATTTCAAAACGCTGGCAATCATAGATGGTTCCATTTGATAAGAGGTTAACTTAAATGCTTTTGAAGCCAAGTGCTTGTACTGTCCTTTTCTAGGGAAAAAAGGATCAATTAACTGAGATCTGACACCTTGAAACTGGTTGTTTTTTTCACTTCTGTGTGAATTTCAAAATCTGTTTAACATACGCCATCTTACAATCATGCAGTGCCTTTTTTCCGAATACTGCATACCAAAACATAATTAAATTTGCTATCCTTATGTCAGTAAGCATGGTCTTTACTAAACATGTCCGTTTTAGGTCAAACTTCCGTTGAAAGGGGGGACTATTTAAAGCCAGCAACAGTCCGAGTAGGAACATCCGGTGATGAAGTTATAAGTAATAAGGCCACCACATTCTCGGTAGACGAACTCTTTTGCAGGGACCAATTTATCGACTTTCATACGGAGTAAAGTGCGGTATGGGTTCGTGCCTGACATAGAGTTGCCTTCACGCAATATGATTTGTGTGTTTGTTTGTCTAGACAAGTATTTTAAGATTTATCAACAGACCATTCCAAGTAAATTGATATAAAATATTCCGTTTCACATTGTAAATAACATCGTAAACAGATTTTCTGTGTGTCAAACTTTTAAAATACTTTAACACGTACATATTACTTTATTTGTGCTTTCTACCCATGGCTTTTCCTAATACATGTATAATATTTTATTGTTTGAAAGTCACTATCTCATAAAGCTAGTTCGCACACAATACGTACCGTACGGTCTAATACACACTGATAAAAATATATCAGTAACTATATATTGATTCATGTTTAATCATCTGTTAGTTAATGAAGTTAATATTACTAACTTTCCACGAAATATTTCTCAATAACATCGTGGGTCTACTTACCAAAATTGCAATGATAGTTCTTTATGGTGGTTAAGTAAGATGAAATTTCTTTAGTTTTGGCCTTTTCATCATAGTATTACATTCACATTAGCGCTATTTGTGCAGTGCGGCGACCGTAAAAAGTCTCCCCGTACATATAGTCAGTACTGTTATCAGTAAAATAACCCGTTACCGCTGTCGTGCAATGATGATGACGCATATCAGGGCTATCCGATCAACCTTTTTGGGGGTTGTCCTCAATTGTTTGCGTCGTCGGAATTGCAGGGCTAGGCGCTGTCATCGTGACAAACGGGTTCGCTCCCAGGTAGAGGCGATCCGATCAACCTTTTTGGGGGTTGTCCTCAATTGGTTGCGTCGTCGGAATGGCAGGGCTAGGCGCTGTCGCCGTGACGTTGCGGGTTCGCTCCCAGGTAGAGGCAATACTCGTATCATTTTATATTGTTTAACTCAAAACTGCAGGTAGCTCGAATGAGCTATTTGTACTAGATTTGTGTCGATATTAAAAGGAAACAATATAGTTCACCCTCAGTTCGCGAGTTGATAATAAAAAATACATGTCTGTTTATAAGATAAACTGCTCTGTTTGTATTTATGTGTCCATTATAAATCTTTGCCAAATGTTTAGTTTTTGGACAGGGTCCATAACTTTTATCTTATTTCACAACAAATAATATGACCTACTACTCTAATTTTTTAAGTTGTTATGATTATGTTTTTTAATCTACACTGGCAGTAAAATTTGTTTCCAAAATGAGTACAACTACCTTTGTCTTTGCTGGAGTGTTTGTTATTTTATTACATTTTAACTATTAAAAATATCGGTTTAAAAACTTGAATAACGGTGTCTAAGCAAACACAAGAGGAAAACTTTTTCACAAATTAAATTATATATTATTTAATGGAATCATTTCAAATTTATCATTTTAAAAACCCATGCTCTGTTTTTCTCTCCACCTTTTTGGCTGTTTGGGAAGGCTGTGTTTTCAAGGTTTTGCTAATCCTGATATGCACACTTTTGAATTTGAAGGAAAGTCCTGTACGTCTTGGGGGTCAAACTCGGGTTTGCAAAAATGTGATCAAATAAAAGCGGTTATCAGAAATATTTTATTTATCGTGAAAGTTGTCAAATCCCATGACCATGACATTAGCCCAGTTAAAGTATATGCTCGAGTTGAACCCCGACAGCCCCCATTTGCTATTGCAATATTTCATCATCATTGCCAAAATCGATTTAAGACCCGTCAATGGAACAATTAGGACCCCGATTTGAAAGTGCCCTGCATTATATTTCTACAATTTTTGTCGAATTTATCTTATATACTCTTGATATGAATGAATACGTTTTTCAGACTTGTTACTGATACAGACTATATTTTGATAGGACATTAAAAGGCAAAGGTTCATTGCGACCTACTTTTGTTACCATGACGCAAAGGTGTATTAATCAATTTATACGACAAAAAACTTAAGGAGAGACTGGTAGCTTTCTGGGTCATTACATTTTCCATCTGACTTGACATGCGCTGAACTCGATTTGTATATAATTTGCATAAAATAAACAGATAAAACAGACGTTTGAATTTTCAATAATTCTCATTTGACGAAAACCTAAGTAAACACTACACAACTATACATGTATCACACCTAATTTCTACGTTGACTGTTTCACTGCGCATGTACTTTCAGCAGTCAGCGACAGTAGCAAACCAATTTTGTCTGGCGATTATAGTCGCCAGAGAATCCTTAGCGAACATTAGTTATCTTTCCTTGAGGAGGTATTCTCCACGCTTACAAGTAAAGTACATTCTGCTGCTGGAGATTAACAACACCAGTTAGTGTTAGATTTAAAAATACAGCGAACTCAGAGTCATATTTCAAGATGTATAATTACCATTATCCCAGCAGGGTTGCTGATAGCAATTTGATGCCACTTCAATGTCGGTCACTGATTTATTGCCACTCATATGTTTGGAATGCATATTATGCTGAGATATGCATCTGTATTGTTACAACGCTTGTAACCACTGGGGGTTCAAATGTTAACCCTTTGAGTTGCACAAATGCTGCACAATGTTTGCCATATCCTGCCGTTCAGGGCGACGTTTACACCTTCTGGATGCTGGTTTAATAAAGTATAAGATGTACCTCTTCTTTTCTTTATCACAAATGGTTTATTTTTACTCTTTATTCATGTCAAGTGTTATGATGAATTATTGTAATGAGCAATAGGCCTAGTTGATAAGAAGCTGGAGAGAAAATTTTAAAATAGATACAGAAAGCAGGCGTGACGTAATCCAGCAGCCAATCAGAGGCTTCTAGTTTTTTGGTTTACCACAGTCGTTTATTTTCTGATAACGACGGAGAAAGAGTCTAATTTCTACGTATCTATAAACTGTTTTCACGTATAAGATTTCAAACAAATTACTTTATTTTGGAAACTCCACAACAAGTAAATTAATTACTGTTAAACGATTTTAAAAGAAACGAAAACTTTCGATTTTGGTAAAAGCTTTCATTTAAATTCCTGACCTAGTTTCAATGCCACTTGGGGCTCAAACCTGAGTATAGTGTAGGTAAGAGACTGCTAAATGTTTTACCTCTCATAGACAATTAATGTGAGGTCTATCCAACTTTGGATTTATGATCATAATGTATTTGAAAGAGAACACTATATATCTGCAAAGAGAAATTTAAGGTATCTTATTTGCTATCAGCCACTGAATCCAGTCACCTCAGACTAATTAGTAGACCTTGAACAGACCCATCTTTGATCATACCCCAAAGTCCAAACAAAAGTTGTTTCTAATAAATTATATTCAAAACCGAATTTTATTGTCACTTTCAAACTTATTCCTGCATTTTCAAATAAAAGTTTATTATAAAAATACTTGTATTCAGAGCTTTGAAGAAATTGTACTCCCTACTGTTCACTGTATTTTCGGTCTCTATGTGTGCCCATGTTAGTTGACATGCTATGTTGGCTTATTGTAAAGCGCGAGTTGATCACGTGCACGTGCTTAACACATCTATGTAAAAAATGAAATCGATTCATTTTAATACAACTTAGTGCAGAATTAAACAAATTACACTTTCAATCGCCATTCCGAACATTTTTACATCAGTTTACACTAAACGCTTCTTTGCTTAGCCTGCGAGACGACAACGGTATGTATGCTTATTCGTTAATACATAACGGAAGTAAACAAAATATACAAATGGTTGTCAACTGCAGATTGTGATTGATCTGGGGCTCAAGTTGTAATTTCATCAAAATGAAGGGCGAAAGACAAGACTACTGGATTGCAGAAAGTATAAAAGACAGATCATTTGAAGAAACATACACAGTAGGCAAAGAACTTGGCAGGTAAAAACCGCTAATTGGAGGCACCTGTTTTCATAGTAACCGATTATTTACATTAGTTTCAGCATCAGAATCGTCTGCATTCACCAGCTTGATCATTGCATTGTTACAAAACATACCTTTTCCAGGTTCTGGAAAATCCCGTATATTTGATTTTTATAACCAGACCTCATGCCAGTTACAATTGCCCCATCAATCTTACATGTGCAACAGGAGGGAGAAAATGTGTAGGCCTTGACCAGGATTTGAACCTTTGACCAGGATTTGAACCTTTGACCAAATTACCATGCTGTCGCTCTACCAATTGAGCTACCGAGGCAACCTGTTAAGGACACTTCTTTCATTCCTCCCTTCTAAACGAGACAAGCCACTAAATTGGCAAATGTCTAAACAATGCAGGTTCGGATTAACTACCCCAGCCATTGCTTCGTCCAGTCTCCAAGGGTAAATCGATTTACACTGGCCACCAAACGAAACAAGGAGGGAGAAAATGTGTAGGCCTCAACCACTCCAGGATTCGAACCTCGGACCTCCAGCTTACCATGCAGCTCTACCATTTGAGCTACCGAGGCAACCTGTTAAGGACACTACTTCACATGTATACATGTGCATGCTAGTCCAGCTTGCTTAGCTCAGATGTTTGATCGTTTTTCAGGGGTTCTATTTGACTTGGGGAAATGACCTTTTGACTCTTGTCTGAAATTTCCTTTTGACTCTTGTGGGAGACGACTTTTTGAAGCTTGAAATTTCCAAAAAGCCTCATTTGACCCCTTTGATTTTAGCAGAAGGTTCACTTTTTCCTTTAAATTTGGGGTACTTCAGCTGTTGATTTGCAGAATCCATAAGAATTATCTAAATGAACATTGAGATTTGGCAGCTGATGGAACCCCTGTATTTTATGTAACTTATATTTCTTATTTTTGAATAAGTTTTAAATTGGACAGACTGTGAAAATAAAACATTAAATCAAAGTCATGCAGTTCACAAGTATTGGTGCGCACTTAACCCTTTCCTCCATAGATACACCTTGGGCGAACAGAATAGAGCCGGTACATCTGTGCCATCTGATCAGGATCTGCACTGTTCGTTTTTTGATTTATAGAGGTCTTTCACATTGTTGTGCGCATGCGTCGTAGGCCACGTTAGGTGCGGAAAATATTGGTTTTATCCTAAACCGACAAGTGAGGGGGCATTTAACTGTGTCATTGCTAACAGAATGAACAGACATGATCACAGTGTCGTCTTAAAGCTAATAATAAATTATAATAATAATTATGATAAAGCATAATAAATTCGAGTTTTAGAATTTCCGAATATAATAGGCTTAGAACGTCTGGTCGGCAAGATTTGACTGTGAAAAGCGTAAAACAATCAAAGACGTGGTTGCCATTTTGAATCGGGAAGTCTTATATGAAAACAAATACATTGTGGATTACACGTTACTGTATATTTTCCACAGACACATATATAAGCGTATCGAGTTTTTCTGACAAAATGCGTTTACTTCAAGAAATATATTTTATGATACATGATCTCTCTAAATTGTAGGTAAACGGATGAATTCAGCAATGTATCGTCGTTGTATTCAACGCCCGTTAGGCTTATTAAGTTATTCATGTTATTATAAACATCATTTTTTTATAAAATCGTCAGCCATAGTCAATAGACATTAGTTAAAGTCGCATTTCATGAATATCTACGTGTTACGGGAATGATGTATAAAGAAGATAAAATGTCCGCAGACCTCCAAAATCTCAGGATTTTATCTGAAATCTCCAGACCGTAAGGTTCTTCTCCGGATCTAAAGATTTTCAGGCAAAATCTCAGGATTTAAAAATATTGAAAAGGATAATTAATGAAACATAAATTTAACTGAATTTAGAATGGGTTTTACGATTATATTAATTAATATTAAGAAACTTGGTCTTGATCACGGCTCCAAAATTTCCTGTTTATTGAGAGATTACGTGATAGTGACACGCTGCCTCGGGCACACATGTACACAACAGCTAAGTGTCATAAAACTAAACTCGGACCTGAATATCGCAGTCCCGTTCATTTGTTTTGGTCCATAGTCATTTTGATTTTAAACAGAAATGAAAATATTATATTTCAAAACCTTCAGCGACAACAATTCCGAACTTCAACATCAAAATAGTTTTTATTAAAAAAAAACAACAAAAGTCTCTGGATTTTTTTTGAATAGGTTTTGGTTGGCCTGACGTCCGGCAATATTCGTTTGGTTCAATCAATTTAACGATTGCTCGGGTTGTAGCTGGAATCATCCTATTATGTAAATACGTAATATTTTTTCTCAAAAGCAAAACACGCAAAACACATATCAACCTAGTCGCCGACGAGCTACGTAAGAATATAATTATATGTCTCATTCCACTATAAATTGTAGCGTTACAAAAAAATGTCGTAAAACGGTAAAATGTCCGATAATGTTCGTCTGAATTGTCAATTATACAGATTTGTTTTTAGTAAACACAATTCACGTGTGTATTTTTATAAAAACCCAAACAAATCCGTTGGATACTCGCGTCCTGAAAATACCGCGATAAACAATGTTTAAAATACGCATAAACTTTCTTGATGTGCTTTTAAATGATCATAACGTTTTTTTTTATTCTTCGTTGTTTGACTGAACTTACTTATTTATAAATTTGAAGTGATTAATCAACATTTTCTTAATTTTATAATCACTTAGTCATATTAACAATAGTAAACGATGCCCCCTCGCGTGCATTTATCGCCTAATATGCTCTTCAATTTTAGAGAGCGCTAAGGGGAGGTAACAATGTGAAAGAACTCTATTAGGTTATTTCTGACCAAAATGCGACAAGTGCAGATCCTGATCAGACGGCACAGATGTGTTGGCTGATCTGGATCAACACTGGTCGCACATGCGAAAAAAATGGGTATATATGGATTAAAAGATTATGTGCAAGCCAAGCCTCACACTGTTTCCATATTTCTCTAATTGCATTCAAGGTTGTTATACTCTAAACATGGTTTTGTAGATAACTTCTAAGGATATATTTCCATGGGCATAAACTTGTGCAATTGCATTTTTCTTTTATGACATATAAGTACTTATTTATTTCGCTAGGGTTTAAATTCATGCATTTCCCACAACATATGCAGTTTTAACCCAGGCAAAATATAATGAAACCACAGGGGTTTGTGGATTGTCATTGTTAGCATATTGCCATCAGGTCTTAAAATTTTTTGTTCCAGTGGTGCTACTTCGAAAGTGTTTAAGTGTGTTCACAATGGCACAGGGCAATCATGGGCAGTAAAAATAATAAACAAAAAGGTAAATAATGCGTAATTTTAAGAGTACTTTACAGTATATTATATGAAATGTTGGGAAACTGAATATCTTCTACCTGTTCCCAAGGTTATAAAACTGAGCTTGGAAACCAGTCTCAAATCTCAAGCATCTGATTGGCTGAAATGGTGACTGGTCGCCATTTCAGCGAAATCAGATGCTTGAGATTTGAGACTGGTTTCCAAACTCAGTTTTATAACCTTGGGCACAGATCTACGACAGTATATTTACCTATTTACTACTGTGAAATCATAAATTTCTGTTGGGTACTAATTTTTGAGGAAATGTTAGAACTAAACATAAACATAGATTTGGAAGTTGAGATCCACCAGTTTATAAATCCACAAATATGGTGCCAAAGGAAAACCTTGAAATTTTATGCCTGCAAAAATAAGTTCTTTTACTGTTTGTAAAATGTTTCACGAAGACCGAAAAATCCAGCGACATCTGGCTTCATGTTCAATCGCCAAAATAATTTTAATTAAATAGTTAAACCTTTCCTCCATATATACACATTTTTACATGACATTGTGTGTGACCAGTGTAGATCCAGATCAGCTTGCACATCCGTGCCATCTGATCGGGCTCTGCACTGGTCACTTTGTGGCTGATCTGGATACACTGTTCACCCATGCCATAGACCTGTGTATATTATAGTAACAGTATATGGAGGAAAGGTTTACAACTCTATTTATTTACCAGCTAAATCTGACTTTTCATGTGTTTTCTTACACTGACTATATCAATTTGAAAACAGATGTTATAACTTTAATAAATGTGTATGTCCCAGATTTTAAATTTTGCTCGACATATTTAGTTATTGCTGAAACTGCTTATTGTTTTGTGTCCTACACTTTTAGGTAGACAGAAAAGTTGTGAGAACCGAAATTGGAATTTTGCTGAAAATTAGGCATGAAAATGTGGTATGAATTTTTTTGTTATGTTTAGTATATATAGGATATTTGTTTGTTAGTTATCAACTTGTGAAAATATTTCAGTTTCTGGTGTTGACTTGTGAAATAAAATAAATGTTTTGATGAAACAAATGAATTTTCATTTTTAATCTATGTTTTTCTTGTCAAAAAAATCTGAAAATAAAATTGGAAAAAGAGTTAATATTAATTTTATCAAAATATAACACCTAATGGCCATTGAATAAAATGTTAGATCTTATATTACATGTATTTAAAATGTTACAAGTTGCCTTATAATTTACTAATTAAATTTATTAAAGGGATAAATTATCACTTTACTTTATATATATGATTTTTATCGCATAGGCAAACAGTTTAGATCCAGATCACCCAGCACATCCATGCTGTCTAATCCGGATCTACACTGTTTGCTTTTTGATTCATTAGGTTTTTTCTGAGCAAGAAGTGACTAGTGTAGATCCAGATTAGATGGCACAGATTTGGATCTACACTTGTCCCATATGCAATAAAACCCATATGTAGAGAGTAAAGGCTTATACAAGAATAAAATTAAATACTTGTTAATAACAATAAACACTTTTCTCTTTTTAACTGTTGTAGATTCGAATGAAGGAGATTTATGAGACCCCCACACAGATTCTACTTGTCTTAGAGCTCGTCACCGGTGGAGAACTCTTCGAAAGGTACTATGCTATTGTGTTTATATCATTGGAAGCTTTATCAATGTTGTTGTTGTTACATGTACTTCCTTTTTTTAATCCCCCCTGCCTCTTTACCAGGACATTATGGTGTGGACATATCCGCTTTCAATGGTGGAGGAAACCCCAGGTGCCCCTCCAGGCAATTTTCAGGCTCGAGCGGGCACCTGGGTAGAACCACCGATGTTTCGCAAGCTAGCTTGAAAGATCTTGACCTTGGTAGGTCTCAAACTCACAGCAGTGAAGGGCAAGTGATTCTCAGTCGGAAACCTTAACCACTTGGCCATGGACACCCCCAGCTTTACCAATAATTAACCTTTTATTCCATATATACATACTTTTATCACATGTGAGACCACTGTAGATCCAGATCAGCTAGCACATTAGTGCCATCTCTGATCAGTATCTACGCTGTTAGCTTCTAAGACAGACATAATCTGATGAATCTATAAGCAAACAGTGTGGATTCTGATCCGATGGCATGGATGTGCTGGCTGATCTGGATCTTCACTGGTTGCAGATATGATAAAAACCATAAATATAGAGTAAAGTGTTTTATTTTATGCTTTTTAGTGAATTATAGAATTTTCCCGGTGAAATAAAAGTGGTATTTCACTGTTTTCAAACAGTGGAACATCATTTTTATTTTCACCGATTTTTTCACGTTGGTACCCAAATGCACATAAGATACCAAATGAGAACGTTTAGAAAACGGGCTGAAATTTGTATATTTGTCGTTATTACGTCATGGTTTTGGCGCCAATTCTTGCAATTTTTATGTCAAATTCACGAAAATTTTGACTCAAAAGCATAAAATAAAAAGAAAATTTGTTTTTACCAGTGAAAGATAGAAATATAAATCACTTGTGAACTCCGGAATTACGTATTTTCACGAGTCTTGAAAATACTACGTATTTTCACGAGTCTTGAAAATACAAATTGCGGAGCTCACTCTGTGAAATATATTTCTATCTTACACAGGTAAAAACAAATATCCTCTATATGTTGATGGGTAATTGAAACTTCACAAAAGTAAATGACCTTTAAACATTTTTTTTGATTATTGATGAATAGCCTACATCTTGTATTTGAATTTTTCCGCAGTTGTGTAAAATTTTCTTCAACTTTTAGAAAGAAAAAATCCAGAAAAAATTGTAATAGAGTTCTTTCACATTGTTACCTCCCCTTAGCGCTCTCTAAAATTGAAGAGCATATTTAGTCGATAAATGCACGCGAGGGGGCATCGTTTACTATTGTTAATATGACTAAGTGATTATAAAATTAAGAAAATGTTGATTAATCATTTCAAATTTATAAATAAGTAAGTTCAGTCAAACAACGAAGAATAAAAAAAACGTTATGATCATTTAAAAGCACATCAAGAAAGTTTATGCGCATTTTAAACATTGTTTATTGCGGTATTTTCAGGACGCGAGTATCCAACGGATTTGTTAGGGTTTTTTATGAAAATACACACGTGAATTGTGTTTACTAAAAATAAATCTGTATAATTGACAATTCAGACGAACATTATCGGACATTTTACCGCTTTACGGCATTTTTAGCTCGACTATTCGAAGAATAGGGGAGCTATCCTACTCGCCCTGGTGTCGGCGTCGGCGTCGGCGTTCCCGTCGGCGTCCGTTAAACAAATGCGTTAAACAAAAAATGCACTTTGGTCCATCACTTGAAAACTACTTACGATATCAACTTGAAACTTGAAATATATATTCACCATCAAATTCTACATCATTACCAACAACACCCATAACTCTGCTACAAATACTTTTTAAGTTATGCCCCTTTTTTACTTAAATTTTGCGTTAAGCAAAATATGCACTTGGTCCATAACTTGTAAACTACTTGAGATATCAACTTGAAACTTGGAATATATATTCGCCATCAAATTCTACATCATTACCAACAAGACCCACAACTCTGCTGTCAATATGTTTCAAGTTATGCCCCTTTATCTTATATTTTGTGTTAAGCAATTTGCCCATAACTTTAATACTACTTAAGATATTGCCTTGAAACTTGAAATATATTTTCACTATCAAAATCTACATCATAACCAACAAGACCCATAACCCTGCATCCAATATTTTTTAAATTATGCCCCTTTTTCACTTACATTTTGTGTAAAGCAAAATATACACTTGGGCCTTAACTTCATTATGAATGGAGGGATTTCAAAATAACTTGGCATAAATGTTTACCTTGACAAGGCGGTGTGTCGCGTACAATATCCATGCTTGTAGGTCCAAGGTCAAGGTCACTGTTACTAAAAATAGAATTTTCTTGCAAAATCGTGTCCGCTCTGTAACTTTGTTGTTTTCTATTGGATTTGTTACTAAAAATAGAATTTTCTTGTCCAGGCTGTAACTTTGTTATGAATGGAGGGATTTCAAAATAACTTTACACAAATGTTAACTATGACAGGGCAGTGTGTCACATACCATGCCTGTAGGTCAAAGGTCAAGGTCACTTTTACTAAAAATAGAATTCTCTTGTCTGGGCTGTTACTTTGTTATGAATGGAGAGATTTCAAAATAACTTTACACAAAGGTTCACTATGACAAGGCAGTGTGTCTGCACATACCCAGGCCTGAAGGTCCAAGGTCAAGGTCACTGTTACTAAAAATAGAATTTTCTTGTCTGGGCTATAACTTTATTAAAAATGGAAGGGATTTCAAAATAACTTGACACAAAAGTTAACCATGACAGGGTGGTGTATTGCGTACCATGCCCATGCCTGTAGGTCAAGGTCACTGTTACTAAAAATAGAATTCTCTTGTCAGGGCTGTAACTTCATTAGGAATAGAGTGATTTCAAAATAACTTGACACAAATGTTCATCATGACAATGTGGTGTGTTGCTTACCATGCCCATGCCTGTAGGTCCAATGTCAAGGTCACTAAAACTAAAAATAGAATTTTCTTGTCCGGGCTATAACTTTGTTTTGAATGGAGGGTTTTCAAAATAACTTGGCACAAATGTTCACCATGACAATGCAGTGTGTTGGGTATATTACCCATGCCAGTATGTCCAAGGTCAAGGTCACAGAAATTATTTCTGTTATTTGAAATGAATTTCTCTCTTACCATTCACTTGTTAATATTTTTGCTAATTGAACATGAATGTATGGCCAAAGTTGTTATTGTTTTAATCTTTAAATTGCATTTGTTTCAAATGATTCGAATAGTCGAGCACGCTGTCTCCTCTGACAGCTCTTGTTTGTAACGCTATAATTTATAGTGGAATGAGACATAATTATATTCTGATGTAGCTCGTCGGCGACTAGGTTGATATGTGTTTTGCTTGTTTTGCTTTTGAGAAAAAATATTACATATTTACATAATAGGATGATTCCAGCTACAACCCGAGAAATGGTTAAATTGATTGAACCAAACGAATATTGCCGGACGGCAGGCCAACCAAAACCTATTCAAAAAAAATCCAGAGAGTTTTGTTGTTTTTTTTTTAATAAAAACTATTTTGATGTTGAAGTTCGTAATTGTTGTCGCTGAAGCTTTTGAAATATAATATTTTCATTTCTGTTTAAAATCAAAATGACCATGGACCAAAACAAATGAACGGGACTGCGATATTCAGGTCCGAGTTTAGTTTTATGACACTTAGCTGTTGTGTACATGTGTGCCCGAGGCAGCGTGTCACTATCACGTAATCTCTCAATAAACAGGAAATTTTGGAGCCGTGACCAAGACCAAGTTTCTTTATATTAAATAATATAATTGTAAAACCCATTCTAAATTCAGTTAAATTTATGTTTCATTAATTATCCTTTTCAATATTTTTAAATCCTGAGATTTTGCCTGAAAATCCTTAGATCCGGAGAAGAACCTTACGGTCCGGATATTTCAGATAAAATCCTGAGATTTTTGAGGTCTGTGGACATTTTATCTTCTTTCTACATCATTCCCGTAACACGTAGATATTCATGAAATGCGACTTCAACTAATGTCTATTGACTATGGCTGACGATTTTATAAAAAAAATGATGTTTATAATAACATGAATAACTTAATAAGCTTAACGGGCGTTGAATACAACGACGAGTATTCAACGCCGATACATTGCTGAATTCATCCTTTTACCTCCAATTTAGAGAGATCATGTAACATAAAATATATTTCTTGAAGTAAACGCATTTTGTCAGAAAAACTCGATACGCTTATATATGTGTCTGTGGAAAATATACAGTAACGTGTAATCCACAATGTATTTGTTTTCATATAAGACTTCCCGATTCAAAGTGGCAACCACGTCTTTGATTGTTTTACGCTTTTCACAGTCAAATCTTGCCGACCAGACGTTTTAAGCCTATTATATTCGGAAATTCTAAAACTCGAATTTATTATGCTTTATCATAATTATTATTATAATTTATCATTAGCTTTAAGACGACACCGTGATCATATCTGTTCATTCTGTTAGCAATGACACAGTTAAATGCCCCCTCACTTGTCGGTTTAGGATAAAACCAATATTTTCCGCACCTAACGTGGCGTACGACGCATGCGCACAACAATGTGAAAGACCTCTAGATCAGCGTACACTAAATAAAAGCTGCTTCCCGGTTGGTTAAAAAAAAAAGTTAGGGGAAACCCGTAAGACTCTATAGAAACATTAGTTGATTGGCCAATATAGCTAAGGAAAAAATAAAACTCCTTCTAAAAAATAGAAATTGTGTATTTCTGCAGCTGTTGGAACCAAAAATCATTATCCAAAACATTTTGGATAAGAAAAAAATTACTTTTAAAATAATGCCTATAAACAGGTTAGCCACAAGTAAATTTAGTCAATAGGCAAGGGTGGTAGTCTTCAAAGTGAAATTTGAGGTAGAAACCTACGGTCATGGTGGTATTTCATCTATGTTTTTATGTAGATTTATATTCAAACTTCATCAGAAGACCATGCCTGATATTGTCTAAGAATAAATAAATCAAGGAGACTCCCAAGACTCTATATAGAACATATAGGGAAACGCAATAGTGTACGCTGACCTAAAGGCAGCAAGACTCTGGATGTATGTGATCTATTGAGCGCCTTGTTTGAAACTGATTTTGTATACAATTTGTTAATTTTGTGAATATTGACAAATCTAAAGAATTTCTGCATACATTTGCATCAGTTAGAAGGTCAGTCTGATTGTAAGTTGTTAATAAAGGGGCCTCTGAATTAAGATAGTGTTGAAAATAGCCTTATTCACTATATTCAGATTGGGAGATGGTGTTGTAGCTTTGTTGAGACCTGCACTTTATTATATTTCCCATGAAAAGTATAGAAATTGTCACTTTTTAAGGTTGGATTGTTGTAAAACTGTACATGGGAGTGCATTTTTTGTTATGCATTTGCTTATTTTGGTATAAAAAGGTTGCTAGATTTTGAGGATAATGCTTGCATTTGATGAAACTTAGAGGTGGTTTTCACTGTAAGGTATATCTGGATCAAAAGTGTAGCTTTGATTTAATTCTGGTTAGGAAAAATTGACTTTATAATGAATTAGATTTGCCTTTTAGACACAAAAACTGTGTTTTTCCTCTTTTAGAAGTCTTTCTTAATATTTCAGTAAGTCTCAGATTTGTTAGATATGTTTTTGATGCCTAATGTTGAACAGTGTAGAGTGGCTGTATATTAAAACTGGTAATAGAATAAAGGCAAAATGAGAAAAATGAATTTTATGTGTGACTTTTGTTCGGTATGAGTTGGATTTCAGTTGCGAAGCAGTAAATTATTTCGCGAACAAATAATTTTAAGTCTGTTCCTGGAAGTTGCGATAAGTTTGACCATAAAATGCCACCGGGTATGTTAAATAGATCTCTGACTGTGTAAAGCATTTCACTTACTGATTTGCTACTATGATTGGGGTATACAATAGTTTTAAATTTTGTTTTTAACAGAGAATAGCAGTATTTCTCTGTAAAAGTGGTTAACTGGTTTTCTTTTCGGAGTCTGGTCCCAGAAAACCATGGATTTTATGACAGACCTAAATCTGGCATATATGTTTACTAGAAATTGTTTAACATGGGGCCTTAAACATTGTCTGCTTGACACTTTTGTTTTCAAAACTGTAGCACCAGCTTGAGATTTTTTGAAAATAATTATAGCAGAAATATGTTTATTATATTAATTTTATACTTACAAAATTGTAAGTTATAGCAAATTAGACTTATTTAGAGAACATGAGTTGTCTCCCTTTCAACAAAGAAAATTGAAACAGAAAAATCATTTAATGAAATATGCTTTATTATACAATCAGAGCAATTGAATTACATAATAATTTAAACATTTCATGCATATTGACTATTTTTAAAGCATTTTGGATCTGATAATTCTTTATTTCATGGGATTTTGATATAGGATTACCTATGAGGAGTGACATCATAGAGGCATTTCAGGGCAAAAACAAGCCCCTGGGTAAATAGCAGTGTCCAGTCAAGGTGTTTTGTTTATTTTCATGCATAAAAACACATTTTATATGACAACTGGAAGAATTTAGTAAAAAACAGTCTCATGAAATGAATGATTTCCACTCCAAATGCATCAAAATGTCATTTTCTTTTGGATTTTCACTATGTCTTGGTTTCCACAAAAGTCATGGCTGTGTATTTTAAGTGCAGAATGATACTAAATAGACTGTGTTTCCATGAATAAATATGTTTATAGCTGCTTTTAATGTAAAATTCAGGAATTTGATCTTGCAGGTAATGAAAATTTATTGAAATAATAGCTAGAAAATGTCTTTTTTTGTATTTTTACATGGGGTGGGGATACAAAAATGACTCTGTATAGAAGCATTTAAGGCCAAGCCAAAAAAATTACTTGTTTAAAATATCATGCCTGTGTGTGAGTCATCAGTGGTCAAGTTTTATAACCTAAACTGGAATATTCTATTTTTCCTGATTTTTTTTGTTATGAATGTTTATAATCTGTTTATAGTGTTTTTAGTGTGGCTGAACTGTCACCAACTGCTTACACTTGAAGAAGGGCTGTGAGTTCAGATTTGGACAAAAACAAACAAAACATGGATTTTAATTTTTGGAATTATTTATTTCTTCATTTTATACAATGTTTGAATATAACTAAAAATAATATGTGACGCTAAAGGCAGCAAGACTCTGGATGTATGTGATCTATTGAGCGCCTTGTTTGAAACTGATTTTGTATACAATTTGTTAATTTTGTGAATATTGACAAATCTAAAGAATTTCTGCATACATTTGCATCAGTTAGAAGGTCAGTCTGATTGTAAGTTGTTAATAAAGGGGCCTCTGAATTAAGATAGTGTTGAAAATAGCCTTATTCACTATATTCAGATTGGGAGATGGTGTTGTAGCTTTGTTGAGACCTGCACTTTATTATATTTCCCATGAAAAGTATAGAAATTGTCACTTTTTAAGGTTGGATTGTTGTAAAACTGTACATGGGAGTGCATTTTTTGTTATGCATTTGCTTATTTTGGTATAAAAAGGTTGCTAGATTTTGAGGATAATGCTTGCATTTGATGAAACTTAGAGGTGGTTTTCACTGTAAGGTATATCTGGATCAAAAGTGTAGCTTTGATTTAATTCTGGTTAGGAAAAATTGACTTTATAATGAATTAGATTTGCCTTTTAGACACAAAAACTGTGTTTTTCCTCTTTTAGAAGTCTTTCTTAATATTTCAGTAAGTCTCAGATTTGTTAGATATGTTTTTGATGCCTAATGTTGAACAGTGTAGAGTGGCTGTATATTAAAACTGGTAATAGAATAAAGGCAAAATGAGAAAAATGAATTTTATGTGTGACTTTTGTTCGGTATGAGTTGGATTTCAGTTGCGAAGCAGTAAATTATTTCGCGAACAAATAATTTTAAGTCTGTTCCTGGAAGTTGCGATAAGTTTGACCATAAAATGCCACCGGGTATGTTAAATAGATCTCTGACTGTGTAAAGCATTTCACTTACTGATTTGCTACTATGATTGGGGTATACAATAGTTTTAAATTTTGTTTTTAACAGAGAATAGCAGTATTTCTCTGTAAAAGTGGTTAACTGGTTTTCTTTTCGGAGTCTGGTCCCAGAAAACCATGGATTTTATGACAGACCTAAATCTGGCATATATGTTTACTAGAAATTGTTTAACATGGGGCCTTAAACATTGTCTGCTTGACACTTTTGTTTTCAAAACTGTAGCACCAGCTTGAGATTTTTTGAAAATAATTATAGCAGAAATATGTTTATTATATTAATTTTATACTTACAAAATTGTAAGTTATAGCAAATTAGACTTATTTAGAGAACATGAGTTGTCTCCCTTTCAACAAAGAAAATTGAAACAGAAAAATCATTTAATGAAATATGCTTTATTATACAATCAGAGCAATTGAATTACATAATAATTTAAACATTTCATGCATATTGACTATTTTTAAAGCATTTTGGATCTGATAATTCTTTATTTCATGGGATTTTGATATAGGATTACCTATGAGGAGTGACATCATAGAGGCATTTCAGGGCAAAAACAAGCCCCTGGGTAAATAGCAGTGTCCAGTCAAGGTGTTTTGTTTATTTTCATGCATAAAAACACATTTTATATGACAACTGGAAGAATTTAGTAAAAAACAGTCTCATGAAATGAATGATTTCCACTCCAAATGCATCAAAATGTCATTTTCTTTTGGATTTTCACTATGTCTTGGTTTCCACAAAAGTCATGGCTGTGTATTTTAAGTGCAGAATGATACTAAATAGACTGTGTTTCCATGAATAAATATGTTTATAGCTGCTTTTAATGTAAAATTCAGGAATTTGATCTTGCAGGTAATGAAAATTTATTGAAATAATAGCTAGAAAATGTCTTTTTTTGTATTTTTACATGGGGTGGGGATACAAAAATGACTCTGTATAGAAGCATTTAAGGCCAAGCCAAAAAAATTACTTGTTTAAAATATCATGCCTGTGTGTGAGTCATCAGTGGTCAAGTTTTATAACCTAAACTGGAATATTCTATTTTTCCTGATTTTTTTTGTTATGAATGTTTATAATCTGTTTATAGTGTTTTTAGTGTGGCTGAACTGTCACCAACTGCTTACACTTGAAGAAGGGCTGTGAGTTCAGATTTGGACAAAAACAAACAAAACATGGATTTTAATTTTTGGAATTATTTATTTCTTCATTTTATACAATGTTTGAATATAACTAAAAATAATATGTGACGCTTAAAGGCAGCAAGACTCTGGATGTATGTGATCTATTGAGCGCCTTGTTTGAAACTGATTTTGTATACAATTTGTTAATTTTGTGAATATTGACAAATCTAAAGAATTTCTGCATACATTTGCATCAGTTAGAAGGTCAGTCTGATTGTAAGTTGTTAATAAAGGGGCCTCTGAATTAAGATAGTGTTGAAAATAGCCTTATTCACTATATTCAGATTGGGAGATGGTGTTGTAGCTTTGTTGAGACCTGCACTTTATTATATTTCCCATGAAAAGTATAGAAATTGTCACTTTTTAAGGTTGGATTGTTGTAAAACTGTACATGGGAGTGCATTTTTTGTTATGCATTTGCTTATTTTGGTATAAAAAGGTTGCTAGATTTTGAGGATAATGCTTGCATTTGATGAAACTTAGAGGTGGTTTTCACTGTAAGGTATATCTGGATCAAAAGTGTAGCTTTGATTTAATTCTGGTTAGGAAAAATTGACTTTATAATGAATTAGATTTGCCTTTTAGACACAAAAACTGTGTTTTTCCTCTTTTAGAAGTCTTTCTTAATATTTCAGTAAGTCTCAGATTTGTTAGATATGTTTTTGATGCCTAATGTTGAACAGTGTAGAGTGGCTGTATATTAAAACTGGTAATAGAATAAAGGCAAAATGAGAAAAATGAATTTTATGTGTGACTTTTGTTCGGTATGAGTTGGATTTCAGTTGCGAAGCAGTAAATTATTTCGCGAACAAATAATTTTAAGTCTGTTCCTGGAAGTTGCGATAAGTTTGACCATAAAATGCCACCGGGTATGTTAAATAGATCTCTGACTGTGTAAAGCATTTCACTTACTGATTTGCTACTATGATTGGGGTATACAATAGTTTTAAATTTTGTTTTTAACAGAGAATAGCAGTATTTCTCTGTAAAAGTGGTTAACTGGTTTTCTTTTCGGAGTCTGGTCCCAGAAAACCATGGATTTTATGACAGACCTAAATCTGGCATATATGTTTACTAGAAATTGTTTAACATGGGGCCTTAAACATTGTCTGCTTGACACTTTTGTTTTCAAAACTGTAGCACCAGCTTGAGATTTTTTGAAAATAATTATAGCAGAAATATGTTTATTATATTAATTTTATACTTACAAAATTGTAAGTTATAGCAAATTAGACTTATTTAGAGAACATGAGTTGTCTCCCTTTCAACAAAGAAAATTGAAACAGAAAAATCATTTAATGAAATATGCTTTATTATACAATCAGAGCAATTGAATTACATAATAATTTAAACATTTCATGCATATTGACTATTTTTAAAGCATTTTGGATCTGATAATTCTTTATTTCATGGGATTTTGATATAGGATTACCTATGAGGAGTGACATCATAGAGGCATTTCAGGGCAAAAACAAGCCCCCTGGGTAAATAGCAGTGTCCAGTCAAGGTGTTTTGTTTATTTTCATGCATAAAAACACATTTTATATGACAACTGGAAGAATTTAGTAAAAAACAGTCTCATGAAATGAATGATTTCCACTCCAAATGCATCAAAATGTCATTTTCTTTTGGATTTTCACTATGTCTTGGTTTCCACAAAAGTCATGGCTGTGTATTTTAAGTGCAGAATGATACTAAATAGACTGTGTTTCCATGAATAAATATGTTTATAGCTGCTTTTAATGTAAAATTCAGGAATTTGATCTTGCAGGTAATGAAAATTTATTGAAATAATAGCTAGAAAATGTCTTTTTTTGTATTTTTACATGGGGTGGGGATACAAAAATGACTCTGTATAGAAGCATTTAAGGCCAAGCCAAAAAAATTACTTGTTTAAAATATCATGCCTGTGTGTGAGTCATCAGTGGTCAAGTTTTATAACCTAAACTGGAATATTCTATTTTTCCTGATTTTTTTTGTTATGAATGTTTATAATCTGTTTATAGTGTTTTTAGTGTGGCTGAACTGTCACCAACTGCTTACACTTGAAGAAGGGCTGTGAGTTCAGATTTGGACAAAAACAAACAAAACATGGATTTTAATTTTTGGAATTATTTATTTCTTCATTTTATACAATGTTTGAATATAACTAAAAATAATATGTGACGCTTAAGATCAGCGTACACTAAATAAAAGCTGCTTCCCGGTTGGTTAAAAAAAAAAGTTAGGGGAAACCCGTAAGACTCTATAGAAACATTAGTTGATTGGCCAATATAGCTAAGGAAAAAATAAAACTCCTTCTAAAAAATAGAAATTGTGTATTTCTGCAGCTGTTGGAACCAAAAATCATTATCCAAAACATTTTGGATAAGAAAAAAATTACTTTTAAAATAATGCCTATAAACAGGTTAGCCACAAGTAAATTTAGTCAATAGGCAAGGGTGGTAGTCTTCAAAGTGAAATTTGAGGTAGAAACCTACGGTCATGGTGGTATTTCATCTATGTTTTTATGTAGATTTATATTCAAACTTCATCAGAAGACCATGCCTGATATTGTCTAAGAATAAATAAATCAAGGAGACTCCCAAGACTCTATATAGAACATATAGGGAAACGCAATAGTGTACGCTGACCTCTATTATGTCTAAGATAAGAATACCAGTTGATTAATTAGCATAATGTTAATTTCAGGATAGTTAACAGAGGTCACTACTCTGAAAAAGATGCTGCTTTGGCTGTGAAAGAAATGCTTGTAGCCGTCAAGGTATATTGTATGCTGTTGTTCTCAAACATAATGTTGTACAATGAGAGTTGCCCTTCTCATACTTTTACTTGTACTTACTCTACCAATTTTCGAGTACTCAACGGGACTAAGTACCAGTTTTAAATAATGAGTGCAAGTACTCATACTGACTTAAGTACTGAAATAAAAAACTATCAGTACATGTACTTCATTTAATTTGATTAACATTGACATAATATGATTTTCAACAGTTTAAATTTTCCATCTTGGAAACATCTAGCAAATCAATATACCGTATTAAATCTTATTAGTTTTCGTGATTTATAATAGATGTAAGTAGCAAAGGAGAAAATTACACAAGATTGAAAAAAACCTCAAATTTTTTGTCTATTTTTTTCAGTACCTTCATGAAAATGGCATCATCCACAGAGATCTTAAGGTAAATTTATACACCTTCTTCTTTGTACTTCTCTGAAAGGGTTTGATGCCCAGTGCGGGTTTATAATCATTTACAATTCACAGTTACAGCACTGTTTGTGCAGTGTGGTGGCCATAGAAATTCTACCCTCACAAATAAGTCTGTATGTAATCGCTAAACGGTGTAATATACTGACAATCACTGTATGAGATTATTCTGCACATACTTTTTGGGGATTGTCCTGGCTAGCTCAGTCAGTAGAGTGCTCAACATTATGTGGCTAGATGATGTCTCAGTACGGGTTCGAATCCCAGAGTGGCCTTAAAATCATTGTTAAATATGATATTTGAACTATACATTTTTACTTATCCCTTTCCTCTATTTCGGCACATTTTATCACATGCGCAACCAGTGTAGATCCAGATCAGCTGGCACAACAGTGCCATCTGATCAGAATCTGCACTGTACGCATTTTGGTCAGAACTAACCTATTAAATAAAAAAGCAAACAGTGCAGATCCTGATTAGATGACATAGATGTGCTGGCTGATCGTGATCTACACTGTTGGTCCATGCCATAAAAGTGTATAAAATATTATTGAGGAAAGGGTTATCCTTTTACTTCTTTTATTTACAGTACATGTATTGTTAAGGATTGCTAGTAGTGTTGCATTTAAAGTTTGTGTGATGAAGTATTGTTTGAATTATCTATGACTTATGATCTGTACAATTTCTGTTACAGCCAGAAAATCTGTTGTATGAGAATCTGTCACCAGATGCCAAGCTGAAAATAGGTGAGAAGTGTAGTGGTTTTGTTTTGTCAATCTGTCAAACCACCCGAACTAAGAAACACTAATCTTCAAAAAACAATGATAACAATTTCAGAGTTATTGTTCAGACTTAACCCATTACTGCATATATACTACCCAAACTTGATAAGGATCACTAGTAAGATTGTGTTTATTTCTCACATAAGTTTGACACGTTAAAATGTTTGCTGTGATTCAGATTTATAATTTGTTTAATTGACATCAGCTTTGTGCCAGGTATGTCATTTGAATAATATAAATGTTTAAAAAATCATTTATCTTGGGTTTACCATTAATGAGATATTTAAGAAATAAAAAGCGATTCCTACCAAATTTTGAGTAGTTTATATGGGTTTTAATGCATCTGTGCCATCTGATCAGAATCTCCTGAGTTTGATTCTTAAGAGAAAAAAACCTTAAGAATAAAAAAAAATAACAGTTAAGAACATGTACAGGCAGCATGGATTTGTCAGCTCAACTGGATCCACACTGTTTGCCTATGCAATAAAATCTCTTAATATCTTTTCCGTCAAGTTTGTTTTATTTTAACTCTAGAACCCACTATTAAAGTCTCTTGATGTTAATAAAGTTTTTCACATGATTATATTAATCTATTCCGCAGCTGATTTCGGACTATCTAAGATCATTGGACCCCAGGTGACAACCAACACCGTTTGTGGAACTCCTGGCTATTGTGGTAAGTAGATGTTGCATAAACATGATAAAATCCCATTAAGACAAAATTTCCCTTGAAGTTTATTAAGCTGTGAGAAATGAATGAATTTAACATGTAATATTACATCTAATGTAGAATTACTGTTATATTGTTATATCATATACCCTATGAATTTAAAGCATTCTGATTGGTCGAGAGCTCCGTACTCGCGAGTCCGAAAAAAGTGATAACTACCCCGGGAATTAATAACTACCTTTGCTATCATCATCATCATATTCATCATCATCATCATCAACATCATCAGAATGCTTTAAATTCATAGGGTATATGATATAACAAGTAAATACTAATGTTGAGGTCGATATGTAGTTTTGCGGACCTGGGTAGTGTGATATCGACCTCGGTCGGTATCACACAACCCAGGTCCGCAAAACTACATATCGACCTCAACATTAGTATTTATTTGTATAATATTTTACATTAAACTGTTTAAATTTTGTATAAATCATGCTAATGTTAATGGAAAATTAAAACCCCACAATTAAACCTGTCTGAATATTTTTCCAAAGTACTTGTTTTCTTATTGTTTTAAATTACATGTACTTTTTGCATACATTTTCCAAACTTTTTGGGGTTTTCTTTTCTTTTAAATTTAACTTGGTTGCTGTCTTGTACCATTATTAGGGAAACACTAGAGTTCTGGACTGGAGGTTATAAAGCTGAGATCGGAAACCAGTCTCAAATCTCAAGCATCTGATTGGCTGAAATGGCGACTGGTCGCCATTTCAGCCAATCAGATGCTTGGGATTTGAGACTGGTTTCCATGCTCAGTTTTATAACCTTGAGCACAAGTGTCATGTCTTTTTCTGTATCATTGTGCAAATTTTCTTTGCATGTATTTGTTGTTTTTTAAAAAAAGCTAAAACTTATCTTAAAAATGTATCACTTTTACTTTTGTAGCCCCTGAGGTGGTCAAGGGAAAGATGTATGACCAAAGAGTTGATATATGGAGTATTGGAGTCATCGCATATATTTTGTAAGTGCAAGAACATACAGCATAATGACATTTTTTAACCCCTTACCCCATGGATTATGGTTGATATCTCATGGTGAACAGTGTAGATCCAGATCATCAGTGCAGTCTAATCAGAATCTACAACGTTTTAAGTAATTATACTACTCAAAATTTGCTAAGGATCACCTTTCTGACATTGCATATTTCAGTCCTATAAAAATCATATTTTTCGCTAACGATACACCTGTACGGGGACCTCATAATCGTGTACTTAAGTTGTCAATACCTAACTAATTATATTTAATTCCTTTTAATCAATTTTTACATTTATTACAAATACACAAAAGTAATGCACAGTACAAAAAGTGATCCTTAGCAAATTTTGAGTAGTATATGTTATTCCATACCAAGAGGCAAGCATTGTAGATCCAGGTCAGATGGCACAGATGTGCCAGTAAACCTGGATCTACACTGGTTACACACACACATGTGATCAACATGTATATATGGAGCAAAGGGTTAAAGAAATAAAATGTAAAAAATTACCAAGTTAGGTTACATGTACCCATACAACATTTTTCTGGGTTTCACTCAACACAAAAACCAGCTTAGAAACAAAGGACTTGAGTGGTTACAATTATTGAAAGCTTCATTTTCTACTACCAAAAGTAATGAAACTGCTTGCACTAAAGAACAAAATTAGATGATGAATTGAATTATCAGTATACAATACAAATAAACCTGTCATAGCAACTTGAGGGAACTTTAAATATGTGCTATTATTACCTGATACCTTATATAAATGTAATTTGGTAGTTTTGACTGTTTTCTGAAATTCTAAACAAGTCCATGTTTGCGAACTGTTGACCGGTCAATAGTTTCGACTGTTTCCCTCGTGTGCTCTGACGTCATTACGTCATGTGGAACAGTAAAGACTTCAATGATTATTTCTCTATAAATAAAATGTGGTGAAGTATTTAAACAAATTAAAACTTTGTCAGCAAAATGACAGTTTCCTTAAGTTTTTTGATGAAATAACAGAGAAAAACAATAAGAAAACCTACTGATGTAAAAAATGTTGGCGGTGTGACATAGTTACAAGATTCTTAAATTTAAAAAGTTTAAAACATTTTTGCAAAATTATTTTCTTGTTCCTTTTTTCATCTGTAAGTACTGTTAAAACAGTAATTGATCAGGTAATAAAACAGTTATTTCATATTTGATCTGGGAACAGTCAACAGTTGTCCCTCAGGTCAACAGTTTGACTGTTCCCAAATCACATATGAAATAACTGTATACTGTTTATGCTTTGGTATAAATCTGTAACAGTTGCTGTTTGGAGAGAAGTTATGTTGGTAGCCTTGTAGGTTAGTTGGCAGAGCACTTGCCCTGTAGGCTAGAGGTCTGGGGTTAGAGTACATATTTCTCACCATGTGACATGTAGGTGCAACAAGGGTCTGATACAGCATTGCTTGTATTACAAGAAAGTTTTAATAATATGTATTGATTAGTCCATGAAATCTACAAAAATGAGTACCCTAGGTTTATGGATTCATAGTAACACTCACATTCAAACCTTTTACACCATATTTACGGGTTTTATCACATGAGCGAAAAGTATAGATCCAGATCAGGCAGCACATCTATGCTGTCTAATCAGGATCTACGTGGTTAGCTTTTAGGTTCATCGGATTATTTCTAACCAAGAACCAACCAGTGTAGATCCAGATCAGATAGGATTGATGTGCCCACTGATCTGGACCTACACTGGCTACAAATGCGATAAAACCCATGTATACGGAGTAAAGAGTTAATTTATCCAGTACTTTGTAGGTTGTGTGGTTATGAGCCTTTCTATGATGAGGATGAACAAGTCATGTACAAGAAGATCGTGAAAGGAGATTACGAGTTTGATTCTCCATACTGGGACAATATCACAGAAAATGCCAAGGTCAGTCAACAGTCTAGTTGTATTTTCGCTAATATTTGCTAATTGCTTACCTCGCAAATACATAAATACCGGGAATATAATTATTATGAGTTTCCCTATATCTGACAATATGTATACCCGAAAAAAAAAGCAACTTAAAATAATACTTTTAATCACTTCAAACGTCACATAAAATTCCTTTTTGGCCAACATTCATTTATTTGATTTAATTATTTAAGTAATTTGGCGAAACATATAAACGACTGACAATGTCTCGAATTCATAAATACACAAATAAGGAAAATAACCGATTTTAAAAAATAATTGTGAAAATTTGACCTTACAATATTAAAGCGTTTTACATTATTACTCCTTTGATATGACTTTTATACAGATTGTGACCAGTGTAGATCCAGATCATCCCAAATACCCATGCATAAATATCCATACTACAGTATTTTCAGCTTTGGTCTGAGACATTTCCAAGAACTCATTGTTTTAATTGTAATTAACTTGACTTACACCTTCATTAAAATTGACTTGGGGAACTATATCTATAAATTTAATTAACAGTATTTATGAAATTAAAGTAGCAGGAAAATAACAAATCCAATTCTAAATTAAAACAAATTTAAACTTTTTTCATGCTTTTGATTTCAGATTCTTGAAGTAAAACATAAACTCTTTACTCCATATATTCAGGTTTTATACATTGTGTGACCAATTTAGATCCTGATCAGCTTGCACATCAGTGCCATCTGATCTAGATCTACACTGGTCATTTATTGGTCAGAAATAACCTGTAACTTAATGAATTTAAAAGCATTGTGTAGATCCTGAGTAGACAGAATGGATATTTTGCTGATCTGGATCTCTTTATTTTCTCACATTTTCATGTATCATTCTAGGATTTAATCAACAAGCTACTGAAGGTGGATACCAAGGAACGCCTGACAGCCGATACAGCTCTCAAACATCCGTGGGTACGTGGTATTGCGGCCTCGGGAGAACACATGGAAGAGGCTCAGAGCAACATTAAGAAATTCAATGCCAGACGGAAGATGAAGGTACGATAATATAAATATCTCTGAATATCCTTTTACTACTGTAGTAACATTTCATTGTGCAGGGAAGAATTTTCGCGCAAAACCCTAAATAACAAATTCATGGGGGCATGAATTCGCGCAGCTGTATTTTCCTATAAAGAAACACCGTTAAATGGTTAAATTTCGCTGGGGTTGAATTTCACGCTCTTGCTGTAGCGCGAAATATGCTAAAATTAAACCAGTGCAAAATAAAATGTTTTAACAGTAAATATTGAGCAAATTTACAAACGAATAGGAGTGGAAATGGAACATTTTTTTTTCTATGTTGAAATGGAAATTCAATGGAAAAAGAATGAAGCCAAAATTGAAATGCAACTGAGTGCTAAAAATGATTGAATGCTGCGACATCTGATCTGGATCTACATTGTACAATGGTTAGTTCATGGTCAGATTTAACTTAATGAATCTGAAAGTAAACACTGTAGATTCTGATCAGACTACATCACTAACTTGAAATCTAATGGGGCACATCACAGGAAAGGTATCTTATGATAGCTGATATCAACTATTGAAATGACGTCGTAAACTTGAACAGACCAGATTGCTTATTATGCTTTACACGGTAAAACTTTATATAGTCAGAATGCGTAGTAAAATCTTTAATTAGTTATTAGAAAATGAAAGATCATTGTAAGTTCTTTTAATATAAATTGTAACAATTAAAAAACATCACAAAAGATACTGTCCTTTTTCCATGACTCCTTTTTCTGTGATGTGCCTCAAACAGTTAATAAAGTCCAACAACATTTTGTTTTACCCTTTTCCTCTATATATACACATTTTTACACATGTGTGACCAGTGTAGTTCCAGATCAGCTGGCACATCCGCGCAATCTGATCTGAATCTGCACTGGTCACATTTTGGTCAGAAATAACCTTATGAATCAAAAAGCGAACAGTTTAGATCCTGATCAGATGGCACAGATGTGTCGCCTGTTCTGGATCTAAACTGTTCGCCCTCCCTCGCAATAAAGGTGTTTCTTTGGAGGAAAGGGTTAAGTATTTATCATGGCTTTTGGCCATCATTTTTAAAATAGTGTTTATTTATTGCAGGCTCTAACAGATATTGGAATGGTCCTAGGGAATCAATTTCTCGTCCCAGGTCAACAAAATACGCGCCTTTCTACCAGTGATGTAACTATGCAGATTCCTCAGGAATTGAAAGAAATGGGTCAAGAGGCTATGGAGTAATTATGACATCATAAATGACACTTTCAGTGTTGATGATGTCATGTATGATGTCATCAAGCATATCAGTGATGTCAGGAATTCATGCATTGTGTTGTCTTGTTCAGCATTTTATCACTGAACCTCAAATATTTTGAAATTTCAGTGAATGACTGTACATTTTACACAATTTTCATTAAAAGAGTATATTATTTTTGTGACAAATACGGACTGTATTGTTTACACAAATGCGCCTTTTGCATTTACAAAACTGAAATTATCTCAAATGTATATAGTGACATATAATTAAGTTTTTATTACACTTTTATTTAAGGTTTTTGATGTTAACACCTGTGTTTATGTGCTAAACATTATTTTGAAACATATTCCTTGGAAATCAAAACCTTACGACAAACTGCTTTTTTTATACAATGCATTTGGAGTTATGTTTGATCAGTTTTATTAAAAATGATATCAAAACAAAATAGAACTTGTGATAATTTTGTAATATATTTAAATGCAACAATTTGAGAAACACTTTCTCAAGAGGTTACTATTTCAATATTTTATCTATTTTAAACTCCAGATACAGAACAACCATTCTGTATAAAGACTTCGGATAAGAAACTAAGATCAAATGAGATTAAAGAAAGACTGGAGTTTCTTAACCGTTCCTTTTTATTAACTCTACTTTATCGTTATTTTTTCCTATACCGGTTTTTCATTCATTGCTTACTATTTTTAGAACAGACTTACTACAATTATTAAAAATCATGTTTAAAAATGTGATGAACACTTATTAGAAGAAAAAAGAGCATCTCTTGCATAACAGAATATTTATAGTTAACCCTTCACTCCATAGTTACACATTTTTACCCATGTGCGACCAGCATAGATCCAGATCAGCTGGCACGTCAGTGCCATCTGATCTGGATCTGCACTGGTTGCATCTTGGCCATAAATGACCAAATGAATCTTAAAGTGAACAGAGCAGATCCTGCAAGGCTGTGCAGGTTGATCTGGACCTAAAATGGTCACACATGGGTGAAAATGCGTATAAAAAGAGTGATAGGAAAAAACATTTTAGTATATTATCTTTTCACTTTCACATTTTACAGAGACCAATTACCTGATCTGAAGTTAATTCTGAATTTTTTTTATATTTATAGATATGTTGTGATGGTCTGTGATACTATACACTGTTATTTAAAAACATTTGAAATAAATTCCTTTTTCTAAACTTAGTTATTGTCTTTAATATTTACATTTCTTTTCAGGAAAAGAATTGGGTGAAATCACCAGTGCTTGTTTAGATACAATGTAGTTTATTTTCTGATGTAAGGGGAGACGTGAGTTTTATCCCTATTGTCGATGGATACAGCTTTAAACCCACATATCATGCATGCAGATGTGCAATCTGATCTGGATTTGTACTTTTTTTTCAGTTTTTTTAAATTTTTTTACTTACAGGTACAAGCAAACAGTGCATTTCAGCCAACACTGGTTGTACATAGAATATAAGCAGTATTCGCAGAGTACTGGGTATATATCCTTATATATAAGGATCGGATGCCTATCTACGCTAATGAAAGATTACCCTGTACCATCTTGGTTAGCTATTAAAATATAAACTCTAAATGAAATTTTTAAAAAATGCAAGTATGCATCCAACTCCTTTACTATTTTAAGCTTTAATCCTTGATCTGTATAATGTATTTACAATAAAACAAGATTAACAATTTATTTTTATTTGCTACATGCATCACATTTTACTTTTCAATATCGTAACAGCACACACAACAGAAGTCCAGCTAATGACCTCTTCAATGTTAGAACTATTTTCGGTTATTTAATAACTATTTCGTAGATACTCTAGTTTTCTTATTCCAGCTAAAATTGGCACCGTATGACTTTTTCTTGAATGTTGGCCGCTTTGGTTCCTCCACATAGCACTCCCAGCCTGAAATAATACCAAAAAAATAGGTACGGTAACCATACGATAAACTACTGAAAAATCATTTATTTTTGCAAGGCTAAAATTTAGTAAATAAGTAGGTACCATACAATATACTACTGAAAAATCGCTTATTTTTGTGAGGCTTAAATCGAGCAAGTTTTGAATTTCGAATTAGTTCTCAAGTTTAAATACTTGGCAAATTCATACATATCTGTATTATAAACTGGCAACTCAATCTTTTGTTACTTAACTCACAAAATATATATCTCCCAACTGTTAGACTGGTTACTGACAAACATGACTGTTTCAAAATTTTCACAGTCTTTGTTTTACATGGGTTATAAGTTTCAGAGCAAAACAATTCACAAATTATTAACTAGATGGGTGTTCAGTTGAACACTTGTGTTGCTCTCTGGTGCTATGTCGGAATAAAAATGCAAGTACAAAAAGGTGCATAACTCCATCAAAGAATTTGGCATTATCATGAGCGTGTTGTCATAAGCAATATAATTTGAAAGTTTGATGTAAAAATATTAAGTTATAGCCAAAGTTAAGTTTTCGTGTAAAAATCCAAGTACAAAAAGGGGCATAACTCCATCAAATGTGACCTAAACCTCGAGAATTTGGCATTATCTCGAGCGTGTTGTCATAAGCAATACAATTTGAAAGTTTGATAAAGAAACATTAAGAAATGGCAAAGTTACAGCCAACATTAAGTTTTCGTGACGGACCGATGGACGGTCTCCATCAAAGAATTAGGCATCATCATGAGCGTGTTGTCATAAGCAATATAATTTGAAAGTTTGATGTAAAAATATTAAGAAATGACAAAATTATAGCCAACATTAAGTTTTCGTGTAAAAATCCAAGTACAAAAAGGGGCATAACTCCATCAAATGTGACCTTGACCTTGAGAATTTGGCATCATGTTGAGCGTGTTGTCATAAGCAATATAATTTGAAAGTTTTATGAAAAAATATTAAGGAATGACAAAATTATAGCCAACGTTAAGTTTTCGTGTAAAAATCCAAGTACAAAAAGGGGCATAACTCCATCAAATGTGACCTTGACCTTGAGAATTTGGCATCATCTCAAGCGTGTTGTCATAAGCAATATAATTTGCAAGTTTGATAAAGAAATGTTAAGAAATGGCAAAGTTATAGCCAACGTTAAGTTTTCGTGACGGACCGACGGACGGATGGATGGACAAAGCAGTCCCTATGTATCGCCATTTCTTCGAAAGGGCGACACAAAAAATGCAGCTTTAGTGAAAATTAAATCCTCATACATGTAAAATTCTGATTTTACAGTATTTAATACTGACTTTATTATTGTTTTCATTTTGAAATAACAACAGCAAAAGAATAATAAATCTTTTAAAAATGTTTTATAAGATATATTTATGTATATATTCAGTGCTGTAGTGCCTTATATGTGGCGCGTCACGGGAAAAGGTACCTTCGGACAGTTGACGTCAATCCTCGGAATGACATCATAGAGTTGAGCAGACGACATTGATTATTATGCATTTAGCGTTAAACCCCCAACTTGACTAAGCCACTAGATGGCGCTGGGGCAGGTTTTCATGGTATTTTTGACATGCTTCACATCTAAGGGCCCTTTTTTTAAATAGCGCAATAACCAAGAAGTATTTTCCCTAAAAACTTTTTATATGTCTTCTTTGCAACATTTAAATTGAAATGGCAGAGAAAATTTCATTACAAAATGCATTTTATTGTAATTTGTGAGAAAAAAAATCTGTTAACTTGTCAAAAATTTGAAAATCCCGGGGAGGAGTTTCTGGGGTCATGAACTGCTGATAGTAAACAAATACACATGGCAGTATAGCTTGAAATACTACTCTAGGCAACTGTTTGGCTATGGGAAGCTGATCAGTAATAATACAGTTAAAATGTAAACCCACATACCTATTGCAGATATTTTTTAATATTCCAATATTCCATTTAAAATGTTGCTTAATAGTATTTATGAAACAACTTAATCCATTTCATAGTGAATGAAAAGTGTGTGGATTATTATTAAATTATGTCACTTTTTATCTCCATTTAGTGTACTGTAAACAATATTATTATTATTATATCATGTTTATTTCTTACTGCTTTTAGCACAATATATTTCTTTAATATTCATGCTTATTTTATAATCAAATTTCCCTCTAAATTCTGCATGAATGAAATGCTACACAAGGTTTGAGATAAGCTATCATCACCCCATTATTATTCTTGCAATTATCACTGGGAAATGTCCAACTTGGCCTAGTATCACCAGCATCAGAGCTCACTTTGTTAATGAGGATTATGATAAAACATAGATTGTTCAAAACAATGGATCAAGGTTTAAAACAAATGTGAACTATACATGTTCCTAATTATTGCTGAAAAGTGACACAGCTGTTGAAATTTCATTTATTTTTTCTACATACAAAAACAAGATTGACTTGGCCTTATTAGACTGGAATGAAAACATAAATAGGGATTTTACATTTGAAGCAATTGTTAGCAGAAATTCAGAAATTACAAAGTTTTACAATGCATAGCCTGATGAGTAAAATATGTTATTGTCTGCTCTAGTGTTTGTTTACTTCAGCTATATTTAGCTCAGGTACAGCCTCCTTTGCTTGAATGATACTTAGTTTATCTGATAAACACGCCTACAAAGTTCTCCCTACCAGGGTAGGGATTTTTGCGGCTTTAAACATATCATTTTATTGTCAAAATGTGTAAGAAAAGCACTTGTTCGTTATGAGAAATTTATAGATAGTTTTAAGTTCTTCCTAAATATAGTAACAACTAAAATGTCACAAAATATGACCGAAGGTACCTTTTCCTGTGACGTGCCCCATATAATTTTGGATATTTCATTGGCAGCAGATTGGGAACATCCAACTCTAGGTTTGGTTTTATATAAGATACAAAATTTTATTTAAAGTCAGTGTTTACACAACACATATTAAATTGTGTTTACCATTTTTCTTGCAGAAATTAACAGCATCCTCAGCACTGATAAATTCTAGATGAGAGTTTGATAAAGGATCACCCCTGCAAAAACAAACCAAGAATAATTGACAACAAATACACTTAATATACAATCAATAAACTCATTATTCCAAAGATACACCATTACTGCATAGGCAAACAGTGTAGATCAAGATCAGGTGGCACATCCGTGCAGTCTGATCAGGATCTACACTGTTCACTTTTAGATTCATTAGGTTACATGTATTTCTGACCAAGAATGGAGTAAATATCCAGATATACACTAAACCATGTGCTCTGTATTTACAGTGGTAATGTGTATATTTATTTTATTCTTTTCAGTGAATTATAGAATTTTCCCGGTGAAATAAAGGTGGTATTTCATTGTTTTCAAACAGTGGAATATCATTTTTATTTTCACTGATTTTATCACGTTGGTACTCAAACGCATATAACATACCAAATGAGAACATTTAGAAAACAGGCTCAAATTTGTATATTTGACATCATGATGTCACGTCATAAGCAAGCATTTTGGCGCCATAAAATAAAAAGAAAATTTGTTTTTACGAGTGAAAGATAGAAATTTATTTCACTCGTGAACTCCGGAATTATGTGTTTTCACTCGTGGCTTCGCCACTCTTAAAAATACGAATTCCGGAGTTCACTCTGTGAAATACATTTCTATCTAACACTGGTAAAAACATATATCCTCTATATCATATGCAGTAGAGTTGAAATTAAAATTCTCAGGACTGGATTTCTGAACGACAGATTCTTCAAGAATATTAAATTTTAACCAAATTTTAATGTCATAATTCAAGTGTATTTAAATCCAAGTTGCAAAAAAATGATTTACATGTAGCTAGATCTAAATAATCATCCATTAAAATTTCTGCTAAAACTTTAAAATAATCAAATGTAGCTTATGAAACCCATGGACACAAGTCTTACGTAGATTGCCAGCCCATCAAAGGATTCTCCCATCTTTCTCTAGTGTCATACTCCATCCTCCACTTGTCCGTTCCATATGTTCCACTCTGCATGGCATTTCGTGCTGGCATGTAGATTCGAACCCTCCGAGTTTTGATGTGTTCCTCAGGAACCCCGGCTATAGATGTCTGATCCTCCTGGAAGAGTCAGTCTTATTCACATGTAAAGCAATCTGATTAAAATCATCTCCTGAAAACCGCTACGCTATCAGGATCTGACAACGAGTAACTAAAACGTGCTTTTATCACTAACCCTTTGAACCAATCAGATTGTCGCCTACAAAATCGCAAAAGTGAAAGTAGACATAGTATTTAAAACCATGGGAAGTGTTGACAGCCTATGTAAGACACATTTCACTGAAGATATATGTGCTTGTGTAGTATTACATTAATTTCTTATGTAATGACATCTTCAGATCATTTTGCGAGCGTTATAAATCATGCTTCATGTGTTGACAATTTCTAAAAATAGTAATCGGGGGAAACCGCTAAAACGTACACACGGTATCTGCGGGCTGTCATCAGATCTAACATTTTGTTAGATCTGACTTTAGTGAGATTGCATGTAAAGCAGCTTATTCACAGATCAGTGTGAAACACATCAATGTCTCAATTTTGAATAATATTAATAAATATTCTGACAAAGTTTTATGCTACTTGGATGAAAAATGTGTCCCCTAGCCGGTGTGGCATCAAATTTAAATCTGGTTGACTAAGAGATCTATAGACTAACTAACAACTTGCCAGTACAGTGCATCTTTGAGCTTTCAGTTCAGTAAAGCTTAAAAGCTAAAGATACAGATGATTAGAATTAGATCACACTTACGATTCTATTGACAAGAATTGCATCTTTTTCTGTATGCTTTGGTAAGATACTGTCAGCTGTTGTGACCTTTGATGCTGTTTTCACACTGGTGTCATCTGCCAAAGTTCTACAAAAAATAGAATATACCATGAGTAAAACCCAGATTCCTTTAACCTTTTTCTCCATAGATACACCTTTATTACACGGGCGAACAGTTTAGATCCAGATCAGCTGGCACTTCCCTACCATCTATCAGGATCTAAACTGTTGATTTTTGATTTGTTAGGTTATTTTTAACCAAAATGCGACCAGTGCAGATCCTGATCAGATGGAACGAATGTGCCGGCTGATCTTGATCTACACTGGTCGAACATGCGTAAAAATGTGTATATAATATATGGAGGAAAGGGTTAAGTTTACCGTTAAGGAAGAGCTTGAACAAATAATATTAAAAGTCACCAGGTTTGCGTAGTTAAAATAAAAACTTGTATTCAACACACATGTTTAATCGCATATGTGAACAGTGTAGAATCAGATCAGGCAGCACTTCTGTGCAGCCTGATCAGGATCTACACTGGTTGGTTTTAGATTCACAAGGTTATTTCTGACCAAGAAGCCAAGTGTAGATCCAGATCAGACAACACAATTTGCAAGCTTCTTAAGATCTAATCTGGTAGCATTATGCAATAAAACCAAAATAAATGAACTGCAGGGTTAAGCATTGTTGTGCACACAGTGAAAATAGTTGAGCAATGTTTGTTAAAGTCACTGCATACACTCAACTTTGGCATACAATTGGTTTTATGATGAACAGTGGTAGCTACTTAGGTAGGTGGTTCTACAGCCCTGGGTTTTAGTATTAGATACTAAAACCGAGCCCTGGGTTTTAGTATTAGTTACTAAAACCCAGTACTGCCAGTGCCTTAAACAATTTTGGGACTGGAGGAGCACTAGTCCAAATAATTGTACTCTAAAAGGTGGATATTGTGCTATTTTTTTGCTGGGTCAATATCCCCCTTCAGAGTACAAACCAAAATAGACCAAAACTGTGGTGGAAAAGTTGTTTTCTTTGCGTATGTAATGCCCAACGAAATCCGTTGGGCACCATTTATGGCTAAAAAATTGGGTTTTACCTGCATAATTTTTACATGTACAGAAAGCTTGTAATTTTCTGCATCAGACGAGACATCTATAAAGAAAATCCATTCACGCAATCGTTCACATCGGCAGTTAAACTTTCAAACTGATTATCACGGTAAAATCTACCTAGCTCTACTGGATATCGACAGCTGATGTAAACACGACGCTACTATATGATAACCTGTACTGCGCGTAAGCGTTAAACGCCGTTTTACACATTTTAGTCAAGATTGATCAATTCTTGTCAATTACAAAATACTTTATTTTCTTTCCGGCAAAAAACACTATGATTTTTTTTGTCAAAAATATGAGAAAAAAAGGAACTCACTAATAACTTATAAACCTTTAATACAAAAGATTTTTTAACGTTTACTTGAACATGTATTTACCGGCACTGCACATTATTGATATTAAACAACATTAAACAAGTACAAGTATCACATGTTATGACTCTGTCGACTGTTGCACATAATATCTTGTCAGAGCTGATGTTTTTTGTAATAAAGTTCTATAGTTTCAGCGTTTTTTTAAAACAATAAGCGATCTCTAGCGTCCATTTTCCCCAGTACAAACACAAACAGCTGCACAACTTGTGCAACAGTTACATAATGACAGGCTTGAAGACCTGAAGTTTTTCGCAACTCTATTGAAAGACGAAAAGCTGACTAGAAATATTAGCGGAAGATACCACAAATCGTTTCCTAAAGTTTCGTCAGTGACAAAAATAAACTACACAAAATTTTCAAATAGAATTAAGAAGTTGTCAAAAAGGTTGGACAAGGCGAAACGGGTTGCGCTGTAAATGTTGTCATGTAAATACTTGCAGTTATAGAGTCAAATTGGTCAGAGTAAAGAAATAAAACTGTACGACGAATTACTGTCTTGAAAGTTTTGATCACTGTTGTATATACTTCATTAAAAATGCCCTGAGTTTGTTGTAGTTTTTATTGTTGATAAACGAAAATACAGGCTTGTTCATATCATCATAATGCACAAGAAAAACACCGATCACAGCCTACCATCTCCACCCCTGTCAGATTATTTCTTTCTTTATTAAAGCTATATTTTGTAACCAGAATGCCGGTTTAGAACTAAATCGTTAATATAACGTAAATGAAACTATAAATCAGTTGCAACTTCTTCTTTCTGCTTAATAAACACACAAGAAATCATACATAAATTTCACGTTTCGAATATATTTACCGCGTACACCCTCCTTTACTGTACATAATTGTTTTGAAGAAAGATCTTAATTTCATTGGTTAGCGTGTTGGATCGAAGCTCCGCCCCGCATGGCGATGTAAACCTGAGACGGCGATTAAACGGTAATGGGTTTAACAGAAATTTTTCACAAAATATAATATTTTAGTATTTATTTTAATCGCAGATGTGTTTTAAAACAATAAGTGAACATGCTTGTGTACAGATTTTAAGGAAAAAAACAGTAAAACTCGGGTTCTTAAAAATCTTAACCCTCGCCGATTTCCACCACAGTTTTGGTCTATTTTGGTTGAGACGTAAAGGACAGACATCTGTAAAAAGTCAGCATGATAATGGGTCTGTGCTTGCAGTCGAATTATTGAGGCTAGAGGAGCACCTGGGGTCATCCACCGGAAATAGTTAATGTCCTCAACAAGTTTTGCACTCATTGGAGGCAGGGAGAACTAAAAGCAATTAAATACAAAAATGAAATGTGTCCGAGTTTTGAATCAAATTATCGAGACTTATTAGAAATTGATCATAGGGTAACCTTGAAGGTTTGCAAAAAACAACAGACATTTTAGAGCGACATATCCCCCTTGTCTGTCTCTGTAGATTGTTCGCATTTGAAATTGAAAAAGTAACCAAACTCTTATCAGTTTTATGATTTTTATCTGCAAAAATACAACCTGAACAGCTGACGGCACAAAAATAACCCGCGACCGATCAAAAGTTGACTTTTGGTCGCCATGTTTGTGATGCTAAAATAAAGACGAATACAATATTTGAAAACAGAATGTTAACCAGCTGTAAGATTGACTGTTACTCAGTCGATATCAATACCTATCACGATTGTTGTAAACCAAACATAAAGGCCTTTGATTGGTTATTGAAACCACACTTGCTGTCCTCATCTAATTATAGGTAACTCAAATTTGCAAATTTACTATAACCGCCAGATAAAATTCATGTAATTGGTTACTGCTGATAACGCGAGGCATGATACTCGGCATCAAGTTTCTCCTGCGAATGGTTTTCTTGCAAAAGTCAACGTTGGATCTCGACAGTCATCTATAAAGAAGAAGAATGCCATCATTCTACAGGAAGACCTTGAAAAACTGCAGACGTGTGAAAATGGTTGACCGATGCCATTTATTCCCTCTAACGTGTAAGGCTGTGAAGTTGGAGAGTTTCTAAATTCTAGTAACCTTTTAAGAAGATTGAATTGAGGAGAAAGAAACATGCTTTAAGAACATTGGACATGTCTCCCTATAAGCTGACATATATTACAGTTTTAGTATTAACATAACAATCTCTCTTTTTACATCTCTTACGCGCATAATGTCTAGGCAGGCGTTTTTGGATTTTTTTGAATGTTCATATTGATTTGGTTTGTAAACTGAAAACACGAAATGTGTTAGCTTGGTATTCCATAAATTAGAATATTCACCAAACTTACACGATATTTTAGGCAAGTAAGAACACATGAATGTCGTTAATAACGTTTTATAAACAACGTCATAACTATTGGTGAATGACGCTATTGATAATGACGTCAAGACGTCATCTCCATAGACGCAATATATTTGCAATCAAGATCAGACGTATCTACTCTCGCAAGACATTTTCTTCTGGTTATTATAATATAAATGTATAATTACCGGAAATATACTCGAGGTAACTTTTTCTAAAACTGTTTTCTTTCCGACATCTCACGAAGTATTGTCATTATTCCAAAATTCTTTCTTAAGTCAGATATCTTCGAATCGAAAGCCCAGACAAGATAGATTTTCAAAATTTTCTTAACGATGAATTCTTTGTACTGAACGAAAATGTCTAAAGAAATTTCATTATTAGCATAACCAGACTTCGAGATTTTAAAAATACGACATGGAAGTGTTAATGTACAATCATTTTATTTAGCGAGGTTTTGATATTTGCGTATTTCGTGCGGATGGAGAGGTGCAACTAAGCTAAACCTAAAGATCAGTTGTTTTGTAATCGCATCAATTTATCGAAATAGAGCGATTTGATAAAATTAGCGAATAAACGGCGAAATTTTGAACTGGTGAAATCAAAATTATGAAACTTCCGTGTGTCACATTGATGTGGCCGATTTTTTGAACTATGACTGTTCTAATTATATGGTAGTTAGATTTATTTTGCGCCCCGTGTATTCGACTACTACGAACGCCGAAGGTAAATAGTTTCGACCGAAGTAAATATCATATAGAATGATCAGTCTGAATTACCTCTAACAACTCCTATGCTCTACTTTTCTCCCGCAGACTTCTCGTTTGATGCACTAAATTAATCTTTATACTTACCATGTGCCTAGTGTTAATCTATACAAATAAGTTAAATTATAGTTCTAGAAATTTGACAAATATACTTTAATGTTAAAAATAAGACATTTACTTGCTCATAGTAAGGAGGGTTGTCCCTGATATGGTCGTCTGTACGAACAGAACATGTGTAATGCCCAAAATAGCTCCATAGGCGGGGTGAATATAATTGGATACGGAAGAACGCAGTTCAAAATTGTCAATCAGTACTAGAGTTCATAAAAAAGGTATTTTAGTAACTTTAAGTTCCCAATAAGCAACTAAGAATTACACTAGACAAAAGGAAATTTTCACAACAACGGCACAATTAGAAGCGTAATGACGCTATTGATAGTGACGTCAAAACGTTAACTCCATAGACACGAAATATTTGCTAACAAGAGAGGACGCATCTACATACGGAAGACATTTTTCTGGTTTTTATTATAATATCAATGTATAATTACCGGAAATACACCAAAGGTAACATTTTGAAATGTTTTCTTTGTGACTTATAAAAATAAATCAATATACTAACGTTAATATCTATGTGCAAGAACGCATCTATAGTCAAATCGTTTCGGAACGGAAGCCTAGAAAATCTAGATACGTTATAATCACTTTCCAAGATATTTTAAAGATGAATTTCTTTAAACGTACGATTCAAAACTATCTCTTTTTTACATGAAATTTTACTGTTTACATGTCTTAGATGTATAAAGAGAGGTAGGAAAGACATTCTCATTACTATTTTTTTTTCGCGTATTTTCGACGGGAGGTGCGACTGCAAAACGTACTGAGCAAAATTGAAACATCGCTTCTTTTGTAAAATATATGAATGCAATGGAATAGCGCAAAATTCATCATTTGCGAATAAACGGCAAATATTTGAACCCCAAAAAATCAAATTATGAAACAATGATGAGGTCGATTTTCTGACGTATGCATGTTCTAATTAGATTGTAGCTAGTTTATTTTGCACGTCTGGTACTCGGCTACTACGAACGCCGATGGGTTATATTATATTCTTGAACGTTCCATGTCTAAAAAAATTACTTGTTTATAGTAACTGGATACATAAGAACGCAAGTTAATATTATCAGTGTGTACTTATTGCGACCGATAAAGAACATATAATATCGAGTAAATTAACGTTTCCCAATAAGCATCTAAAATATAAGTTTTAAACAGATAATATTTACATTCCTATTGATTTCTTCGTTTAAAAAAAATCGGTTCATTTTGCATGAACCGCATGACCCGTAATGACGTCAGTAACGTCATGGCTGTTACTATTGAAAACTCCCACGTTTTATAACCTTGGGCACTGATCATAGTGGTAGTGAAAAACTTGTAGAAGGTCTGTAAGGTTCCTTAAACGGAGCCATATTTTCAGGTTTCCCGTACACCACTCACATCATCTTACGTTTTTACTTACATTAACATTTTACAATTTGACTTGAGATCATCGCTAGTGAGTATTAATACTATGTGGAATTAAGAAAATTCTAGAACCAGAGTCTGAAAATGTTACCTGGCAGCGGTTGTGTTAGTTACTGAGCAAGAAAATGTACAAAGAGTATCTAAGAACACTCGTTAATTTAAACAAGTAACCTCAGCTATCTTGTTACTTTTGTTGATTTGGGAATTGAAGACGAATTTTCTAGATAATAATGTAACAGCTCCTTGAACAGCAATATGTATTGATTTTTTAAAAACGTAAAGTTAAATTTTAATATGACGATGTTTCTACTTTCAGATGACAGTCGCGACATCGCTGTCGTGTCGGCAAAACATCCACAGTTCTGTAATTGTGGCATCTGTATTGCCGCACAAATCTATATGAAAAATCTAGTCAAAGACAAGCTAGAATTAACTGAGTTCGACAGTCATGGTCGACCAATTAGATCACGTAGGAGGAAAACGAGGAAACCGGTAGAAGACAAAAACTTTGATCCAAATGGACCATTCTTTAAAATTCTAGACAGGAGGAGCCAAGAACTTGAGGATGACAGTATGTAAAACATTGCATGTCGGTCAATTATCTATCAGTATTTTTTTTACAAATTAAATTTTGAATATTAAATAAAAATATATTCACCGGTAATTAACATTACTATGATATTTGCTTAGGCACGGAAATGAACCTCAGCGCATCAGGATGGAAACAGTGTCATGCCACTTCTGACAGAAACACAGCCACTTCCGCAAAATTAATTAAATAATAATTAAAAAAGGTTAAATGGTGCTAAATGATTATATATAAGACCTGCACAGTAATATTATTTTGTATAACAAGACACCATGTATATGTGTTGATTTTGTATAACATGACAATGCGCGTCACTTCCTGTATATGTTAATTTTGTATTTCATGATAATTCTTGTCAGATCCTGTATTTGTATTACCCCAAACAGGCTAAAATTTCAAAAAATGAATTTTGGGGGAAATACTTATTGCCACCTAGATTTTAGTAAATAAATGTATTTAGCTATGGATGTAGTAAATGTTTGCAAGCTCAATTTAGTCTAATTCATGTTCTAATTACCAAGCACATACTAAAACAAAAGAAAAACCATTTGCATGAGAACTTTGAAATTCATACCAAAGCAACTCATACCTGAAATAAGTATATGCTGGTCTGCAATGTTTAGTGCCAATCCTTCAAAATAATGTTAGGGTTTTCAAGAAATTCAAGGAAATCTTACTTCCTGGTTCCAAGTGAAAGTAGAAAGTGAAAGTAGGAAGTAAGTTTTCATTGAATTTCTTGATAACCCTAACATTATTTTGAAGGATTGGCACTAAACATTGTAGACCAGCATATACTTATTTCAGGTATGAGTTGCTTCGGTATATTGTTAATGAATTTCAGAGTTCTCATGCAAATGGTTTTTCTTTTGTTTTAGTATGTGCTTGGTAATTAGAACATGAATTAGACTAAATTGAGCTTGCAAACATTTACTACATCCATAGCTAAATACATTTATTTACTAAAATCTAGGTGGCAATAAGTATTTCCCCCAAAATTCATTTTTTGAAATTTTAGCCAGTTTTCGCCATTTGCAATGTTTGCGACCTCTTAATTTCCTATGCCAATTCTAATACATACCATGCCAGTTCTTATACATAACATTTCATGCGATGTTTATTGTTATGTAAATTAATAACACTGCGGAAAATGAAAAAAAGAGTTGGGATCAAAGAACTTAACTTTTAGGAAAAAAGAACTTATTATTACACAAAATTACATGTTTTTTTAGGACGAGATAACGAGCAGCATAATTATTTACAGAGATTTAAAGAAAAGCTTCTTTTTGATAACGTTTACTACCAACCTGCCGAATGCGAAGACGGTATACTTCAAAATGTTACGACCGACACTAGTCAAGTTCCGACCGTTGGCGGTACGGATACACAATCCTCAGTCTGTCATGAAGACATTGTTCTTGCTATCGACGACAATAGTGCCCAACCAAACAGCTGCTGTGAGGACACTGTCGCCGTCGATGAACTGATAGCTGATGACATCGACAATGCAATGTATGGCATTTTAGGAATTTATTGCAACAGGGTAAGTCTCCACAATTATATGTATAGTTTGATATACTAAGTATACATTTCATGTTCAAGAATCAAGTTGTTTTTACCGCATCGAGGCAAATAATGTTTATTTTTCAAGCAATTTGAATAGTACGAAAATTTCAACGAACATTCGTACATGTAGTGCATGATGTAAGACATATTGCTGGTCATTTAACATGTTTAAAGATTGATTAGCTTCAAAATTAAGAAGCTTAGGCTATCGCACCTTTCGTCATATTGTTCAACAAGTTAGCTCGGTACAAATTTAGAACAGTCATGCGTGAAATTTCGTGAAAATCGGGACTTTTCTCGCAAAATCTAATTTACAATTCTAAATCCTCATTTAACATTTTCCACATTAGAAGGTATACGCATTCCACTAAACAGGATTGGATTCGTGTAAAATCTTGAAGGAAACTTAGGGTCTTTGGTTTTAGATGGTTGATCATTGGAGCTTATTTTAGTAGCACAAATGAGATATATAATATTCTAACTCATAAAATAGTGACCAACAAGGTTTATGGTTCGTACTTCTTAAAAAAAATTAAATACATGTAAACGCCACTTAACAGTCACTTATATCTAACATTGTACTTTTCCAGATATGAAGACTCGGCTGGCATTCAGAAAACAGTCCTAGAAAAAGAAAATATTATTTATATTTATATTATTTTAGTTATATTGTTATCTCTATAAATAAATTACTTATGAAGTAACCGATTATTATTTTAAAGTGTGTTTGTTTTTTTTCTAATCATAAAAAGGATACTAAGAATTAATTAACAGTCAAACTTGAAAAAAGGTTATAACATTTTCTGACTGATGATAGATACTTTAGCAAGGTCAATTAACATAAAAATCATTTGAGGTAGATTAAAAAAAGAGAGAGCTTCAAGAAACCGACCGAAATCGTAGCAACAATTTTATAAGGAGCCAGGGGCGGATCCAAAGGTGGTTCTTTAAGGTTGCAAGTACCTCTCTTTGGTTAGCAATATTTAATTTTATGGGAATGTTGGCCAGAAACCGTAAATTTTATTTTAAACGCCCCTAGGCGTTACATTTTCAGAAAGGGGGCACTTATTATATTTATTATATTTTTTTCTAGGAATTAAACGATGATCGATCATCGATTACGAAGTTTAATAATCGATCATCGGTTTGCTGTTCTTTAAGCAGCTCACAAGGGAGATCACTGTATCAGAACAAAAACAGCGTTTGATATATGACATAGATCAGTGTTATTTTGGTTTTAAATAAGCATTAGAATATGTTCTCCCACTAAGTATTTCAAGAAAAAAAGACTCCTGTACCTGCAGCCTACACCCTATGCTCATATCAAAAAACGGTTACAAATTACAATACATGCAACCAATGGGCTAGAAGTGTGGTTCATGTAAATGCTAATTCATACCAGAAAATACACCGATATCCTTTTGCGATAATACAGTAGTTCTAACTTCTTTACAGGGCCCTCATTTCACGATGGCAGGGACCGAATTTTGACCCCATTCCCATCCCCCAATTAATAGTTTTCCTATTTTTTAAACATATTCCCCCCCCCCTCTCAAGAATTTCTTGTGTATTTTGTATGCCTTAAGCAGAAGATTCTTTACAATATCATTTTGAAATTTGCTTTTTTGCAAAATAGAAAAATATGCATTGTATTAACAAATTATGAGTATTTTTGTTGCTAGAAATATTAATAAAGAATTCCTAAAAATAAAATTCTTCTTTATTAAAGCATGTAAATTGTTAATGTAAATGCTTCGATTATATAATCGATGATTGATCGAAAAGGGTTGTTCGATTATTTCCGATGATCGATTATGATTTTTGTCCGATTATGAAACCCTATTTTTTTCTTTATTCTTAAACTAGATTCTTAAGGATATTTAATAAATATGGACCAACTGATTTTTAAGCCTAAAATAACATAAAGGCCCTGCAATTCGAACCACGCAACCAATTAAGCAAACCGGGACAACCCACCAAAAGGTTGATCGGATAGGCCTGATATACGTCATCATCACCGCACGACATCAGTCTGGAACTGGTAGTGTTGGGATAACGGTTGAAATTCATAATCGATATTTGGTTGAAATCGGTTGCCATTTCCGATGGGATTTCACCGATTATGATCCTATTCCTGTCTTGATTGTTCTAAACCACGCCCACATTCTTGTCTGCATCTGGAGATTTAAGTGATTTCTTACTGGAAGTGTTACTTAACAATGTTTAACCTGTTTACATAGTAACTTGAAGTTATAAATAAAACTAAATATTGTTATTATCATAAGACTTACTAAACCTTAGTTTAATTCCAAGTATGGGCCATATTAATGATTTGATGATTTGAGGTCATTGTCATCCTTTCTGCACTAGTAATCCGAGCCAGTCATAATTGTTCATAATTGAGACACGTCATGTACTTTCAGACGGTGAACGTCAATCCTTAAAATGACGTCATAAAGTTTAGCAGAAGACATTTTATTATTACGAATTTCGCGGTATAAAACCCGTTATAATCTCAAAACTTGTACCAAGCTCACATTTTCGTTAGAAGAAAATAATAGATAATTAAAAATTCTTTCCAGATATAGCAAAAACTTAAACGTCAAAAATATGACAGAAGACATTGCGTGTCCTATCGCAAACAATATTCCTTTCTAGAAATCTTGCTTCTGACACACGACGGTGGGAACAGGTGCCGCATCTTAACAAACTTAATAGATGAAAACGTCTAAATCTGAAGAGCGACTAGCGACCTAACCCTAATGAGTATGAGAAGTATGGCAAATAAGTTAAAATCGAAACACTCTAGTGAACTTTAAGCAGAAAACAAGGAAAATGCATACATTTATCCAATATTAATGGTTTTTAGTTGCAGTCAGGGTCAATAAATGAATAAATTTTAAGTAATAAAGATCTTAAAATATGATGAAAGCAAAATGAGTATGTAACTTAAATTAGTAACAAAGAATCTATACGCATCCTGCGCGCAACTTGTAATATTTTGGCGCCAAAACAGCTTGTCACTATTGTTGGTTTTTGGTTCCGGGTCGTACCTTCCAAAAGTAGTTCTTTAAAACTGTGAACAGAACAATAAACGGTAATAACAGCTGAATCTTATAGTTTGAAACTGGTGGACACGAATTAAGAGTGTTTTTGTCGAAACAAAACTATTTTGGAATCCTGGGTTGCATGTCATGCTGCACTACTTTGTCGGTGGCGGAGAAAGAGACTCATGATTTACAACATATTACATGTAGTTGGACGGGGTGGCGGTGTTGGGATGACCAGATTTCACAGTTTTGATGTGCATGAGGTTATTTTTGGGTGGTCAGAAGTGCATGCGCATGTGCAATGTTTTCATGCAATTCTGAGTGAGTTTGGCCAGTTTTGAAAGTTCATGTGAGCTTGACTCTTGCTCAGTCGATATCAATATCTATCACGACTGCTGTAAACCGAACAAAAAGGCCTTTGATTGGATATTGTATGAAGCCACACTTGCTGTCCTCATCTAATTAAAGGTAACTGTAATCTGCTAAGGGATCTCTGGGGTCTATAACTGCCAGACGAAATTCGCGAAACAGGTTACTGCCGACTGCATACTGAAGACATGACGCGAGGCATGATACTCGGTATCACGTTTCCCCTGCGAATGGTTTTCCTGCAAAATTGAACGTTGGATCTCGACAGTTATCTATACAGAAGAAGGATGCCATCATTCTACAGGATGATCTTGAAAAACTGCAGACGTGTGAAAATGGTTGACAGATGCCTCAACGTGTAAGGTTGTGAAGTTTTAGAGTTCCTAACACGCTTTAAGTTAATTGGACATGTTTTCCCATAAGCTAACATATATTACACTTTTAGTATTAACATAACCCTATTATTTCTCTTTTTACATCTCTTACGCGCAAAATGTCTAAGCAGGCGCTATTTTGGATTTTTTGAATGTTCAAATTGATTTGGTGTGTAAACTGAAAACACGAAATGTGTTAGCTTGGTGTGTATTCCATAAATTAGGATATTCACCAAACTTACACGATATTTTAGGCAAGCAATAACAGATGCATGTCGATATTAAAGTTTTCTTAACAACGTCATAACTATTGGTGAATGATGCTATTGATAATGACGTCAAGACGTCATCTCCATAGACGCAATATTTGCAATCAAGATCAGACGTATCTACTCACGCAAGACATTTTCATCTGGTTATTATAATATAAATGTATAATTATCGGAAATATACTCGAGGTAACTTTTTCTAAACCTGTTTCTTTCCGACATCTCACAAGGTATTGTCATTATTCCAAAAGTATTTCTTAAGTCAGACATCTTCGAAACGAAAGCCCAGACAAGATAGATTTTTAAAATTTTCTTAGCGACGAATTCCTTGTACTGAACGAAAATTTCTAAAGAAATTTCATTATTTGCATAACTAGACTTCGAGATTTTAAAAATACGGCAGGGAAGTGTTAACGTACAATCATTTTATTTCGCGAGGTTTTGATATTTGCGTATTTCGTGCAGATGGAGAGGTGCAACTAAGTCCTCAGCAAAACCTAAAGATCAGTTGTTTTATAATCGTATCTATTTAATGAAATAGCGCGATTTTATAATATTCGCGGATAAACAGCGAAAACTTGAGCCCGCGAAATCAAATTATGAAACTTCCGTGTGCTTCAATGATGTGGCATATTTGAACTATGACTGTTCTAATTATATGGTAGTTAGATTTATTTTGTACCTCGTGTATTCCACTACTACGAACGCCGAAGGTATAGAGTTTCGACCGAAGTAACTATCATCAAGAATGATCAGTCTGAATTACCCCTAACAACTCCTATGCTCTACTTTACTCCCGCAGACCTCGTTTGATGCACTAAATTAATCTTTATACACACCATGTACCTAGTGTTAAAATATACAAATAAGTTAAATTATAGCCCTAGAAATCTGAAAAATATACTTTAATGTTGACAAATAAGACATTTACTTGCTCATATTAAGGAAGGTTTTCCATGGTCGTCTGTACGAACAGAACATGTATAAAGCCATAACTCCATAGGCGGGGTGAGTATAATTGGATACGGAAGAACGCAGTTCAAAATTGTCAATCAGTTCTAAAGTTCATAAAAAGTATTATTAGTAACTTTAAGTTTCCAATAAGCAACAAAGAATGGATAATACACTAGACAAAAGGAAATTTTCACAACAGAGGCACAATTAGAAGCGTAATGACGCTACTGATAGTGACGTCAAAACGTTAACTCCATAGATACGAAATATTTGCTAACTAGAGCGGACGCATCTACATACGGAAGATATTTTTCTGGGTTTTATTATAATATAAATGTATAATTACCGGAAATACACAAAAGGTAACATTATGAAATGTTTTCTTTGTGACTTGTAAAAAAATCAATATATTAACGTTAATGTCTATGTGCAAGAACACATCTTTAGTGAAATCTTCTCGGAATGGAAGCCTTGAAAATCTAGATACGTCATAATCACTTTTCAAGATATTTAAAAATGGATTTTTTTAAATGTATGATTAAAAACTATCCTTTTTATATGAAATTTTACTATTTACATGTCTTAGATGTAAAAAGAGAGGTAGGAAAGAGATAGAGATTCTAATTGCTATTTTTTTCGCGTTTTTTTTCGCCGGAAGAGGCGCGACTTCAAAACCTACTGAGCAAAATTGAAACATCGCTTCTTTTATAAAATATATGAATGTAATTAAATAGCGCAAAATTTATCACTCGCTAGAAAAACGGCGAAAATTTGAACCCTTAAAAATCAAATTATGAAACAACGAACGCCAATGGTTTTTAGTATATTCTCGAACGTTCCATGTCTTGACAAATAAACTTGGTTATAGAAAATAATTTTTGTCACTGGTGATCTATAAGAACAGAAACATTTAATAGGTGTCAGCCCAAATAGGTATAGACGTTAGTGACTTTGTTGTGATATAAGTGGAATACATAACGGGATACATAAGAACGCAAGTTAATCACTATCAGTGAGTACTTATTGCGAATGATTAAGAACAATAATATCGAGTAAATTAACGTTTCCCAATAAACATCTAAAATATAAGTTTTAAACTGATATTATACGATACAATATCTATATCAATCAATTTTATTACTGCTGGTGAATCATCATGCATGCATATAAAATCTGGACTGAAGCTTATAAAAATGAGCATGGAAACCAGTCTCAAATCTCAAGGATCTGATTGGCTGAAATGGCGACCGGTCAATTTGAGATCATCACAAGTGAGTATCAATACTATGTGGAATAAGGAAAATTCGACATCCAGAGTCTTTAAATGTTACCTGGCAGCGGTTGTGTTAGTTACTGAGCAAGAAAATGTACAAATAGTATCTAAGTACACTCGTAGATTTAAACGAGTAAGCTCAGCGAAATTGTTACTTATGTTAATTTGGGAATTGAAGACGAATTATTTCTAGATAATAACTTAACAGCTCGTTGAACAGCAATGTGTATTGATTTAAAAAAACCACAACATAAATTTAAATTTTAATATGATGATGTTCTACTTTCAGATGACAGTCGCGACATCGCTGTCGTGTCGGCAAAACATCCACAGTTCTGCAATTGTGGCATCTGTATTGCCGCACAAATCCATATGAAAAATCTAGTCAAAGACAAGCTAGAATTAACTGAGTTTGACAGCCACGGTCGACCAATTAGATCACGTAGGAGGAAGACGAGGAAACCAGTAGAAGACAAAAACTTTGATCCAAATGGACCATTCTTTAAAATTCTAGACAGGAGGAGACAAGAACTTGAGGATGAAAGTATGTAAAACATTGCATGTCGGTCAAAACTGTATCAGTAATATTTTTACAAATTACATAAATACGTAAATTAATAACATTGCGGAAAATGAAGAGTTGGGATCAAAGAACTTAACTTTTAGGAAAAAAGAACTTATTATAAACAAAATTACATGTTTTGATTTGTTTTGTTTTTAGGACGGGATAACGAGCAGCATAATTATTTACAGAGATTCAAAGAAAAACTTCTTTTTTATAACGTTTACTACCAACCTGCCGAATGCGAAGACGGTATACTTCAAAATAGTCAAGTTCCGACCGATGACGGTACGGATGCACAACCCTCTGTCTGTCATGAAGACATTGTTCTTGCTATCGACGACAATAGTGCCCAACCAAACGGCGGCTGTGAGGACACTGTCGCCGTCGATGAACTGATTGCTGATGACATCAACAACGCAATGTATGGAATTCTGGGAGTTTATTGCAACAGGGTATGTCTCCACAATTATGTCTATAGTTTGATATACAATGTACTAGTATACATTTCAAGTTCAATAATCAAGATTTTTTACCGCATCGAGACAAATAATGTTTTCTCAAGCAATTTGAATAGTAAGAAGATTTTAACGAACATTTCGTACATGTAGTGCATTATTTACGACATATTGCTGGTGTTTGAAAATTAATTAGTTTCAAAATTAAGACGCTTTGGATATCGCACCTTTCGTCATATTGTTTAACAAGTTAGCTCGGTAAGAATTTAGAGCAGTCTTGGCGTGAAGTTTTATGAAACGGGACTTTCTCGCAAAATCTAAGACACAATTCTGAATCCTCATTGAACATTTTCCATATTAGAAGGAATACGCATTCCGATAAACAGTTTTATGGACTCGTGTTAAATCTAGAAGGAAACTCTTTGTGGTTAGATGGCTGACCATTTGAGCTTATTTTAGTAGCAAAATAATGAGAAATATTCTAACTCTTAAAATAGTGACCAACAAGGTTTATAGTTCGTACGACTTTAAAAAATACAACTAAAATACAAGTATTCGACATTTAACAGTTACTAATATTTATTTAGCACTGTTCTTTTTCAGATATGAAGACTCGGCTGGCATTCAGAAAACAATCCTAGAAACAGAACATATACGAGGGATGATCCAAAATAACGTAGACTTTTGTTATAGTTTTTATATTATTCAAAATACCACAAATAAAATTACACAAGCTTAAATCGGAATATGTCAAGCATATTTTTACAAAATATCAGCAAAATACAACATTGCGTAAAAAAACTATGAACAATTAAAATCATACACTAAGCGCTATCCGGCGCACGTCAAATTAGATCTCTCAACGTCAACGACGTTAATTCACGGGCGCAGCGTTAGCGAAGCGGCGTATATTCAAATATTTTTAATAGACCCACATAACTGGAATGCAATGCCGGGGAACCCATTGACCGAACATAACTGTGTTTTATTGCTGGTCATAGCCTCGCAAGTGGTTATGAGGCGATAAAGAAATTGGTCTCTTCTCGCTCGTACCGCCGAAGAAACGACCGGCAATGCAATACCCACAGTATTGCGGTTCTTTAGCCAAGGGCGTTTATCTGTAAAAATTATTCATCACAAATTTGTATTTGTTATATTATAACAAGTCTTTAGATTATGGACACAGTCTCTGTCGTTGTTTACTCAAGTGTTATTAAAATAAATAGCTTATTTTCTTAGTTGATAATTTACGACTTCTTAATGATACAAATAGTAAACAAAAACAGTTTTTTGAAAAACAAAACAAAACAAATTTGTTAATTATTATTAACATATCTTTAAATATGTAATTTGTTCGACAATATCCGTTGCATGCTACCTCATCCAGTCAAGAATATCTCGAAAAGCGCCACAATAGTTGAACTTTTGTCCGCTTCAATTGCCTCTTGGCTTGACGTCGCTGCCGTAACTCCGATATTTTTGTATTTTTCCCCTCACCCAATGCCTATGTAATGGCTCTCCTGACCGGAAAACCCCACAGATATCACTTAAAAGCGACAGCTCGGCTTACGGAAGTTTTCGTTTGCGTCTGCTAAATTATTTTAGGTTTTCAGGAGGTGATTTTCAAAGATCATGGCGGAATTTTATAAAAGCGCGTATTTCAGGGCGATCTGAAGACGACGTTTTTGACGATATCACGTTGGTGATAGCTCTCTTAAATTTTGACTGCTTTTAAAACGCAAAGTCCGAATGACGTAAAATTTTGGCATGACATCATTCGAATACCGCGCTTTGACGTTGGGAAGTTTGGCTCTTTTACCAGTAGTAGTTTTGTTTATATTAACAGGTATTTGCTTTATAAAGCACAATGGCAATGGCGTGCGCCGCCTGCGTGTTACCATGGTTATTCAAATATGCGCCGCGCTTTTGAAATCTATTAAACACATAAATATTTTAGCTCAGTTTGTTACGTTTGTGTTCTGGTTGAATTTAGTATATAATTTATTATGAACGTGTTTCAAATAAAGATGCAATAACAAAAGTCTACGTTATTTTGGATCATCCCTCGTATTTATATTTATATTATTTACGTTATATTGTTATCTCTGTAAATAAATTACTTATGAAGAAACCGATTATTTTAAAGTGTGTTTGTTTTTTCTAATTTAACTATCTCCTAAACAGGATACTAAGAATACATTAAAAGTCAACCTGAAAATGTCATTAAATTTTCTGATTTGAAGTTATGATAGAAAGTTTAGCAAGTCAATTAATATGGAAATCAATTGAGGGGGATTCAAAAGGAGCCAGCTTCAAGAAACCGATCGAAATCGTATCAACAATATTATAAGGAGCCCGGGGCGGATCCAGAGGTGGTTCATTAAGATTGCAAGAACCCCTCTTCGGGCAGCACTATTTAATTTTATGGGAATGTTATCCAGATACTTGGAAATTGTCACGTTACTACCATAACACAACACTGCCCTAAACGAGCTTCCTTTATGGAAATTTTGCCTACAACACGGAGATTCAGACTACATGTACTATGTTTCGAATTATAAAAGAAAAAAATCAGTAAAAATATGATAACTCATAAGTATATAAAATGCATTTTAAAAGTCATTTTGATATTTTTGCTATTTCCATCCCAGATTCTAAATACTTAAAGCAAGCTACAAACAAAGCGTTTTCCATGGGCAGGATAGTGAATAAGAATTTAAGATTAAAATTTAGGCGACATAATAAGGTTTTCTTACAAAGACTGAGACCTTAGTCATCGCGAGTATGTTAATTAAGAAAAAATCAATAGCATCCGGTAATTTATCGCGGGATTTCGCAGCTTGAAAATGGGTCACCTCCCGGCCAAAAATTTTGACGCTGAAATTTTGGTCAAAATCGCAATTTTTTCATGACCGCGGACCTGTCGAATTTTCGCGAAATCTCATGAAATTTCAAAACTGCCAAAACTCACTCAGAATTGCATAGAAACACTGCATATGAACTGCTGACCACAGAAAAGTACCTACTTACACCTAAAAACTGGGAAATCTGGTCATCCCAACACCCCCACCCCACCCACTAAGCATGACTGGGATATCATATAGGGATATCAGTGAGCTCAAAACTAGGTCATATGATACCTTTTCGTGATCAGGGTGACACCAGCTTGAAAATGGGTCACCTCCCGGCCAAAAATTTTGACGCTGAAATTTTGGTCAAAATCGCAATTTTTTCATGACCGCGGACCTGTCGAATTTTCGCGAAAACTCATGAAATTTCAAAACTGCCAAAACTCACTCAGAATTGCATAGAAACACTGCATATGAACTGCTGACCACAGAAAAGTACCTACTTACACCTAAAAACTGGGAAATCTGGTCATCCCAACACCCCCACCCCACCCACTAAGCATGACTGGGATATCATATAGGGATATCAGTGAGCTCAAAACTAGGTCATATGATACCTTTTCGTGATCAGGGTGACACCAGCTTGAAAATGGGTCACCTCCCGGCCAAAAATTTTGACGCTGAAATTTTGGTCAAAATCGCAATTTTTTCATGACCGCGGACCTGTCGAATTTTCGCGAAATCTCATGAAATTTCAAAACTGCCAAAACTCACTCAGAATTGCATAGAAACACTGCATATGAACTGCTGACCACAGAAAAGTACCTACTTACACCTAAAAACTGGGAAATCTGGTCATCCCAACACCCCCACCCCACCCACTAAGCATGACTGGGATATCATATAGGGATATCAGTGACCTCAAAACTAGGTCATATGATACCTTTTCGTGATCAGGGTGACACCAGCTTGAAAATGGGTCACCTCCCGGCCAAAAATTTTGACGCTGAAATTTTGGTCAAAATCGCAATTTTTTCATGACCGCGGACCTGTCGAATTTTCGCGAAATCTCATGAAATTTCAAAACTGCCAAAACTCACTCAGAATTGCATAGAAACACTGCATATGAACTGCTGACCACAGAAAAGTACCTACTTACACCTAAAAACTGGGAAATCTGGTCATCCCAACACCCCCACCCCACCCACTAAGCATGACTGGGATATCATATAGGGATATCAGTGAGCTCAAAACTAGGTCATATGATACCTTTTCGTGATCAGGGTGACACCAGCTTGAAAATGGGTCACCTCCCGGCCAAAAATTTTGACGCTGAAATTTTGGTCAAAATCGCAATTTTTTCATGACCGCGGACCTGTCGAATTTTCGCGAAATCTCATGAAATTTCAAAACTGCCAAAACTCACTCAGAATTGCATAGAAACACTGCATATGAACTGCTGACCACAGAAAAGTACCTACTTACACCTAAAAACTGGGAAATCTGGTCATCCCAACACCCCCACCCCACCCACTAAGCATGACTGGGATATCATATAGGGATATCAGTGACCTCAAAACTAGGTCATATGATACCTTTTCGTGATCGGGGTGACACCAGCTTGAAAATGGGTCACCTCCCGGCCAAAAATTTTGACGCTGAAATTTTGGTCAAAATCGCAATTTTTTCATGACCGCGGACCTGTCGAATTTTCGCGAAAACTCATGAAATTTCAAAACTGCCAAAACTCACTCAGAATTGCATAGAAACACTGCATATGAACTGCTGACCACAGAAAAGTACCTACTTACACCTAAAAACTGGGAAATCTGGTCATCCCAACACCCCCACCCCACCCACTAAGCATGACTGGGATATCATATAGGGATATCAGTGAGCTCAAAACTAGGTCATATGATACCTTTTCGTGATCGGGGTGACACCAGCTTGAAAATGGGTCACCTCCCGGCCAAAAATTTTGACGCTGAAATTTTGGTCAAAATCGCAATTTTTTCATGACCGCGGACCTGTCGAATTTTCGCGAAAACTCATGAAATTTCAAAACTGCCAAAACTCACTCAGAATTGCATAGAAACACTGCATATGAACTGCTGACCACAGAAAAGTACCTACTTACACCTAAAAACTGGGAAATCTGGTCATCCCAACACCCCCACCCCACCCACTAAGCATGACTGGGATATCATATAGGGATATCAGTGACCTCAAAACTAGGTCATATGATACCTTTTCGTGATCGGGGTGACACCAGCTTGAAAATGGGTCACCTCCCGGCCAAAAATTTTGACGCTGAAATTTTGGTCAAAATCGCAATTTTTTCATGACCGCGGACCTGTCGAATTTTCGCGAAATCTCATGAAATTTCAAAACTGCCAAAACTCACTCAGAATTGCATAGAAACACTGCATATGAACTGCTGACCACAGAAAAGTACCTACTTACACCTAAAAACTGGGAAATCTGGTCATCCCAACACCCCCACCCCACCCACTAAGCATGACTGGGATATCATATAGGGATATCAGTGAGCTCAAAACTAGGTCATATGATACCTTTTCGTGATCAGGGTGACACCAGCTTGAAAATGGGTCACCTCCCGGCCAAAAATTTTGACGCTGAAATTTTGGTCAAAATCGCAATTTTTTCATGACCGCGGACCTGTCGAATTTTCGCGAAAACTCATGAAATTTCAAAACTGCCAAAACTCACTCAGAATTGCATAGAAACACTGCATATGAACTGCTGACCACAGAAAAGTACCTACTTACACCTAAAAACTGGGAAATCTGGTCATCCCAACACCCCCACCCCACCCACTAAGCATGACTGGGATATCATATAGGGATATCAGTGAGCTCAAAACTAGGTCATATGATACCTTTTCGTGATCAGGGTGACACCAGCTTGAAAATGGGTCACCTCCCGGCCAAAAATTTTGACGCTGAAATTTTGGTCAAAATCGCAATTTTTTCATGACCGCGGACCTGTCGAATTTTCGCGAAAACTCATGAAATTTCAAAACTGCCAAAACTCACTCAGAATTGCATAGAAACACTGCATATGAACTGCTGACCACAGAAAAGTACCTACTTACACCTAAAAACTGGGAAATCTGGTCATCCCAACACCCCCACCCCACCCACTAAGCATGACTGGGATATCATATAGGGATATCAGTGAGCTCAAAACTAGGTCATATGATACCTTTTCGTGATCAGGGTGACACCAGCTTGAAAATGGGTCACCTCCCGGCCAAAAATTTTGACGCTGAAATTTTGGTCAAAATCGCAATTTTTTCATGACCGCGGACCTGTCGAATTTTCGCGAAAACTCATGAAATTTCAAAACTGCCAAAACTCACTCAGAATTGCATAGAAACACTGCATATGAACTGCTGACCACAGAAAAGTACCTACTTACACCTAAAAACTGGGAAATCTGGTCATCCCAACACCCCCACCCCACCCACTAAGCATGACTGGGATATCATATAGGGATATCAGTGAGCTCAAAACTAGGTCATATGATACCTTTTCGTGATCGGGGTGACACCAGCTTGAAAATGGGTCACCTCCCGGCCAAAAATTTTGACGCTGAAATTTTGGTCAAAATCGCAATTTTTTCATGACCGCGGACCTGTCGAATTTTCGCGAAAACTCATGAAATTTCAAAACTGCCAAAACTCACTCAGAATTGCATAGAAACACTGCATATGAACTGCTGACCACAGAAAAGTACCTACTTACACCTAAAAACTGGGAAATCTGGTCATCCCAACACCCCCACCCCACCCACTAAGCATGACTGGGATATCATATAGGGATATCAGTGACCTCAAAACTAGGTCATATGATACCTTTTCGTGATCGGGGTGACACCAGCTTGAAAATGGGTCACCTCCCGGCCAAAAATTTTGACGCTGAAATTTTGGTCAAAATCGCAATTTTTTCATGACCGCGGACCTGTCGAATTTTCGCGAAAACTCATGAAATTTCAAAACTGCCAAAACTCACTCAGAATTGCATAGAAACACTGCATATGAACTGCTGACCACAGAAAAGTACCTACTTACACCTAAAAACTGGGAAATCTGGTCATCCCAACACCCCCACCCCACCCACTAAGCATGACTGGGATATCATATAGGGATATCAGTGAGCTCAAAACTAGGTCATATGATACCTTTTCGTGATCGGGGTGACACCAGCTTGAAAATGGGTCACCTCCCGGCCAAAAATTTTGACGCTGAAATTTTGGTCAAAATCGCAATTTTTTCATGACCGCGGACCTGTCGAATTTTCGCGAAAACTCATGAAATTTCAAAACTGCCAAAACTCACTCAGAATTGCATAGAAACACTGCATATGAACTGCTGACCACAGAAAAGTACCTACTTACACCTAAAAACTGGGAAATCTGGTCATCCCAACACCCCCACCCCACCCACTAAGCATGACTGGGATATCATATAGGGATATCAGTGAGCTCAAAACTAGGTCATATGATACCTTTTCGTGATCGGGGTGACACCAGCTTGAAAATGGGTCACCTCCCGGCCAAAAATTTTGACGCTGAAATTTTGGTCAAAATCGCAATTTTTTCATGACCGCGGACCTGTCGAATTTTCGCGAAAACTCATGAAATTTCAAAACTGCCAAAACTCACTCAGAATTGCATAGAAACACTGCATATGAACTGCTGACCACAGAAAAGTACCTACTTACACCTAAAAACTGGGAAATCTGGTCATCCCAACACCCCCACCCCACCCACTAAGCATGACTGGGATATCATATAGGGATATCAGTGAGCTCAAAACTAGGTCATATGATACCTTTTCGTGATCGGGGTGACACCAGCTTGAAAATGGGTCACCTCCCGGCCAAAAATTTTGACGCTGAAATTTTGGTCAAAATCGCAATTTTTTCATGACCGCGGACCTGTCGAATTTTCGCGAAAACTCATGAAATTTCAAAACTGCCAAAACTCACTCAGAATTGCATAGAAACACTGCATATGAACTGCTGACCACAGAAAAGTACCTACTTACACCTAAAAACTGGGAAATCTGGTCATCCCAACACCCCCACCCCACCCACTAAGCATGACTGGGATATCATATAGGGATATCAGTGAGCTCAAAACTAGGTCATATGATACCTTTTCGTGATCGGGGTGACACCAGCTTGAAAATGGGTCACCTCCCGGCCAAAAATTTTGACGCTGAAATTTTGGTCAAAATCGCAATTTTTTCATGACCGCGGACCTGTCGAATTTTCGCGAAAACTCATGAAATTTCAAAACTGCCAAAACTCACTCAGAATTGCATAGAAACACTGCATATGAACTGCTGACCACAGAAAAGTACCTACTTACACCTAAAAACTGGGAAATCTGGTCATCCCAACACCCCCACCCCACCCACTAAGCATGACTGGGATATCATATAGGGATATCAGTGAGCTCAAAACTAGGTCATATGATACCTTTTCGTGATCGGGGTGACACCAGCTTGAAAATGGGTCACCTCCCGGCCAAAAATTTTGACGCTGAAATTTTGGTCAAAATCGCAATTTTTTCATGACCGCGGACCTGTCGAATTTTCGCGAAAACTCATGAAATTTCAAAACTGCCAAAACTCACTCAGAATTGCATAGAAACACTGCATATGAACTGCTGACCACAGAAAAGTACCTACTTACACCTAAAAACTGGGAAATCTGGTCATCCCAACACCCCCACCCCACCCACTAAGCATGACTGGGATATCATATAGGGATATCAGTGAGCTCAAAACTAGGTCATATGATACCTTTTCGTGATCGGGGTGACACCAGCTTGAAAATGGGTCACCTCCCGGCCAAAAATTTTGACGCTGAAATTTTGGTCAAAATCGCAATTTTTTCATGACCGCGGACCTGTCGAATTTTCGCGAAAACTCATGAAATTTCAAAACTGCCAAAACTCACTCAGAATTGCATAGAAACACTGCATATGAACTGCTGACCACAGAAAAGTACCTACTTACACCTAAAAACTGGGAAATCTGGTCATCCCAACACCCCCACCCCACCCACTAAGCATGACTGGGATATCATATAGGGATATCAGTGAGCTCAAAACTAGGTCATATGATACCTTTTCGTGATCGGGGTGACACCAGCTTGAAAATGGGTCACCTCCCGGCCAAAAATTTTGACGCTGAAATTTTGGTCAAAATCGCAATTTTTTCATGACCGCGGACCTGTCGAATTTTCGCGAAAACTCATGAAATTTCAAAACTGCCAAAACTCACTCAGAATTGCATAGAAACACTGCATATGAACTGCTGACCACAGAAAAGTACCTACTTACACCTAAAAACTGGGAAATCTGGTCATCCCAACACCCCCACCCCACCCACTAAGCATGACTGGGATATCATATAGGGATATCAGTGAGCTCAAAACTAGGTCATATGATACCTTTTCGTGATCGGGGTGACACCAGCTTGAAAATGGGTCACCTCCCGGCCAAAAATTTTGACGCTGAAATTTTGGTCAAAATCGCAATTTTTTCATGACCGCGGACCTGTCGAATTTTCGCGAAAACTCATGAAATTTCAAAACTGCCAAAACTCACTCAGAATTGCATAGAAACACTGCATATGAACTGCTGACCACAGAAAAGTACCTACTTACACCTAAAAACTGGGAAATCTGGTCATCCCAACACCCCCACCCCACCCACTAAGCATGACTGGGATATCATATAGGGATATCAGTGAGCTCAAAACTAGGTCATATGATACCTTTTCGTGATCGGGGTGACACCAGCTTGAAAATGGGTCACCTCCCGGCCAAAAATTTTGACGCTGAAATTTTGGTCAAAATCGCAATTTTTTCATGACCGCGGACCTGTCGAATTTTCGCGAAAACTCATGAAATTTCAAAACTGCCAAAACTCACTCAGAATTGCATAGAAACACTGCATATGAACTGCTGACCACAGAAAAGTACCTACTTACACCTAAAAACTGGGAAATCTGGTCATCCCAACACCCCCACCCCACCCACTAAGCATGACTGGGATATCATATAGGGATATCAGTGAGCTCAAAACTAGGTCATATGATACCTTTTCGTGATCGGGGTGACACCAGCTTGAAAATGGGTCACCTCCCGGCCAAAAATTTTGACGCTGAAATTTTGGTCAAAATCGCAATTTTTTCATGACCGCGGACCTGTCGAATTTTCGCGAAAACTCATGAAATTTCAAAACTGCCAAAACTCACTCAGAATTGCATAGAAACACTGCATATGAACTGCTGACCACAGAAAAGTACCTACTTACACCTAAAAACTGGGAAATCTGGTCATCCCAACACCCCCACCCCACCCACTAAGCATGACTGGGATATCATATAGGGATATCAGTGAGCTCAAAACTAGGTCATATGATACCTTTTCGTGATCGGGGTGACACCAGCTTGAAAATGGGTCACCTCCCGGCCAAAAATTTTGACGCTGAAATTTTGGTCAAAATCGCAATTTTTTCATGACCGCGGACCTGTCGAATTTTCGCGAAAACTCATGAAATTTCAAAACTGCCAAAACTCACTCAGAATTGCATAGAAACACTGCATATGAACTGCTGACCACAGAAAAGTACCTACTTACACCTAAAAACTGGGAAATCTGGTCATCCCAACACCCCCACCCCACCCACTAAGCATGACTGGGATATCATATAGGGATATCAGTGAGCTCAAAACTAGGTCATATGATACCTTTTCGTGATCGGGGTGACACCAGCTTGAAAATGGGTCACCTCCCGGCCAAAAATTTTGACGCTGAAATTTTGGTCAAAATCGCAATTTTTTCATGACCGCGGACCTGTCGAATTTTCGCGAAAACTCATGAAATTTCAAAACTGCCAAAACTCACTCAGAATTGCATAGAAACACTGCATATGAACTGCTGACCACAGAAAAGTACCTACTTACACCTAAAAACTGGGAAATCTGGTCATCCCAACACCCCCACCCCACCCACTAAGCATGACTGGGATATCATATAGGGATATCAGTGAGCTCAAAACTAGGTCATATGATACCTTTTCGTGATCGGGGTGACACCAGCTTGAAAATGGGTCACCTCCCGGCCAAAAATTTTGACGCTGAAATTTTGGTCAAAATCGCAATTTTTTCATGACCGCGGACCTGTCGAATTTTCGCGAAAACTCATGAAATTTCAAAACTGCCAAAACTCACTCAGAATTGCATAGAAACACTGCATATGAACTGCTGACCACAGAAAAGTACCTACTTACACCTAAAAACTGGGAAATCTGGTCATCCCAACACCCCCACCCCACCCACTAAGCATGACTGGGATATCATATAGGGATATCAGTGAGCTCAAAACTAGGTCATATGATACCTTTTCGTGATCGGGGTGACACCAGCTTGAAAATGGGTCACCTCCCGGCCAAAAATTTTGACGCTGAAATTTTGGTCAAAATCGCAATTTTTTCATGACCGCGGACCTGTCGAATTTTCGCGAAAACTCATGAAATTTCAAAACTGCCAAAACTCACTCAGAATTGCATAGAAACACTGCATATGAACTGCTGACCACAGAAAAGTACCTACTTACACCTAAAAACTGGGAAATCTGGTCATCCCAACACCCCCACCCCACCCACTAAGCATGACTGGGATATCATATAGGGATATCAGTGAGCTCAAAACTAGGTCATATGATACCTTTTCGTGATCGGGGTGACACCAGCTTGAAAATGGGTCACCTCCCGGCCAAAAATTTTGACGCTGAAATTTTGGTCAAAATCGCAATTTTTTCATGACCGCGGACCTGTCGAATTTTCGCGAAAACTCATGAAATTTCAAAACTGCCAAAACTCACTCAGAATTGCATAGAAACACTGCATATGAACTGCTGACCACAGAAAAGTACCTACTTACACCTAAAAACTGGGAAATCTGGTCATCCCAACACCCCCACCCCACCCACTAAGCATGACTGGGATATCATATAGGGATATCAGTGAGCTCAAAACTAGGTCATATGATACCTTTTCGTGATCGGGGTGACACCAGCTTGAAAATGGGTCACCTCCCGGCCAAAAATTTTGACGCTGAAATTTTGGTCAAAATCGCAATTTTTTCATGACCGCGGACCTGTCGAATTTTCGCGAAAACTCATGAAATTTCAAAACTGCCAAAACTCACTCAGAATTGCATAGAAACACTGCATATGAACTGCTGACCACAGAAAAGTACCTACTTACACCTAAAAACTGGGAAATCTGGTCATCCCAACACCCCCACCCCACCCACTAAGCATGACTGGGATATCATATAGGGATATCAGTGAGCTCAAAACTAGGTCATATGATACCTTTTCGTGATCGGGGTGACACCAGCTTGAAAATGGGTCACCTCCCGGCCAAAAATTTTGACGCTGAAATTTTGGTCAAAATCGCAATTTTTTCATGACCGCGGACCTGTCGAATTTTCGCGAAAACTCATGAAATTTCAAAACTGCCAAAACTCACTCAGAATTGCATAGAAACACTGCATATGAACTGCTGACCACAGAAAAGTACCTACTTACACCTAAAAACTGGGAAATCTGGTCATCCCAACACCCCCACCCCACCCACTAAGCATGACTGGGATATCATATAGGGATATCAGTGAGCTCAAAACTAGGTCATATGATACCTTTTCGTGATCGGGGTGACACCAGCTTGAAAATGGGTCACCTCCCGGCCAAAAATTTTGACGCTGAAATTTTGGTCAAAATCGCAATTTTTTCATGACCGCGGACCTGTCGAATTTTCGCGAAAACTCATGAAATTTCAAAACTGCCAAAACTCACTCAGAATTGCATAGAAACACTGCATATGAACTGCTGACCACAGAAAAGTACCTACTTACACCTAAAAACTGGGAAATCTGGTCATCCCAACACCCCCACCCCACCCACTAAGCATGACTGGGATATCATATAGGGATATCAGTGAGCTCAAAACTAGGTCATATGATACCTTTTCGTGATCGGGGTGACACCAGCTTGAAAATGGGTCACCTCCCGGCCAAAAATTTTGACGCTGAAATTTTGGTCAAAATCGCAATTTTTTCATGACCGCGGACCTGTCGAATTTTCGCGAAAACTCATGAAATTTCAAAACTGCCAAAACTCACTCAGAATTGCATAGAAACACTGCATATGAACTGCTGACCACAGAAAAGTACCTACTTACACCTAAAAACTGGGAAATCTGGTCATCCCAACACCCCCACCCCACCCACTAAGCATGACTGGGATATCATATAGGGATATCAGTGAGCTCAAAACTAGGTCATATGATACCTTTTCGTGATCGGGGTGACACCAGCTTGAAAATGGGTCACCTCCCGGCCAAAAATTTTGACGCTGAAATTTTGGTCAAAATCGCAATTTTTTCATGACCGCGGACCTGTCGAATTTTCGCGAAAACTCATGAAATTTCAAAACTGCCAAAACTCACTCAGAATTGCATAGAAACACTGCATATGAACTGCTGACCACAGAAAAGTACCTACTTACACCTAAAAACTGGGAAATCTGGTCATCCCAACACCCCCACCCCACCCACTAAGCATGACTGGGATATCATATAGGGATATCAGTGAGCTCAAAACTAGGTCATATGATACCTTTTCGTGATCGGGGTGACACCAGCTTGAAAATGGGTCACCTCCCGGCCAAAAATTTTGACGCTGAAATTTTGGTCAAAATCGCAATTTTTTCATGACCGCGGACCTGTCGAATTTTCGCGAAAACTCATGAAATTTCAAAACTGCCAAAACTCACTCAGAATTGCATAGAAACACTGCATATGAACTGCTGACCACAGAAAAGTACCTACTTACACCTAAAAACTGGGAAATCTGGTCATCCCAACACCCCCACCCCACCCACTAAGCATGACTGGGATATCATATAGGGATATCAGTGAGCTCAAAACTAGGTCATATGATACCTTTTCGTGATCGGGGTGACACCAGCTTGAAAATGGGTCACCTCCCGGCCAAAAATTTTGACGCTGAAATTTTGGTCAAAATCGCAATTTTTTCATGACCGCGGACCTGTCGAATTTTCGCGAAAACTCATGAAATTTCAAAACTGCCAAAACTCACTCAGAATTGCATAGAAACACTGCATATGAACTGCTGACCACAGAAAAGTACCTACTTACACCTAAAAACTGGGAAATCTGGTCATCCCAACACCCCCACCCCACCCACTAAGCATGACTGGGATATCATATAGGGATATCAGTGAGCTCAAAACTAGGTCATATGATACCTTTTCGTGATCGGGGTGACACCAGCTTGAAAATGGGTCACCTCCCGGCCAAAAATTTTGACGCTGAAATTTTGGTCAAAATCGCAATTTTTTCATGACCGCGGACCTGTCGAATTTTCGCGAAAACTCATGAAATTTCAAAACTGCCAAAACTCACTCAGAATTGCATAGAAACACTGCATATGAACTGCTGACCACAGAAAAGTACCTACTTACACCTAAAAACTGGGAAATCTGGTCATCCCAACACCCCCACCCCACCCACTAAGCATGACTGGGATATCATATAGGGATATCAGTGAGCTCAAAACTAGGTCATATGATACCTTTTCGTGATCGGGGTGACACCAGCTTGAAAATGGGTCACCTCCCGGCCAAAAATTTTGACGCTGAAATTTTGGTCAAAATCGCAATTTTTTCATGACCGCGGACCTGTCGAATTTTCGCGAAAACTCATGAAATTTCAAAACTGCCAAAACTCACTCAGAATTGCATAGAAACACTGCATATGAACTGCTGACCACAGAAAAGTACCTACTTACACCTAAAAACTGGGAAATCTGGTCATCCCAACACCCCCACCCCACCCACTAAGCATGACTGGGATATCATATAGGGATATCAGTGAGCTCAAAACTAGGTCATATGATACCTTTTCGTGATCGGGGTGACACCAGCTTGAAAATGGGTCACCTCCCGGCCAAAAATTTTGACGCTGAAATTTTGGTCAAAATCGCAATTTTTTCATGACCGCGGACCTGTCGAATTTTCGCGAAAACTCATGAAATTTCAAAACTGCCAAAACTCACTCAGAATTGCATAGAAACACTGCATATGAACTGCTGACCACAGAAAAGTACCTACTTACACCTAAAAACTGGGAAATCTGGTCATCCCAACACCCCCACCCCACCCACTAAGCATGACTGGGATATCATATAGGGATATCAGTGAGCTCAAAACTAGGTCATATGATACCTTTTCGTGATCGGGGTGACACCAGCTTGAAAATGGGTCACCTCCCGGCCAAAAATTTTGACGCTGAAATTTTGGTCAAAATCGCAATTTTTTCATGACCGCGGACCTGTCGAATTTTCGCGAAAACTCATGAAATTTCAAAACTGCCAAAACTCACTCAGAATTGCATAGAAACACTGCATATGAACTGCTGACCACAGAAAAGTACCTACTTACACCTAAAAACTGGGAAATCTGGTCATCCCAACACCCCCACCCCACCCACTAAGCATGACTGGGATATCATATAGGGATATCAGTGAGCTCAAAACTAGGTCATATGATACCTTTTCGTGATCGGGGTGACACCAGCTTGAAAATGGGTCACCTCCCGGCCAAAAATTTTGACGCTGAAATTTTGGTCAAAATCGCAATTTTTTCATGACCGCGGACCTGTCGAATTTTCGCGAAAACTCATGAAATTTCAAAACTGCCAAAACTCACTCAGAATTGCATAGAAACACTGCATATGAACTGCTGACCACAGAAAAGTACCTACTTACACCTAAAAACTGGGAAATCTGGTCATCCCAACACCCCCACCCCACCCACTAAGCATGACTGGGATATCATATAGGGATATCAGTGAGCTCAAAACTAGGTCATATGATACCTTTTCGTGATCGGGGTGACACCAGCTTGAAAATGGGTCACCTCCCGGCCAAAAATTTTGACGCTGAAATTTTGGTCAAAATCGCAATTTTTTCATGACCGCGGACCTGTCGAATTTTCGCGAAAACTCATGAAATTTCAAAACTGCCAAAACTCACTCAGAATTGCATAGAAACACTGCATATGAACTGCTGACCACAGAAAAGTACCTACTTACACCTAAAAACTGGGAAATCTGGTCATCCCAACACCCCCACCCCACCCACTAAGCATGACTGGGATATCATATAGGGATATCAGTGAGCTCAAAACTAGGTCATATGATACCTTTTCGTGATCGGGGTGACACCAGCTTGAAAATGGGTCACCTCCCGGCCAAAAATTTTGACGCTGAAATTTTGGTCAAAATCGCAATTTTTTCATGACCGCGGACCTGTCGAATTTTCGCGAAAACTCATGAAATTTCAAAACTGCCAAAACTCACTCAGAATTGCATAGAAACACTGCATATGAACTGCTGACCACAGAAAAGTACCTACTTACACCTAAAAACTGGGAAATCTGGTCATCCCAACACCCCCACCCCACCCACTAAGCATGACTGGGATATCATATAGGGATATCAGTGAGCTCAAAACTAGGTCATATGATACCTTTTCGTGATCGGGGTGACACCAGCTTGAAAATGGGTCACCTCCCGGCCAAAAATTTTGACGCTGAAATTTTGGTCAAAATCGCAATTTTTTCATGACCGCGGACCTGTCGAATTTTCGCGAAAACTCATGAAATTTCAAAACTGCCAAAACTCACTCAGAATTGCATAGAAACACTGCATATGAACTGCTGACCACAGAAAAGTACCTACTTACACCTAAAAACTGGGAAATCTGGTCATCCCAACACCCCCACCCCACCCACTAAGCATGACTGGGATATCATATAGGGATATCAGTGAGCTCAAAACTAGGTCATATGATACCTTTTCGTGATCGGGGTGACACCAGCTTGAAAATGGGTCACCTCCCGGCCAAAAATTTTGACGCTGAAATTTTGGTCAAAATCGCAATTTTTTCATGACCGCGGACCTGTCGAATTTTCGCGAAAACTCATGAAATTTCAAAACTGCCAAAACTCACTCAGAATTGCATAGAAACACTGCATATGAACTGCTGACCACAGAAAAGTACCTACTTACACCTAAAAACTGGGAAATCTGGTCATCCCAACACCCCCACCCCACCCACTAAGCATGACTGGGATATCATATAGGGATATCAGTGAGCTCAAAACTAGGTCATATGATACCTTTTCGTGATCGGGGTGACACCAGCTTGAAAATGGGTCACCTCCCGGCCAAAAATTTTGACGCTGAAATTTTGGTCAAAATCGCAATTTTTTCATGACCGCGGACCTGTCGAATTTTCGCGAAAACTCATGAAATTTCAAAACTGCCAAAACTCACTCAGAATTGCATAGAAACACTGCATATGAACTGCTGACCACAGAAAAGTACCTACTTACACCTAAAAACTGGGAAATCTGGTCATCCCAACACCCCCACCCCACCCACTAAGCATGACTGGGATATCATATAGGGATATCAGTGAGCTCAAAACTAGGTCATATGATACCTTTTCGTGATCGGGGTGACACCAGCTTGAAAATGGGTCACCTCCCGGCCAAAAATTTTGACGCTGAAATTTTGGTCAAAATCGCAATTTTTTCATGACCGCGGACCTGTCGAATTTTCGCGAAAACTCATGAAATTTCAAAACTGCCAAAACTCACTCAGAATTGCATAGAAACACTGCATATGAACTGCTGACCACAGAAAAGTACCTACTTACACCTAAAAACTGGGAAATCTGGTCATCCCAACACCCCCACCCCACCCACTAAGCATGACTGGGATATCATATAGGGATATCAGTGAGCTCAAAACTAGGTCATATGATACCTTTTCGTGATCGGGGTGACACCAGCTTGAAAATGGGTCACCTCCCGGCCAAAAATTTTGACGCTGAAATTTTGGTCAAAATCGCAATTTTTTCATGACCGCGGACCTGTCGAATTTTCGCGAAAACTCATGAAATTTCAAAACTGCCAAAACTCACTCAGAATTGCATAGAAACACTGCATATGAACTGCTGACCACAGAAAAGTACCTACTTACACCTAAAAACTGGGAAATCTGGTCATCCCAACACCCCCACCCCACCCACTAAGCATGACTGGGATATCATATAGGGATATCAGTGAGCTCAAAACTAGGTCATATGATACCTTTTCGTGATCGGGGTGACACCAGCTTGAAAATGGGTCACCTCCCGGCCAAAAATTTTGACGCTGAAATTTTGGTCAAAATCGCAATTTTTTCATGACCGCGGACCTGTCGAATTTTCGCGAAAACTCATGAAATTTCAAAACTGCCAAAACTCACTCAGAATTGCATAGAAACACTGCATATGAACTGCTGACCACAGAAAAGTACCTACTTACACCTAAAAACTGGGAAATCTGGTCATCCCAACACCCCCACCCCACCCACTAAGCATGACTGGGATATCATATAGGGATATCAGTGAGCTCAAAACTAGGTCATATGATACCTTTTCGTGATCGGGGTGACACCAGCTTGAAAATGGGTCACCTCCCGGCCAAAAATTTTGACGCTGAAATTTTGGTCAAAATCGCAATTTTTTCATGACCGCGGACCTGTCGAATTTTCGCGAAAACTCATGAAATTTCAAAACTGCCAAAACTCACTCAGAATTGCATAGAAACACTGCATATGAACTGCTGACCACAGAAAAGTACCTACTTACACCTAAAAACTGGGAAATCTGGTCATCCCAACACCCCCACCCCACCCACTAAGCATGACTGGGATATCATATAGGGATATCAGTGAGCTCAAAACTAGGTCATATGATACCTTTTCGTGATCGGGGTGACACCAGCTTGAAAATGGGTCACCTCCCGGCCAAAAATTTTGACGCTGAAATTTTGGTCAAAATCGCAATTTTTTCATGACCGCGGACCTGTCGAATTTTCGCGAAAACTCATGAAATTTCAAAACTGCCAAAACTCACTCAGAATTGCATAGAAACACTGCATATGAACTGCTGACCACAGAAAAGTACCTACTTACACCTAAAAACTGGGAAATCTGGTCATCCCAACACCCCCACCCCACCCACTAAGCATGACTGGGATATCATATAGGGATATCAGTGAGCTCAAAACTAGGTCATATGATACCTTTTCGTGATCGGGGTGACACCAGCTTGAAAATGGGTCACCTCCCGGCCAAAAATTTTGACGCTGAAATTTTGGTCAAAATCGCAATTTTTTCATGACCGCGGACCTGTCGAATTTTCGCGAAAACTCATGAAATTTCAAAACTGCCAAAACTCACTCAGAATTGCATAGAAACACTGCATATGAACTGCTGACCACAGAAAAGTACCTACTTACACCTAAAAACTGGGAAATCTGGTCATCCCAACACCCCCACCCCACCCACTAAGCATGACTGGGATATCATATAGGGATATCAGTGAGCTCAAAACTAGGTCATATGATACCTTTTCGTGATCGGGGTGACACCAGCTTGAAAATGGGTCACCTCCCGGCCAAAAATTTTGACGCTGAAATTTTGGTCAAAATCGCAATTTTTTCATGACCGCGGACCTGTCGAATTTTCGCGAAAACTCATGAAATTTCAAAACTGCCAAAACTCACTCAGAATTGCATAGAAACACTGCATATGAACTGCTGACCACAGAAAAGTACCTACTTACACCTAAAAACTGGGAAATCTGGTCATCCCAACACCCCCACCCCACCCACTAAGCATGACTGGGATATCATATAGGGATATCAGTGAGCTCAAAACTAGGTCATATGATACCTTTTCGTGATCGGGGTGACACCAGCTTGAAAATGGGTCACCTCCCGGCCAAAAATTTTGACGCTGAAATTTTGGTCAAAATCGCAATTTTTTCATGACCGCGGACCTGTCGAATTTTCGCGAAAACTCATGAAATTTCAAAACTGCCAAAACTCACTCAGAATTGCATAGAAACACTGCATATGAACTGCTGACCACAGAAAAGTACCTACTTACACCTAAAAACTGGGAAATCTGGTCATCCCAACACCCCCACCCCACCCACTAAGCATGACTGGGATATCATATAGGGATATCAGTGACCTCAAAACTAGGTCATATGATACCTTTTCGTGATCAGGGTGACACCAGCTTGAAAATGGGTCACCTCCCGGCCAAAAATTTTGACGCTGAAATTTTGCCCAAAATCGCAATTTTTTCATGACCGCGGACCTGTCGAATTTTCGCGAAATCTCATGAAATTTCAAAACTGCCAAAACTCACTCAGAATTGCATAGAAACACTGCATATGAACTGCTGACCACAGAAAAGTACCTACTTACACCTAAAAACTGGGAAATCTGGTCATCCCAACACCCCCACCCCACCCACTAAGCATGACTGGGATATCATATAGGGATATCAGTGACCTCAAAACTAGGTCATATGATACCTTTTCGTGATCAGGGTGACACCAGCTTGAAAATGGGTCACCTCCCGGCCAAAAATTTTGACGCTGAAATTTTGCCCAAAATCGCAATTTTTTCATGACCGCGGACCTGTCGAATTTTCGCGAAATCTCATGAAATTTCAAAACTGCCAAAACTCACTCAGAATTGCATAGAAACACTGCATATGAACTGCTGACCACAGAAAAGTACCTACTTACACCTAAAAACTGGGAAATCTGGTCATCCCAACACCCCCACCCCACCCACTAAGCATGACTGGGATATCATATAGGGATATCAGTGACCTCAAAACTAGGTCATATGATACCTTTTCGTGATCAGGGTGACACCAGCTTGAAAATGGGTCACCTCCCGGCCAAAAATTTTGACGCTGAAATTTTGCCCAAAATCGCAATTTTTTCATGACCGCGGACCTGTCGAATTTTCGCGAAATCTCATGAAATTTCAAAACTGCCAAAACTCACTCAGAATTGCATAGAAACACTGCATATGAACTGCTGACCACAGAAAAGTACCTACTTACACCTAAAAACTGGGAAATCTGGTCATCCCAACACCCCCACCCCACCCACTAAGCATGACTGGGATATCATATAGGGATATCAGTGACCTCAAAACTAGGTCATATGATACCTTTTCGTGATCAGGGTGACACCAGCTTGAAAATGGGTCACCTCCCGGCCAAAAATTTTGACGCTGAAATTTTGCCCAAAATCGCAATTTTTTCATGACCGCGGACCTGTCGAATTTTCGCGAAATCTCATGAAATTTCAAAACTGCCAAAACTCACTCAGAATTGCATAGAAACACTGCATATGAACTGCTGACCACAGAAAAGTACCTACTTACACCTAAAAACTGGGAAATCTGGTCATCCCAACACCCCCACCCCACCCACTAAGCATGACTGGGATATCATATAGGGATATCAGTGACCTCAAAACTAGGTCATATGATACCTTTTCGTGATCAGGGTGACACCAGCTTGAAAATGGGTCACCTCCCGGCCAAAAATTTTGACGCTGAAATTTTGCCCAAAATCGCAATTTTTTCATGACCGCGGACCTGTCGAATTTTCGCGAAATCTCATGAAATTTCAAAACTGCCAAAACTCACTCAGAATTGCATAGAAACACTGCATATGAACTGCTGACCACAGAAAAGTACCTACTTACACCTAAAAACTGGGAAATCTGGTCATCCCAACACCCCCACCCCACCCACTAAGCATGACTGGGATATCATATAGGGATATCAGTGACCTCAAAACTAGGTCATAAGATTTAATAAAAATGGACATAAACAATTAAAACCTTGTAAAAAATTGATGGAATCAATTTCTATAAACAATTATGATAGAAAATGATACCAACAGCATATTTAATGAACCTAAGATGAAACTTTAAATTTTAAGGCGTCAAAATATGGCAGCATCAAAATCAGACTTTGCTTTAGGTGTCGGTCCGTCAGGCGTGTCTGAGAGATTTGGCATCAGCATGGTAAAATGTGGTGTGTTGTCGGTCCTTCTGACCGGCAACTTTACAGCTAAGGAAAGCAACATTTTCTCATGAAACCACTGGAAGTAACCACTGCAAGGAGTTTGTCTTAAAACCTCAAAGTAGGAAATTCCCTTCAGTCACAGTTAAATGGTTTGTGATTGGTTGCGTGATTCCTTATGTGCAATCGCAAACTCCATTCAAAATCTAACGGCCTTGAAAAGAAAAATGAATTTTTTGCTGCCTTGCGTTTAAAGTTGTGTTCAAACTGGTGATATTTTGATTTAAGCAAAATTTAAAATGGCTTTGTTGCCAGTGTTGATTTTTATCTCATGGAAAAAAATGGAAGTTTAACAAAGTTCCATGCAGGCCTGCCAAATCTCCGGATTTTTCCGGAATCTCATGATTTTAAGTTACTTTTCTGGATCTCCGGATTTCTAGTCAAAATCTCCGGATTTCTATGAAATTGCAAAAAATATAGATTAATTAAACCTAATTTAAAAGTTGTGATTGAACGTAATAGTTGTTCTCACGCAGTCGCACATTTCTCACTTTTTGTCCGGCGAAATTTCATTGCTTATAGGACTGAACGGCAAATTTTTTGGCCTTTTGCAGTCTGCAAAATAAGACATCTAAAGGATGGTTGGGCTACACCCCCCTCCCACACCGATCCACGCAAGAGTAGGAATAACATTGAACATGCGGGCTTGGAATAGGATCATCAGGAAAACATACAGACAATTCATCAGTTTCAGCATTCAATCAGTTTCGGAACATGTTTATAATCTTGATTTAAAAACTGAAAATTGGACAAGAAATCATTGTTGTTCTAGCACCATCACTCTGAATAAGAGAAATGCTGCAAGAACACCATGATTTCTTAACACATTTTCGAATTATAACTCAAACGTGCGGAACTTCTTCTTCTTCTTCTTTGTGATGTGCAGAACTCCTCTGGAGCATCATCGCACATTGAACTGATTGAATGCCGGAACTGAATAATTGAATGTATATTACTTTGCTTGGTGCTTACTATAACTGGAAACAGTTTACTTAGCTCTACTCCTCCTATGAATTTGACTTCGAATATTCTGCACAGCCATGTGGAAAATGGTGTTGTTGATTTAAGGGAGATAATCATATTATTGTGGTTTTGCTAAAAGACAGTATCCGGTATCATATTTCGTAAAGCTGATCAGTAATATATTACATGTATTTCCAATTACAATGTGTTGATGAGATAATACATAATATTTCCATATTTGATAGTGTCTATTTAATCAAGTCGCTACCGCAGCAAGTACATAATTATAGTCTATAGCAGTTGTTGGATGCAAGATTTCCTGAAAAGGGTCTCGTTTGGGGCAGTCTCAATGTAATTTCAACTTTTTGCAAATTGTTGCAGTCTGCAGTCTGCAGTGTATTTGTCATTTTCTGATTCCCGAGAAAATTAAATATTGCTGCCCATCACGGGAGTTCGCGCAACCTCACTGAAACCCTATGGATCCGGCCCTGCTATTGGCATAATATTCACATGATTATTATTAAAGCAGACCATTGCGACATGCAAAATCATGTGCAATTTAGATGTCCTTTTTTACTGTATTACAATTTACTTAAAGAAGATTTTTATCGTTGAGTGGGAATCATATATGCTTTGAGTAATTTATTGCCTTATGATTTATCGGCACCTGGTCCCAAGATTATAAAACTGAGAATGGAAACCAGTCTCAAATCTCAAGGATCTTATTGGCTGAAATGGAGACTTGTCGCCATTTCAGCTTATCAGATACTTGAGACTGGTTTCAAATCTCAGTTTAATAATCTTCAGCAATGGAGTACGGATATACGTTTTAATAGCTGATTTTTGACGAAAAGAAGTCAGATAAAAGATGTTTTAATTAGCGATTCGCCATTGATACTCCGACATCTCCGATCACGTGCCAGACTGCTTACAGGGCGTGCTACACGTAGCCGATAATCCAGTCCAGTCGCGATGAGTGGAAGTACTTGGAGTCTTCGTGATTTTGTCGAGTCATTGCCTCTGCCGAGTTTGTTTTTTTTTGCCGTAGCCGACATTATCCTTTCTAGTTATTCTCACGTAAAAGGACCCGTCACTAGATTGCTGTGATTGTGCGTGGATTTATGTGTATGCACTATGGTTATATTAATTGTCCCTATCGCCGATATTTATTTTAAAGTAAGAATACACTTATACTCGTTGATAATAATTGTGTCATGCTTTTAATTAGAAAATAAAATTACATTACTCCTAAACGCTTCATAACGGCCAATAACCCTATAATTAAATCCAAGCAAAGGCGAGATATTTTCTGACGCATGTTAGATTATCGATGTGTAATTCAACTCAATGACTTACCACCGAACATATAATAAGAAACTATTTCGAATCGGTGCTTTTTTGGCTAAGCGCATTTAGAGTCACCCCTTCAGTTTTAACTTGAATTTATGAGAAAGAAATGGGTCATGTCGATTCAGACCGGTATTACGAGTCTTCGCATTTCGACTTATCGCCAACTGTAGTTTGCAGTCGTAATTCGCATACTAACTTATACAGGCCTCTGCATTTTATACACATATGTCGAAATAAGAAAGTATTTACTAGTATACTATATCATTTGAAAACATACCCCTTTTGAAAATATCCGCATATGACACAGGCAGCCCAGCAACACTGAAAAGAGCTTTATAGAAATTAAACTGACAAAATTATCAAACTATAGTCCTGCTTTCAGCATTAAGCAGCATCTGAACTAACAAGTGACGAATATTACGACTTGTTGTTGCCGGGGTGCGCTTCAGTCTATCAACTAATAAGTTGTAAATCATAAATCTCTAGCTCCGCCACCGACAAAGTAGTGCAGCATGACATGGAGTCCAGCATTCCAGTATAGTGTTGTTTCGACAAAATAATCGAACTTCAGCTCAATTCGTGCCCACCAGTTTCAAACTGTAAGATTCAGCTGTTATTATCGTTTATTGTTCTGTTCACAATTTTAAAGAACTACTTAGGGACGGTACGACCCGGAACCAAAACCAACAATAGTGACACACTGTTTTGGCGCCAAAATATTACAAAGTGCGCGCGAGGATGCGTATAGGTTCTTTGTTACTAACTGGAGTACTATACCCAGTTAGCTTGAACGTGAAGATTACTTCCAGTTCAAATAAAAGTAAAGCGCGCATATCAGGAATTGCCACATCCAGAAGACACAGCCTCCCCACACAGCCAAGAAGAAGAGAGGAAGAGAGAGCATGGTTTATAAAAATTACCAATTTCAAAACAGACACCAGAATCAATTAACAAAAATGAGAACCGGAGTGTCACCGTCTTGGAACGGTCAGTGGCAAAACACAAAACAATTTGCCACTGGGGATTTAAACCAGGACATAATCACTGTACAAATCAATATCGATTAGTCAATTAGTTGTTGTTTTTTGTAGTCAATGTTGCTGTTCTAACAGCCATTCAAAAGATTGTAATTTGACACACTTTCCTTAATGTTGTGGCAAGAAATGACAACATTTAGGGTTGTTAATATAAGAGTCATCGGGATATGAACAACATTGATGGTTTTTAACTAAGCTGGCTTCAAACACTGAAAACTACCCGATTGTTTTTCATACGCCAATGAACTCGATAAAATATTGATTCAATCCTAAAGTGAAAACACAAAAATTGTTCGCGATAAAAGTAATTAGTATCTGAGCTACAGTGCCTTGTGGGCTTATGTGTGGGCCAAAAATCATCTAAGCACCTGACATAGGACCACCATCTTTAACTGGTCGCTCATCTGGTTGTTATTCCGCGTTCTTTTAGCTTACATTTTTAATCGGCAATTTATTACTTTTGGGTTCGTGTTTTCATTTTCATAAAATCTGGAATAAATACCTTTTTCATACGGTATTTTAAAAAAATGTATGTCGCCTTTCAAGGTTGCAATTTTCTCTTCCGGAAGAGTATCAAATCGTGCAAGCCATTAAAATTGTGCCCAAGGTTATAAAACTGAGCATGGAAACCAGTCTCAAATCTCAAGCATCTGATTGGCTGAAATGGCGACTGGTCGCCATTTCAGCCAATCAGATGCTTGAGATTTGAGACTGGTTTCCAATCTCAGATTTATAACCTTCATCCCTGGAATAACATCCATGCAAAGCAAGCGTGAAATGCAATCGGAAACAGTTCATTATGTACTTTAGAAGTGTCAAAGACTTCAATATACCCTTGTGACGAGTAGGGAAACAGGCCGTTCCGTACGTGTATTCTAATCACTGATTGATTTTTGCGTAAAAATGCATCATTTGATCCTAACTATTTCCCGCCTGTGATGAATGTTCTTTGTAGCAGCTGTAACTGCCGTGAAATTAATTATTTTTTATTCGATCGTCATTATATTGTAACTGTGATTTCATGATTACCGTTTTTTATCTTCCTTGATGGCGGTTAATCAACTGTTCCCCTAGACGTGTCTAATGATGCTAGGCTTGTTTTTCTATTTCCGTCCATCCTTCATTTTCAGTAACATTTATTATGGCATGTTTCTGTGTATTTTATATTGCAATGTTACATAGTACACCTCCTGAAAATCATTTTATAAAGATAATTAGAAAACATGAAAGGCGTTTGTGTTTATTATGTTGCTTAGATTGAAGAATTATTTTCATTAGTATAAAACTAAATATTATAGACGGCTTTCCTTATTCTAACAGGGTGGTTATTTGCAGTACAACATTAACTGAACAATGTTTAAAAATATTTATGTTTTTAGTTTAGTGCATGTGTTTATGAAAGCGTCAAAAGGGATACAGCTGTCGGTAATAACTGAACCGGATAGTGGTAAGATTTTGTTTACGTTGAATTCTCTTATATTCGTGGACATAAAATTACCGTGAATTCTCTTATACTCGCGGGCATAAAATTACCGTGAATTGTTATATTTGAGGGCATAAAATTACCGTGAATTCTCTTATATTCGCGGGCATAAAATTACCGTGAATTCTCTTATATTCGCGGGCATAAAATTACCGTGAATTCCGTTATATTTGAGGGCATAAAATTACCGTGAATTCTCATATATTCGCGGTCATAAAATTACCGTGAATTCTGTTATAATTGAGGGCATTAAATTACCATAAATTCTTTTATATTCGCGGGCATAAAATTACCGTGAATTCTGTTATATTTGAGGGCATAAAATTACCGTGAATTCTCTTATATTCGCGGGCATAAAATTACCGTGAATTCTCTTAAATTCGCGGGCATAAAATTACATTGAATTCTCTTACATTCGTGGGCATAAAATTACGTTGAATTCTCTTACATTCGTGGGCATAAAATTACGTGAATTCTCTTATATTCCTGGGCATAAAATTACGTTGAATTCTCTTACATTCGTGGGCATAAAATTACGTTGAATTCTCTTACATTCGTGGGCACAAAATTACGTTGAATTCTCTTATATTCGTTGGCATAAAATTACGGTGAATTTCCTTTATCGTTGGCATAAAATTACTTGATTTTCTGTCAAATGGCATATTTGAGGGTTCAGTCATAATTTCAAAAATTAGTACCCAACATTGGATACGTTGACAGTGTCTGTTTACAGAAATAAGAATGTTCGTTTCTATAATTTTCTAGCTCTATATTTTTTTCTTTTTTTTTACGTCTTTTAACTTTGTTCTTGTTTTAAGTCAACAAGAAAGTAATCTTCCTGAATATCTAAAGTTTTCGATATTTGTATCTAGAATTCTTAAAGAAAATTTAATGATATCCAAAATTTTTGTGGTGCATTTTATTTCCTTATACTTGCTAAAATAATGTAATCATTTCAGGCCTTATTCGACACAATTCCATGATAAACTACATATATTTCAAGTCCAGCGTCACGTGGGACGAGGCGCGGTCGATATGTCGTGGTATCGGTGGCGACCTGGCTAAGATAGACTCGTCCGAAGTTAGAGACCAGATCGCCGCCCTGGCATTCGACAAATATCAGACCAATATTTTGTAAGTGTGCACTAGTCTTTCTTTTCTAATTCGACTTTAAAATCATAGTTTCGTTTATTTTAACAATATATTTTTGCATCTGGACGTGCTCAAAGTGTACTGAATTGTTTTCGATAATTTCGCAAAACTGTACAGAATGATTTTCAAAATATAATTGTGAATTTCAAAACCATCTTAGGTTATTTCCGTGTTACAGTGAAATCGTTCCCCCAGATAAAAGTCGTTATGTCTCTATATTTTTGACGGTTTTATCTTAATATAACCACTTTATGATATTACAAGGTCGATTTATGACATTTATGACAAAGTATTTTACTAAATAACGTTTAAAATAGTGTGCTCATGCAAACGTCACAGACTTACGATTTGCAGTATTTTATTTTATATCTCACAATTGTTTTGCCACTGACCGTTCCAAGGCGGTAACCCCTTGGGTTCTAACTTTCGTTAATTGTTTGTGGCGTCCATTTTGAAACTGATTTTTTAAATACCATTTTTTGTAATGCTCTCTTTTCCTCTCTACTTTTTGGCTGTGTGGGGAGGCTGTGTCTGCTGGATGTTGCCATTCCTGATATGCATATTTCACTTTTTTCACAAACCATGGTTTACAATTAAACTTCCCCGAAATCTGAACTTGAAGTCAGTTCTAACGATGTTCGTTCTGAAGCATTATTTTGTTGTTGTTTTTCTTTCATAGTTCAAGCGATTACTGGGTGGGACTTGTGGATGTGACCAGCACAGACCGTGTTTGGGTTTCAGACTGTTCTACGCTAAACTACACAGCAAATTTCCCTGATGTGTTTAAGAATACAGAACTCTGCTTTCGCCTGAAAGCATCGAGCCACCTTGGAGAGAGAGTGAAATGCACCAACAATGAGGCGTTTATGTGTCAAATCAATTCAGGTTAGTGCAAAACTTTGTTTTTAAAAAGTAAAAGTGCATATCAGTAATGGCCACTTAAAACAATTTAACACAGATTCCCCATACAATCAAAAATGCAGAGAGAGAAAAGAAAACATGGGTGTACTATGATCAATTTCAAAAAGGATACCACAACCAACGAAAATGAGAACCCGAGGGGTAACCGCCTTAGAACGGTCAGCGGCAAATCATTATGCTAAAGGAGGTTTTAATCATGTTCTATGAAGCACCAACCACATACTTACACAAAACAGTTCTCAAATGAAAAACTATTCAAGTTGACTTAGTGAATTAGCTCCAACCCACCCAATCGGACAATTTTCGTAGCAGTATAAAAGCAGTTCAGCAACCATTGGTGCACAATTAGTACCCTAGGGGATGCATGTTATGTATTATTAATAGAGTTACCAACCAAATCGAACTTAAAATAAAGTCATTTAGGAAAAAGAGCGACTATTATTACTTGTCCATCGCGTGACTGTCTAGTTACCGTCAACGTTCTACAAATTGTATGTCGGTGCTTACCCCATACCCACCAAAAATAAATAAATAAACGCAACCTGTTACAATTCTAATTGTAACGAAAGCGTGCAGGATAAAAGTAAGTTTTGCTTTTAAAAGTAATAAAGTAACGAACTTAAGACCAACATTCTTTCTCTCATCAAGGAATTCCGTGTGAGTACGTACCCCGGTTAAGAACTGAGGTTCTTTCCGTTGGTACCAACATGTCGAGTTGCCAACAACAATGTACCAGCGCGACGTCTTGCTGGGCTGCGGTGAAACTTTCCCCAGACAGCTGTATTATGTTGGCACTGACTGGAATGGGTGTTGGTACATTTGACATTACTTCAAAATTCTGTTTGAATGGTGAGTTCATTGTTATTGTATCATTTTAAAAGGCAATATAGCATTTAGGCATTTATGATTCGCAGTGATGAAATGAAAATAAAATTGCTTTAGATTACGATAAGAAATTGTTAGCCAAAAAAATAACAGTCTTCAGTTTTTACGAAACAAGGTGACGCTGTACTTCCAGTGTCCATGAAACCTATACATTTTGTCTAAAAAATTGTTATACATGTATATGTTTCAATTAGTGACCAGAAACACGAGCAGTCTTTCACCGGTACCAAATAGTAACGCTATCCCAAACCACGGCTGTTTTATCAACGGTAAGTCTGTTATGAATTTTATTCCCAAATTTATTTTACATATTAATATTTAAATTCCACGTTAACCTTTTACTACATATATATGGGTTTTATCGAATGTGCAAACAGTGTAAATCCAGACCAGCCGGCACATCTTTGTCGTCTTATCAGAATTTACATTGTTTCGCTTCTTGGTCAAAAATCGCTGAATAAATTAATATCGAAATGTGTAGATACTGATCAGACGGTGCGGATGTTTCTTCAGATCTGGATCTAAAGTGTTCGCCCATGAATAAGAGCCATATGCCAATGTGTAAGGAGGTCAAAATTAATCTATTACATCCGTGGAAAAAATTCAGTTGTTTTGTCTTGAATATAAAAAAAACGTTTTCAGAAGATAAAAAATTTCGAAATTCAATGTAAAGTTTAAGTTTTTGTACAAAATATATTTTTTAAAATGTTTTAAAGAGGTTTGTCAATACTTTCTGATACCGTCGTGACATCACTTCCGTAGCACTTTAAATGTAACGGATAAGTCATTGGTAGCGAACATAACAAATGATCATACAAAACAACGGATTCAATGTTTTATTTTAGCGACCAGCACGACTATCGTACCAGCACCTACAACGACAGCAGCTATAACGCTGTCTCCTTCGTCCACAGACATCACGACATCCGTGTTAGGTTGTACCCAAACTGCGCCGATATTGACAACAAACTTCGTGACAGTGCCTTTAACAACAACACAATATGTCTACGTCACACAAAGCATTGCGTACACAGAAACAGTAAACGTAACACAAACTGTTACTGAAACAGAAACCTCCAATTTAACTATCACAAGTACTGACGTAAGTTACGTCACGGTGACGGTAACAGACACAGAAACTATTGACGTCACACGGACTATTGCAATTACGTCAACAATTAGCGTAGCCTCATCGGCTGGCGACAATTTCACTCTTGAAGAAGCTGAAGATATTGCTTTAGAAATAGTTAAAAACTTAACTATAAATGCCAAACAGACGTCAGCACACAAACGTAAACTAACGAGTGCCGACGATAGACGTACGTCCGTCCACTTTATGGGCTACGTCGGTATTTTATGCGTTGTTGTGCCGCTGTGCCTTTTAATATTAGCCGACGTGAAGACGATTTTCATGGACAGCGTTCTGTACCAATTCATTAATAAAATGAGGCAAAACACCTACAAAATAGTTTAAACAATGAACAAGCTTTCATTGAGTCTTCCATCCATATATCAACTTAATATGTGTAATATTCAACATGTATAAATGCGAACCCACGGAAAAACTCGAGAGCGCTGAAAAGAACCGTTCAGGTGCGTAGCTGCCTAAACGAAAGTACACGGCTGAATCAGAATGTGCCGAATTGCAGCATTGTTTTCAAAAATTTTCCGGCGGATCGGCATGCTTCCGGACCACGTAGCACAATTCTGAATCTGAAAATAGCTCTAAATGCGCCCCTGCTGATACATATTACTTTACCGTAACTATTTTTTTCAGAAAATTGAACACGCTACGAAACTTTATTTGTCTTTAGTCTTGCCGATCTGTGTAATTAAAAAGTGATGTACACCCCTGTCCCAACCTCGGCGACAACCTATAGATAAAGTAAAATGTCTTTGATATTGAAAACAAAAACAACAACAATAAAACAACGCCAGCTGATTTTCCAGTACGACTGTTTTCATAGCATTGTACACGTATTATGGTTTCATTGTTTTGTTGTTATTACACATACGTCGTATATAAAATGAATACCCTTAAACCTTTTTTGTAAAAGATTTTAGCCTGGTCCGGGGCTGTAGTCGGGCGATGGTTCGTTTCACTGACACCGCAGCCGTTGCTATAATTATTATAATATCCCATCATAAGAATATCATATCATCTACATGAACAAAACAACAATTTAGTCGTAATTAATATCTCAAGTAATAATGTCCATAATCATCCCCTCCACAAGCTCTTGTCTGGAATCTTATGTCTGGTGGAATTACGTACAATTCCATCAGAGACATAACAGAAATGTCGTTCCTGACATGTTGTTTTTTTTAAGTCTCTACTGAGCTATTTCCTCCTAAAGTGTCAGTTCTTCTACGGGTTGCCGAACAAAGGTAAACCTGCACTCCTCAGTTTTCATATTGCACTGTTTTATGAACGATATTGCCGAACTTTAATTCTGTTCGCGAATCATCTTGTAAGTGACAGTTACAAAATAAAGCTTTAATTTATCTCTAAAATCGCGTTTTCCCGAAATTCGCCCATTTTAGTGGATTTCGTAGTGTCATTATTTTAAGCGTTCTCCCCAGGTAAGCATCCAGAGGCTCGACTGTCTGGCTCACAGGCGTGGCTCTGCTCTGCAGTTTGGGTCTCTGACACAGTATTTCATACTGACTGACAGTGGTTATACCCCTTGTCGATACAATGTAGCACTTCCTCGATGATGGAATAAATGTACCTAAAAATATTATAAGCAGTTTATATCAAAATATTATTTAAAACTGATATATTGAGATTTTTTAGAAACAAAATATATACTCATTTTACCTTTTATTCCATATAATATATTAATTATTCGGGTTTCATGGCTTTAATGTGCGACCAGTGTAGATCCAAATGAGATGTCACATCCCAGCCATCTGGAATGGATCTACAATGGTCGCATCTTGGTCAAAAATAACCTAATGAATCTATTAACTTAAAGCGAACAGTGTAGATCCTGATCAGACGGCGCAGATGTGCCGGCTGATCTGGATCTACTGTTTGCCATAGCCAAAGCCTATGGAATAAGTTCTCGAGGAAAGTGTGAGTCAAATCATTATTTGAAGTAAATTTTTATCGGCCACGATGTAACAAAGTTCGATGAACAAAACCCCATTCCAGAACTCGCTGTATATTAAGCATGGTAAAAAGAGTATTTTATCCGATGCAATCAAAACTGAATGTTACTCCTCGATTTGACCGATAGAATATTATTATCATTATTAAGTAAACACTACCTAGACTTTGTGTCATTTCGGGCGTGAGGCCCCTTGCAATGTACATTGGTTCTCCGGACCTTGAAGTCCCGCTCTGTACGGCACGGCTCGGCATCTGACCATTAGAACAAGCAACCCACTGGTACCCCTGCATACCCCACCGGGCCATCAACATCTCTGGTGAAACTTGTCGAGGCGACAACTGGTATTGAGACTGCACAGTATAACCTAACGCAGTTCCTCTGGGTGTTAAATCGCGATTCTGCGACCGTCCTGTATAATGAAACATTATATGTACACTAATAAGTGCCCTGACGATCTAAAGACTCAGGAAATATGTAACAGTAATTATCTTCGACAATGCAGTCATAAATACAAGGTGTTTATTTCAAATGCGTTTCTTAATTTTTTTACAATTTGTGCGCAGTTTAATTTTCTGCACGATTCATTGATTCCGCACGAAACTTACTACCTAGAAAATTGCTTTAACTTACCTTCAAGTTATTTTAGGGTAAAAACATATTTACTTTTAATATATTTAAAATGCAATCAACAAATAAAAATCTTTTTTCTTGCACAAATTGACAATTTTTTTCTTAATTCTTTTGCATCAAAATGACATTATGCTCAAAATTAGGTGGGTGAAAAGTGAAGAAAAAATCTTGCATCAAAATACAAGAATCTGCATCTACAGACATTCCTAAATAAAAATCTATTAACGGACATCAATAATAAAAAAACAACAACATATTACCCGTTAAAAGAACATAATCTGTTCTTTCAGACGCTTGTCTCGAAAGCGGCGTAGATTTTGGCCGTGGCATAGTGTGTTGTTATTTTGTCATCAGCTTGGTCGTTTGTTTTGTCAGTATTTCATGGGTTCGAACTCAAAATTTAGCGGTTTCATAAAGGTGCCTGGTCACGTATCGGGATGAAAGTAATATTTGGGGCACGCCACGGGAAAAGGTACATATTTTGTGACATTTTAGTTGTTACTATATCTTGAAAGAACTTACAATAATATATTGTTTTCTCATAACTAAAAAGTGATTTTGTTACGCATTTTTTTAATAAAATGGTTTTTTTTTACCGCGAAATGCATAATAACAAATGTCGTCTGCTCAACTTTATGACGTCATTTCAAGAATTGACGTTAACCGACCGAAGGTACCTTTTCCCGTGACGCGCCCCATTTGGTTTCAAATATCAAAATTTATATTGTAGAAAAAGTAGATGTGATATTATATTCTTATCAGTCAACGTGTTATTTGAATATATTTAAGGCCAACGTGTTACAAACGCAGTAAAATTCACTGGCATCAGATTTTAAAATAAACTGTTAAGTCCATAATTTCGGAGTAACGCTGTCCTTTTCAGTTATTTATATGCATTATAATAGTGGTACAATATATAATCACCACAACTGAAATATTGAAGTATTCCACCAAGAACTGTGCAGCTGTAATAATTTGGTGCTCAACACTATACATGTACTTCATCAAAAGAACAACAACATTTTCTGAAATAAACTGTTGTGTCCGAATTCAGTCTATATCCAAAACCAGTTACACTGTTTTCTTGGGCAAATAATCGGAGGTAATTTCACAAAGAAATTAAATCGCAATACCACTGTTTATTCCAATGTTTATAGCATTGAAACATTCATTTCGTGATCAATTTAACTTAATACCACTAATTTCCACTTTGAAAAAAAATCTTATCAGCCTTTGGTGTCGAGTTGCATATAACTTTTTTCAACTGTAATTAACCTGTTTCAAACGTCGGGTTCATAAATTTGCTGAAAGATAATGTTTAAAGATATTGATCTCACTTCAGTAGGTATGGATCGAAAATCTTCATAAATGACAAATGTATACAAAGAGTTTATAACATACCAACTGTGATATGTATTACATAAACTCTGGAGCATAGCGGTCTTTTAAATTTTAATCAATGTTAATCTGTACAAACTTTTATTAAATGTCAATACTTATGAACAATATTATTGTTAAAATGTGTGCAGAATAAAGCATTAAGAATAAGTTTTAACTATCATAGTTTCGTGATTATTTGCAATTACTATCGGTAACTAATGTAATTAACTTTGTCATACTTTAAATTGAAATGATATTGTGTCCAATGGTATTGAAGAATTTTTCAAATTTATTTCTATAAATCAGAACTTGAATGATTTGCAAAGTAATTGAATTAATTTACTTGAATAGGTTTTTCTTCAAATTTTAAAGTATGAAATATATATAAAATTAACTTTCAAGTAAAATCACGAGTTTAATAATAAAAAGAAAAACAGTTATGTATTTTTTATTTATTCATAAACAGTAAAAAAAGATGCAACAATATTCATGAAATATAAAATCACACATTTATGCAAAGTTAGTATGCCATTTTGTTCAAAGGGCATTGTCAAAGTTCTATATTAAATCTATCAACCTCTAACATTAAAGCTATGCCTATAAAAGATATTAGATTTGATCATTTTAGTACCTATAGCATGTTCTGTGATATTTGGAATGGGAAGAATCTATTTTCGTAAAATAAACCCTGATGCCCAATAAAATGATGGCACCCATGCACCAGCAGGCTGGTCTGGATCTATCTGATCGCACATACATAGGAGCCATATCCCACAGATTAAAGGGTATGTTAATGTGGGAACCAATCAGAATCGAGATTCAAATCACATGATTCAATTCAACCAATGGCATCAATCCAACGCCATTCTTGTTTGCTTTTAATAAGTCACTAAAACCACTGTTAAAATCAGTATTCTAAATAAAGAGAATTGGTTTACTTAACACCCTGTGTAGTGTTACCAAAGAATCTTTAAGCATGGTCTAGTAATTCAAATTGACAGACCCTGCGTTAAGGCACCTTAACATTTGACATGATGCCTAGTAAAATGCCTTCATTTACTCCTGAATCTGTCCTGATGCAAAAATGTCACACTGTGAAGGATTAGAAAATCAAATTTCTTAATGGATGTAAGTGATAACAATACTGATGTAGCTCTATTATTGGTCGTCTGCTTCTAATTCAATATCAAGTCTATTTCAAATTAGATTTATCAGATTAAAACTAAACTGCACATATTTTAATGTTTTTTAAAGCGAAAGCAGGTGCCGTTGTAAAACGATCATGTGAAATATATGCCAAGTCCACCAATGTGATGCTTGTCTTTACCCGGTCCATGTTCATTTGCAATTATTTATAATGAGATGCCTAGACCTTTTACAATCGAAGAACAGAGGGGGGATAAAACATAAGGTTCTTTTGTCTTCTGGTATTCAGAATAATATTATTAATGAAAAGTAATACCCCTCATTAAGACACCGCACCAATAAGAACACTATTTCAGTATCCCTTTTACAGATTTGCACTATTATCCACCTCAGAATTGAGACCACCTCACTATAAAGACCATTAAAGTCTAGTCCACAGGGCTCTCACTAGAGTGAACAGACTTCTCCCTTCTTTGAGCTATGGGAGGAAGTCATTTTGTATAGACAATATGGTAAAAGAATGCTGTTGTGTGCAAACTTCTTCATAATTCAATAAAATTAAGACAAAACTTCTATCTGATTTGCAAGTCTAGTGAGAGCCCTTGTCCAAGAGGTGGTCTTAGTAGAATATTTTTACTGTATCATCCATATTATTATTATTAACTCAATATAGGCATTAAAAACTGAATCAATGACACCCCCTACAAATTTTAATTTAAAGGTTAACTTTGTAGGGGTCTTGCAATTATCAATTAACCAATTGTTGTTGAATGGCCAAGTCCCAATTTCCAAATCACATGTTGAAACCAGTAAGTAAAATTTTTTCCAGGTCTTTGACAAAAATTGGACAATAAAACCAATCTTACTTTTAATACAAAAAAATTATATAAATAATCTGGATGAAAATATTCACAACTAAGTTAACTAACAAACATCACAATAAATACAGTAAATCTAGTGGCTTTCAATAAAATCATGATAATCTGATAAAGACCCCTTAAAAATTCTCAGCTTGTTTCTAATGACTCCTGGTTTTCAAAAGCTATTGAAATCCCTGCTTACAGCATTTGAGACAAGGAAACTATCAGATCTATTACGGTGCAACAATAAAATTAAAGCCCGCTGAGAAAACTCAGTGATATAGTCCATATACCTATCTTCAGCAAATTTGAAGTATATGATACAAGTACAACAAAGTTCACTGGACGGAAAAATGGCACAACAACATCTCTTCACAATACTCTATATAAATGACTTTTATTGCCTTGGAGAAGAGTGTAGATCCAGATCAGCAAGCACATCCATGCTGTCTGATCTGGATCTACACTATTCACTTCTTGATTCATTAGATTATTTCTGACCAAAAAAACAAACAGCACATATCCTGATCAGACCATACATATGTGCTGGCCTACCTGGATCAACACTTTGCCCATGCAACAAAAGTACTGTAGAACTGTTTTTATTCGTGTTAGTTTTATTTTCACTAATATTCGTGAATCTCTTACCTCGCAAGTTCATATATATCGCCAATATAATTATGATGAGTTTCCATATATCTGACAATAAGTATATCCAAAAATAAGCAACTTGAAATAAAACTGTTAATCACTTCAAATGTCACATATAAATCATATAGACTGACAATGCCGCGAAGTCATAAAAAAGCAAATAAGGAAAATAACTGATTTCTTTTACAATAATCGTGAAAAATTTGACTGAAATTTAAGCATTTTACAGTATATGGAGTACAGGGTTAACTCTTTTAATATACATGCATAACATTGTTCTAAAAAAGTCAACTATATTTTTAATTGCTCGAAGTCCTATTTATACCAAATAATATGTAAATCATGCAATACAGATGATGGTAATGTCATTGAGCATAATAAAAGAAAAATGTGTAAATGACAGATGTAACTGCATGTGAATTCCTGCAAATCACCCACATCCCAAAAATTAAACCTTTTCTTTAAAGTATTATAAAACTGGTTTATTGATACATTGATCTAACACACCAGATTTTGTCAAAAGGCATTTGAATCCTGCAAATCTGTCAATGCCATCAAGACTCATAAGCTGACTCATTGCAAGTGTTACATGTACACTTTTCAACAACATTTTTAGGAATTTTCAGAGAACTAAATTCACATGTCATTGTAACTTGTGCCCAAGATCATAAAACTAAATCTGGAGATCAGTCTCAAATCTCAAGCATCTGATTGGCTGAAATGGTGACCAGTCGCCATTTCAGCCAATCAGATCCTTGAGATATGAGACTGATCTCAAAACTTAGTTTTATGATCTTGGGCCCTGTCTGTAGAGTAATGCACTCTCCTTGTTTAACACTTTACTCCATATTTACTCGTTTTTACGTTTGTGCGACTAGTGTAGATCCAGATCAGCCGGCACATATAACATCTATACAATGTATATACAACTTTCAACAAAACATAAAAAACACTGAAATAGAAGAAATAAAACACTAGATATAATTGACCTTTGATTCTTGACAAATTTAAACTTGGTAAAGAATGATAATGGGAGTATGTACTATTTGATATGAAAAACATGTATAACATATGTAATATGTAAACAAATATAATGGGACTATCAATCAGCTATCCAGAACAACAGTTCTTAAAAGTTAAAGATAAGCAATTGTTTTAGGTGAAATGAAATGTCTGTTCACACATAATTCTACATGTACATATCAAAGTTTTAACATCACATAAAATTACAGTATAAAATCTCTTTACCAACAGACTGTTAATGGCCATCTGTGGTTGTCTGATCAAGTTAATCATGTTTTTTTTCCACTTTAACTATGTGATATTGTTGATTTTGGGTTTTCCAACCTTGCTTAACTCCTACTCCATATGTACGCATTGCAATACAAGTGCAATCAGTGTATATCAAGATAAGCTTGCACATATGTGCTGTCTGACCTGGATGTACAATAGTCGCATTTTGGTAAAAATAACACTAATTAGTATAAAAGCAAACAGTGTTGATCCTGATCAGATACATGGATGTGCTGGCTGATCTGGAGCTACACTACTCACCTATTCAATAAAGACATATCTATGAACTAATGGGTTAAAGAGATTAGAGAACAATTGTGCAAAATAATTAATATAAGATGGAACACAACAAAACTGAAATCATGGTAGTTCAACTTTTCATTACAAATACAAACACAATCAATAAATAACAAAACACCCCTTATGCCATTTTAACTAAATTAATACATTATTACAATATAAATTCTATAAATGCCATAATTAATTATCTTCAATATAAATTAAATTATTCCTTCATTTTTTACTAAAGTAACACCTATTGCTACACCATAAAAATATTTTACACTAAAGGTTTACCGGTCGACCAGTTATGATGACCCCATCAACTTGAGCGAATAAGTCCGAATTATAATGCGTAGTTCAATATAAACAGAACAAAATATTCGCTGGCCCGCAAGTCTACAACCAAATAATCTGATAAGGAAGAATAAGTACTGTATTATGGAAAATACCATACACTTGCAGAGGGACATGTGGAAGCTCTGACAGGTCTATTTACACAGGACTTGCCAACCAAAATCTCATATTAAAGATATTTTCAGACAATTTCTATACTTTAGGTATATTTCACTAATGGCATTGTAGATGACTTAAAGACACATATACAAATCTGTGCAGAATGTGCTAGCTCCTTTCAGGAGGTTTATTTAAGGAATGATTCTTATTTTGGTGCGGTTCATGCAGATTGGACGTGCACGCGAGAGCTGGCAAATCCATAAAGCGCGCTAGCGCTTTATGGTAAATTTGCCAGCTCTCGCGTGCACGTCCAATCTGCATGAACCGCACCAAAATAAGAATCATTACTTATATTTACATTTTATTCATTTTTTTCTTTAAATAAACTTAAGTCGAACGCTTTCAAAAATTAGTATTAAGTGAAAAGGGTGAGTAATACGTGGGAGTTTTCAATAGTAACAGCCATGACGTTACTGACGTCATTACGGGTCATGCGGTTCATGCAAAATGAACCGGATGTTTTTAAATGAAGAAATCAATAGGAATGTAAATATAATACACATTACTGCTATGGAGTATGGACTGATATACACACAAAGACATCTGTTGGATCTTTTGATTACCCAAATTGAAGGTATATATTTAATTAAAGGGAGATAATTCAATTTTAACTTCAGATTTGAATCCATGCAAGGATACATGTTCGTGGCAGTTAGATACATATAAATGAGAAAGGATAAAAAAGGGGCAATATATGTAATTCTGTCAGATTTTACCCTGACATAAAGATTATGACACTTATAAATTTAAGGTTTGACAAAGTGATATGCAAGTCTCAACTGGCAAATTCATACCATGTTTCAATGATGGACGGATCAACTGAGTGAGACAAAGTGATCCCTAGATCTATACATGTTGCTCCCCTTCGCAATTTTCTTAGAAAAGAGCGACACACAAAAAGCAACTGGATAAACAATCTAATTTTCAAATTCTATGGAATTCCCTCTTCAAATAGTATGGAATTCTCCTTTTTCTGTGTGTGGGTTGATCAATAAAGTGTTGAATTTATGAAATCCTTTCTCTATTCCTGCTTTATCTGATGCTGAACATCCATGAATGACCCACGCTCTTTCCTGGGCATCCAACTCAAATATCTGTTTTATCTGAAATTGACAAAGATATTGATGGTCTTAAAAGCAAAAATTTACCCTTTCCTCCATATATATCCCTTTACGGCATGAGCACACAATGTAGATCCAAATCAGCTTGGACATCCGTGCCATCAAAACTACATTAGTTACCTCTTGGTCAGAAGAAAGAAATACTCAAAGAATCTAAAAGCAAACCCTGTAAATTATGATAAGATAGCAAATAATGCCAGCTGATCCAGATCTACGCTATTCACAAACGGATAACAGCCATACCCTGTGGCACAAAGGGCTAAATACTCTGCTACTATAAAAACTAAATCATTACTTAACATTCAATATAGCGTATTCCATTGTATATCACACGCATCTGTGTAAAAAACCAACAAACCTGAGATTCACTCTTTGCCCCTGGTACATCCTGGTAGTTAGCAAATACCAACAGAGGAAGTCTGTCTAACTCATGGTGACTAAGAGCCTTGTCAAATTCTGTCTTTGCAATCTCCATCGTTTTATCATCAGCCGAGCTGTCCACAACGAAGATAACTCCCTGCGCACCTGTGTAGTATCGGTCCCAATATGGTCGTACATTGTCCCCACCTAGATGACAAAGTTATCAACAATAAAAAGATGAAAAACGATCTAAAGTGTTTTTCACAAAATACTATCTTCTTAAAATCTGTTTTGATATTTTTCCATGAAATAATATGGACCATGCCTCATGTTGTATGTCTGAAGGTCTGAAGGGAAGCTTTTACTAATAGATAGATTTACAATTATTGCAAATTCATGTTTAGCTCTCAGCACTGGTTAATCACAAGGCTTTTTTTACTGCCTGGGGAAGGGGCCCATGTACTATAATTTTGGGGAAAATAGCTTGATTTTTTTCTCAAAAGGGGAATAAAAAAACCTGATGTAAAGTTACTTTTTGGGGAAAACTGCATGATTTTAAAGAAATTTTCTGAGGGGAAGGTGCACATAAACAGCCCCTGCTACAGAAGGAAAAAATGCCCTGAATCAAGAACACTGCTAAGCGAGATATACATCACAGAAAAAAAGGGTCTTACAATACCTCCAGCAAAACAGGCATATAAGATCATTAGTCTCTTACCTCCTAGTTCTTTAACATCCAAAAAGCATTCATCAAACATCAGAGCCTTAATACTAAACCCTGAAAAATAAAACACATCAAAATTAGATTACCCTAGTGGTTTTTATCTATGGCAATATTGATATGTACACAGAACATATTGGTTGTGACTTGAAAAAGCATTTTTATGTTTATACTTCTTGCAAGGTTTTGTGCTAGTTAAATGCTAGACATTTGAAGTGTTTGACTGAAATCTAAATTGATAGCTTTTGAGTTACGGGTTATTTCTGACCAAGAAGTGAAAAGTGCATAATTTATTCTCATCAGATATGCCAGATAATGTGGATTAACATTGTTCACAAAAATGACTAAAGGTGTATATAATATATTGAGTAAACATTTAAGAAACTATTGGATGGTTTACAATGTTCAACATTTTCCAACAAAATAACTTGCTCATAATTTGTATTTTGTAAACTGTTACATTTAATAATTATGGCTACTCAAAAAAGCAAACTGTAGATCAAACAATTTAAAAACAGTGATCTCACCAACAGTTGGTTCAATTTCATCTGTGGATTCACCGCTAACTCGTGCCAGAAGAGTACTTTTGCCACTCTTTCCAAGACCAAGACACAATGCTGTAAAATTAGGTCTAGTTGGAGGAGGACCCCGACAACATAGTCGTCGAAAAAACTGCAAAAGAACACATTTCTAGCAGTTGTAACTTGGAGTGTTATTACTGCATTAAATTACATTTGTATTCAAATACAAAATACACTGCTGACAGCTGATTCCTGCGCACATAAGTGACAATTCATGTTAAGTTTTCTAAACAAGAGCCAGGGATAGGGTTGAAAATGTAATTAAGTAAATTATGATAACTTTGAGAAAAACCGGCATACTCTAGTTTCTTAAATGCAATTAAATAGACAATTTTTTTCTTGCAAAAGTTGACCACTATTTTTGGTAACATTTTGGAACATTGTCTTTTTATCTTACTACAATTCTGTAGTACAATTTTGAACTGATTATTGTTGTCCCTATTGTTATTTACCTTTTTAAAAAATAATTCGCAAGACTCTAGTTGTTACACATAACATTAAACAGTTAAACTACACCCACGATCAATCAAACTTAATCATAATTTGATCACATATTTATTCATAATCAATCATTAGAATGATTATTATTACTGGTCAGCTAATTATTACCCTACTACATTAATTTTCTTCCCTTTTGTTTAAGGTAGGATACCTGTAATGGGCACTTTTATGAATCATAAATATATTTATACCACGGTGAAGTACACCACTTGATTGACTTATGTGCACATTTTCATAAAGTTTTGCCGTAAAACATCATAGTTTTTAGCAATTTTGCATTTTTACTCCTCTCGGCCAAATCCGTCTATGTAAAATCAGGACCTGGGAACAATAAATACAAGTGAAAATTGGATTTCTTGACTTTTCATCATATAATTCAGGTTTATTTGATTCAGAGATGATCATTTAAGAAAAAGAAAATGAAGACAATGAAAGTTGTGCAAGCAAATTGTATTTTTTGACCATAAATTATGACACAATGCCACTGAAAATCAACAATTTTATACAAAACGAATTTCTATCACACAAAAATAATGAAAATTTTGACCACTGGACATGTTGGGGCATTAAAATTATGCTTTTAGAAATTGTTTTTGATATGTTATTAATAAACTGGGTAAATTTCATGACATGTTTCCATGTGCTTTTTTGAGAAAATAGCCATCTTAATGTTATGGTGTCCACAATTGCTAAGAAAAAAAATTATTTCAAAAAATGTCTATTTCACATTCCTAATCATCACAACACCAAAATAGGTTAAAAATCAAATCACAAAAACTAATGGTTAAATCTAAACATGTACCTTGCCAGCAATTAGTATAACCATGTATTTATCTAAACATGATAATGAAAAATCTTCAATGGACAGTATTTGAACAATGTGTATCAAACCTGTTGTTTGAGCTAGAAAATGCTTCTATGAAAAGATACTTTTAGTATACTCTAAATAATTATGAGTTTTTACTTCAATCAATACACTTAAACATAATTAACATATTAAAAGTGTCAATTATATGTAGTCTAGATAAAAGAATAGCAAGATTTTAACCCATGGTTCATATAATAACATATTTGGTCACTTCAAAAACGAAGCTAGTGTTCATCACCAACCACTACAAATCACTTTGAGAAATAAGCTGCCATTTTTGGAATGACTTCATGTAAGACTTTTTTTGACATTTGTCACCCTTGGTGCACCATCTGAATTCTTATTGGTGAATATATCCCTTACACCATCTTTGCTAGATCTCCTATAAATGGTTTTAAGGTGGTGAATGTTCAGTCCCAAGCCAGCGATATTTTTAACTGTTGTGATCTTACACACACTGGATGATACCAGGCAATGTAAAGATGACATGTTCTTTTCTTGATTATACAACATGGAGTTGTAGACATCTGAAGGTGGATAGCTATAACCAAGTAGTTCTTTTAATGACAACAGATTGAGCACTGAGTAGAACCAGATCCTTTAAGGATGTGACATCTGCTATGGCATTATTTGCCTCATAGGTGATTCCAAGGAGATTTGACACAAGATCTGCTTGCTTATGAGAACACTTAGGGCAAAGTTTCCTAAATATTGAGAGGGAATCAATCATTCCGACACAGCATTCGAAAAAAAAATTCAGTTTGCTGACTGACTGAAAGCTATTTATCAGTATAGGGAAGTCAAACCAAAGTCCATTGTGTGCCACCAGTATAGGGTTCGGAAACTTTCTTAACCAATTACAAAAGTGGTCCAGAGAATAGTCCAATTCCTTGCTGTCAACTTGCTTTCCATGCACTGTCATTTGACTGTCAGACACTCTAATCCCAGTAATTCTCTCAGCATCAGGTGCAATATGGCTGGTGGGTAAAACATACTGGTTGAAAGTGGCACCAGTGCTGAAAGCTGATGCTGCTATTTGGAGTATATCTGGCATTTGTCCAAAACGAACTGTAATAAAATTGAATTGATTACTCAATTGCATCAAGCAAAGCCCAATGTAAAATCAGTAACATATGGCGGGTTGGTTTGAGGACCTCACATTCATATGCTGACTTAAGTTTGAACACACTCAAAGAGCTAACAAATGAAATTTGTAACTAAGTGCCAGTTTAGTTCTTTAGCAATATATAGCTACAATATATAGCTATTTCTGGTGGAGAAAACAACATTTATGTTGAAAAGCAGCATGGTGGCTTGTTGTTGGTTAGACATGAAAATAATACTGGTTCATCCCAGGAATCGGGTGTTCGATGCTACATACCATCTGTATGTAGCCTTTCTTTGCTGACTGGATAACAAACACAATTTATGCCTAAACATAATTAAATTATATAAATGTACTTACTCAAGTCAGTAGGCTCATAAGTCAAAAGATATGAAGGATGGCTCTTCTGAAGGAATCATGACTGACCAGTTTGAAACATCCTTTCGGTGTAGCCTCCGGCAGCTTCTCAATATCTGGTTCAGGTACATGACCAATACCTGAAATGTAGTTGTTTTCATGAAAATATAGGAAAAATCTGTCACAGTAACACAAAGGGAATATAAAATCATAAAACAAATGGTGTAACAGTAATTGTGTTGAAAAAAAAATCTCTAAAAAGAATTTTCATTTATTTTTACTGTAATGAAATGTTTCACTGTCATGCATGTTTTTGGTGGTGTTTTTTTTCCCCAAAATAGACAAAATAAACAGAAGACAATCACTGCTTTCTCTTTTAGTAGTTGAAAATAATTTAAAAAGTAAACAACATTTTCTTGTCAGTATCATTACGATCAGGTGGGAATTTAAAATTATGTTTTGTATCGCTTGGTTTTTGTGAATTTAGGAAAATAGAATTTCAATGAATTTTTAGGTCTAGCTTTGTTTCTTTATATTCTAATGTGTCTTACTGTATCAGTGTATGCAAAATAAAGATACATTAGCAACGTTCATTTGTGCAAAGTTTCATTGAACGGCATTTTACTATTATTGAGATTTTGATATTTTTCTTTTTATCGATAAATAGAATTGGGAGGAGTGTGGTAAGCAAACAACTGCATAGAATCAATAACAGCATGATTTCACAGCCTCATAGAATGGTCCAAGTAAATAACATTGACTTACCTGACTGATAGCAGTCTCCTTCTAATGTTTTCTGTGCGATTTTTCAGCAGAACATCAAGCTCAATCACTCTCCGTCCATGCCAGCTTTACAGCCAGCCATTTGTCTGCTTTCGGTGCGAAAATATCGGACAGTTCTGCAGGGGTTCCACTTGGCTCTGAAAGCCAAGGGTCAATGACCCTTGGGCCAAAATTTTCAAGGGTCATCACCAAATTTTCAAGGGTCATCACCAAATTTTTAGGGGTCATGTATGCGTTAAACAATGCTGTGCAAAACCGACTGCTGCAAAGCTTTCCCTATTCATATGTGCTTAAATCTCATACTCAAAAAAAAGAATGTTTACCAGCCTTCACATATACCCGGTATTGTTGAACAATATGACAAATAAAAAAAAGAAAAATGGGCAATAATAAATAACATCGCACATTACTGACTCACAACTGACAAGAATCACATCACTCTGGTACAACAAGCAAAAAAAATGTTCAAATGCCTGTCAAGAGCACTGTGTTGAAAGTTTGTGTTGCCACTAGTTGCAAACGCGTTTTTCTTTTTACCATTTCTACACAAAGTACAGAACATTGCCATGATTCCATCACTGTTTGATTCATGCGCGAGCCAGTCAAATTATGTTAGCCAATTTGAGTTAAACATTCTCACAACTTTTTTAGAAGCACTCGAGAAAAACTCAGTCGAATCATCTGTTTGATTTCTTTTTACGGGAGTTTTACGTCAACATTCGAATCCTCAACAGATCGCTTTCGACCACCAGACATGAATTGAAATAAGCTGGTCTGAACCTTATTTTTGCGATACATTAATTGAGATTACCGAGGAATATTAAAATACTTCAAAATTAAGTTTGCTACGTGACACAGCTTCTATAAATTTGTACAATTACAATCTTAAAGACAAAAGATCTATTTACCGTTCACGCCGTTATCTGAAAACGTTTGATGATTTAACTCGCCGATAATCCTTTCATTTCTCGACAAATTTGATTAAACCAATTAACCTTTCATGTTTCTATAATTGTCCCATCATCAGTGATCATAATATACAGGCGCGCATGAATTATCGATAATTTGTTTACACGTCAATTAACTTTCTAACCACAGGTGTGATGCAACGTTTCAGTAAGCGAGACTGATTATTGGTAAATTGGCGTTTACGATTGGCCAGTTGTGATTGCGCAAGGCAGGATTTCGATGTTATTTTTTATTTGATTGACGCACAGGTCGAATTCGCCCCGGGTCATGATGACGCATGCTCGAGATTTACGACGAGTCAATTTGGCGTATTTTATAAATCTCCCGGGTCAAAACCCGAGCTTTCGGGTCAAATGGAACCCCTGGTTCTGCGTTTTACACTTGCAAATACATAGTATATCTGCATAGTTGTGCTCTGCGATTATGTTGGACGAGTTCTTTCCAATCTTTCTTCTTGATTTTGCTTTAAAACGACCTTTTTTGACGACCTTCAGAACTTTCATGTTTTCGCAATCTTTTACCGGAAGTTTGAACCCGGTGATTTCCCTTGAGTTTTATAAAATATTTTTTTTGTTATCCTGAGTTTTTTATATCAAAATTGTAGAAAGTCTGTATTATATATTATAAACATTTCTTCTGTAAAGGTCTTGACAAAAAATAAACAACGTTTCTTAAAAATTTTGTAACCGATCAACATTTTACGTATGATGACGTATTTTACCGGACGTTAGCTAATTCGACCGAATTTGAACGGATTCGCCCGAAGTCATTACACGTATTCTACCTTAATTCTTTTATACATAAGTTGCTAAATTTCAACAAAAGCTGTTTGTTCTAAGATCAATCAAACTAATAATTTCATTATTACCTTTTAAGTTAATTATTACCTTACCATTGTGAATGAAAACTATTGCATTAATTTAACATAACCACTTAAATTTATCATTAATAAAAGCTTTTTTTTTCAATTTTCAACAGCTTCAAATACCATTAATTTAAACAACAAAAACATTTTGTATTTATTTTATGATGTCTGTGTTTTCTAGTATCCTTCATTGTCTATATTGTCTGCGTTTTTCAACGCCCTTCTTTGCCTATATTGTCTGCAGCCTTCTATTTTCTACAATCTCACTAAAGTCAGATCTAACAAAATGTTAGATCTGATGACGGCCCGTAGATACCATACATAAGCTTTAGCGGTTTTTCCCGATTTCTATTTTTAGAAATTATCAACACAGGAAGCATGATATACAGCGCTCGCAAAATGATCTGAAGATGTAATTACATTAGAAATAATTGCAATACTACATAAACACAAAAAAAAATCAGCAAAATATGTCTTACGCAGGCTCTCAACACTTTTTATGGTTTAATATAGAATGTTTACTTTCACTTTCGCGATTTTGTAGGCGACAATCTGATTGGTTCAAAAAGGTTTGTGATAAAAGCACGTTTTAGCTACTCTTCGTCAGATCCTGATAGCGTAGCGGTTTTCAGGATATGATTTTAATCAGATTGTATTTTCTATATCGTCTGCGTTTTATTCTGTGCCAAATTCCTGATATTGTAAAAGAATATTATAATTTGGATTATCATGCATGCATCTAAATAGTCAATTAATCAGTTCTAGTATTCAATCAGCAGGGTTTTTTTCAACCTTTTTTGACTCTTAAAGAAAAAGGAGTCTGACTGGTCTTTTCGGGAAATTCGGTATCAAAAATGCAAATTTTGGGAATCTTCACATAATTGATCAAATGATTTATTTGGGGAAATTTAGGTATGCACTTATTTAGCTGAAATCAGATCATTTCTTCTATATCAATAACTTCTAGATAACCGTAGAACTGGATAAGGATCCGGTTTCTTGGGGGTCCGGTTACTACCGCATACAAATCATTATGCTAGCAGTCAAAATGACATTCGTGTCAGAAAGCCGAAAGTGGATAAAAATCAAAGCAAATGTACCGAATAGATTCCAATCCTCAAGACAGCAAACAGAAGCTGAATATTTTCACACATCTTTTCGACTTGTCAAAACACGGAATCTTTACCGGAAGTGCTACAAACGTCATCGTATTCGGATTACTAAAACATTTACCGCTGCCGTGTTGGTCGGTCGTCACTTGTTCAAACTGGGTTACAAGAATTGGGCAAAACTTCACACGAATGGTTCACATTATTCATGTGTGCCAACCAGACCTGGGTTCAATTACAATTATAATTTAATTAATTATAATTAATTAGCTTTTTTCAAGTAATTGAAAATAATTAATAATTGAAACAAAAATCAATTATTTTATTTGTAATTAATTAATTAAAATCCAAAAATTGCAATATAATTGTCAATTAAATTCAATTACTCTTCAATTACATGTAGCAAACAGTAACATATTGCAAAACACAGGTTATTGTGCAGTAGCTAGTGTCACCTGGGCCCAAGATCATAAAACTAAGTTTTGAGATCAGTCTCAAATCTCAAGGATCTTATTGGCTGAAATGGTGACTGGTCGCCATTTCAGCCAATCAGATCCTTGAGATTTGAGACTGATCTCCAGATTTAGTTTTATGATCTTGGGCCCTGAAGCTATAACTTTCACACTTACTGGTCATTCAAAGAGGTGTTAATTTTTACATGAACCTGAAATAGTTGCTAGACTATTGATAAATATGAAGCCATGCAAATAAAATAACTAGCTTCAGTAGCCTAAAATGAAGAAAATTCAATTTCATTGAAAGTTGCTACATTTTTCTTAAATGTATCTATAACATAATTCCTCTTTGTCTTTGTTTCTTGTCATTTATTGTTGCCATTGCAAAATTATTATAGACCACAAAGAAACTATTCATAAATTATTTATGCTGTTTTCCCCCATGTTGTATGTTAATACCCGGGTGATATAAAATAAATGTTAAGTTCTTTTTTGTTCATAAATTGTAGTAAGTGGGTAACTAAGAAGTGTTCAAAATCTATTCTCAATCTAAGGTATAAATCATTACATAAATATATGTACTTTGCATTTCACATTTAACAGGTATCCACATAACATGAATTTAAGCACATATTATCAAAGGATACTAGTGGAATTTTTAAGCAAAATGCAGATACTGTTCGTCAAAGTACAAAGGCAGAATAAAAGCTACTTCAAACTTTGTCTCCACAAGCACTAAAAAAAGTTTAACTCCTCAGACATCAACACAATCGAAGACAAACATCAGGAAACTGTCAGAGCTTGACCAATATTTGTCCTAAGTCTGTAAAAGTTCTGATTTTAACCCTCTCCAATATTGAACTGTAAGTGCTAATAGTCTACCAAAGTTGCCAAAGATGGCTGAAATCAACCTGACCCTACATGCATTATCTAATCCAGTTGAACAGCCCTTTCAATAGCTGAAAATGTGTTTAAGCCTGAATGTTGTCCACTGACTGACGGTAACTTTGTTTTTGAAATGCAATAAGGACAGATAGGTCTGCATCAGAAATCTGTTTTCAACATGGTTCTGTTTGAGAAAATATTTCCTATTTTGAAAATAATTAAAAATAATTAAAAAATAATTAACTATTTTCCTTAAAATAATTGTAATTAATTAATTACTTATGGAAAAATCAAGTAATTATAATTGTAATTTAATTGAAGCATTTCTGATTAAATTGTAATTAATTAATTACTTTTCAAAGTAATTGAACCCAGGTCTGGTGCCAACTTGCACCAATTTTGCATTGTTGGGAAAATTGTTTGGTATCAACAAGAACGAACACAAGATCTCTGGTTTATTACCCAGTCACCCTACAAATTCAGCAAGTCAGTTCCTTTGACGTTTATACTACAAAATTAATATATATGCGAAATTGCTTCTAGTTGGTCCGGTATTTTTAGAGCAACACATAACTTTAAAATATCTTCATATAAATGATGCTGAATTAGTTTCTTTCTGATAATCCAACTTAAACTACAATTTCTCTATGCATGTATCAGATAATCAGATGATCATATAGTATTGACAGTATGTCATACCATTGGCTGAATATGTCAGTGCAGTAATAGAATAACTAATCGGTAAATCTGGCGATTAGGTCTCTTAAAGAACATATACCCTGTTTATGAGTCACGCGAAGGTCCAAAGTCAATGCTAGATGGATGCCGGAACAGCTTAAAAAAGTCAAAATGCATCAAGGTGACTATAACATGACAATTCGAGTCAATTTGAACATGCGGGAGATAAATCACATTTTGTAAGTTCTTAAATTGCATTACTATTGGTGATGGGCTTCGTTACACCAAATATGTTAAAAAAGCTCGTTTAATAATTATTATGAGGCTGTGCCTTTGCATGCAACATTGTCGAGTTGATGGCTGGGTTAGGGCGATTTCACCAAGACAATATGTACTTGTTTGTTCATATGATAACTTTTTGGGACAAATTTGAGGTTAGTGCACCATTTGTTTTAACACCCAACGGCAAACTGTTGTTGTTTTTTTTTATTCCAAGGCGGTAGTCCGTCGGGCTCTCACTTTTGTTATATGCTCTCTTTTCCTCTTTACTTTTTGGCAGTGTGGTAAGACTGTGTCTTCTAGATAATTTCGTTCCTGATAGGCTTATTTAACATTTTTTTTTATCAAATTGAAAAACGCTTGCTTGAACCAAATTCTAGTCCGAGTCGACTTTGATATCGGCTCTTACACAGTACCTAAAACATACTAGGAAGGTTACTTCATGGTTTGCTGAAGTACAAAAGCTCCCACGAAGATGACAAGTTAGCAAAAAAAGATGTTGATGTGATTTATATCTACAAGATTTCCATAAAAGGTAGAGAAACTAGATCGGCTGCGGCTACTCAGTTCTGACTCCATAGGGACTGGTTCTTGAGAGAACCTAACGGATTTATGCTTGACCCTGACAAACCGTCCAATAAGATGCCATCCGAAGATTATCGTCACTATTTAGTATATATGTTATTGTTTATTGAGAGGCTTTTAAAAATTAACGGACTGGCCCAGGGCGAATGTTTATTTTCATACAAGCCTTCAAATATCCCAAATGTATATAATGGTCGAAATTATTTTTTGTTACTGATAAAACAGTCTACATTAATAATACATGTATATGAGTATACACAAAAGCAGCCATCAGAATGAAGTTGTTTTGTTTTTTTATGGAAAATTATATGTTGGAAAGCAATTTATGCAATTTCTTGTAATTATAATGTGACGTATACACTATATAAATGTTCAAACTGAAGAGCTTAATAGCACTAATGCTAATGCTATTATACACTGACTTAATTCATCTGAGAGTGTTATTTTTATTGCACACACTCTAAAAATTACAATATTTAGAATCAGTGACAAGTACCTACTAACCCGGTATGTATTGGTTGCCTAAATGCACAAAACACCATACAAAGATTTATTGCAAACTCTAGCTCTTGTATAACAACTAAATGATCTGTGCTCTTAACATCTCGTCTTACAGCTATAAAAGAACATGTAACTAGGTATTGCGAATGTTTTTGAAATCACTGGCAATTTTTTTGTCTATAAAAAGTGAAATGACGATTAAAAGAAGCTTAAATCAAATAATTTTCAGGCGTTCTGGTTGTCTGCTTATGACTTCTCAACTTTGTATACTGCTCTCCCCCATAATTTAATAATAGACAAGCTAACTAGTCTCATTGAAAAAAAAAAAACGTTTGCTAGAGAAAATAAAACATTTATCGCTTTTAATGAACATAGGGCATTCTTAACAGATGGTTCTAATAATAATTATACTTTGTGTCAAGAACTTACTCAGTCGCTCACATTTTTATTAGATAATATTTATGTGAGATTTGGTACGTCTATTTATAAACAAGTAATAGGCATTCCAATGAGTATTAATTGTGAAACCCTTGTTGCTGATCTGTTTTTATACTGTTATGAAAGAGATTTTTTAGGTTGTCTCCTTCTACTGTAACCCGGCTATGGCGAGATAGTACAAGTGCGGTACTAACTCAACCATAACCGGGTTACATCAGGATGACATTATTACATCCTTTAACAACACCTTTAGGTACCTTGATGATTTGTTAAATATAGAAAATAACCGTTTTCCATCTCTGTTTAAATTTTTAAGTTTAAAATCACTTTTGCAACAAGGTATTTCACAGCCCGTTTTTAATTGCGATTTAATTTATAAACTTAGGCAATGTTTATTTCTCCCGGTTTTTCGTAAAAACCATCTGTAAATTCAAAAAGAAAGAAACCAACATGATATTCTGCAGCGCTCTGCAGGACTGGTGTTTAACCTATCTACAGCTGATCATTGTGCGTACCTCTGGTTGCACGACGGTGGCAGGTGTTTTAAGAGTTTTTAAGGTTTATCGGGAAATCTTTTTTTAAAGAACCTAGAAGCTCGATTTGTTTCTTTTATCCCTGTCATCGTGTTCTTGCTGATTTGACTCCAGGTGCTCTGGTTTCGGTAAGGTCACTGAGTGCCCGACCCTTTGGCTTTTCAATGCTATTAGCTTCTTATGTTTTATATGTTTGTGTGCTTTTGCTTGCAACATTGTTGAGCTGATGGGTGGGTTGGAGTTTTTTTTCACTAAAACAACTTGTGTTTTGTGATACGAGAATCTGTTGGGGCAAAGTGTGAGGTTGGTGCACCATAGAACCTGGTTTAAACCCTCAGTGGGAATTTGCTTTGCCACTGACCGTTCCGGGGCGGTTACCTCTCGGGTTCTTAATTGTTTGTGGCGTCCAGTTTGAAACTGATTATTGTAATACCATGCTCTCTTTTCCTCTCTACTTTTTGGCTGTGTGGGGAGGCTGTGTCTGCTGGATGTGGCAATTCCCGATATGCATATTTCGGGTGTTTTTTTTTCTGAAATCAACACCACGGGAACATACATGACTGCAAAGGAAATCCCGTTTGGAAGTCTGTCCTTGGGTGGAACAACGAGAAATTGGTTCGTCCGCTTAAGTTCCATTTATAAGTCTTCATTACCCAACATGCTTATCAAAACTCAAAACTAGAGATTTTAATCATGTTCTTTGTTTCCGACTTTGTATGTCACGTGTACTTCCTAACTTAAGTTGCCATTTAACGTTCAATCACAAATACTTAGCAAATCGACTTACAAATAACAAATTCAGACCAGCAACATTATGACAATTAATGTTCAAAAATTTTGAAAACTGCTATAATCAGTCTCAATACATGTTCAACCATTATCACAGGTAAAGAACGTACACAAGGTTGCAAATAAAAGTAAGCCAATAGACTTTAGTTTCATATATTTCAACCGATATAACTTGTATAAAATGTATATGATTGTATAAAGAAGATACATTTTCAGAAACAAAAACGACAGAAAATGTATATAAATATAATTAGCAGATTGAACAGATTTAATAGATAAAAATTAATGCCAAATAATCAACAATCTTGAAATTTTCAAATATCCAAGGTAACTCTAGCCTACTTTAACAAAGTTATCAACAAAATCATTACACTTAAAACACTAGATGGGTGTTCAGTTAAACACTTGTGTCGCCCTCTGAAGCTATGTCGGAATAAAAATACAAGTACAAAAAGGGGCATAACTCCATCAAATGTGACCGTGAGTTAAAGAATTTGGCATCATGACAATATTGTCATAAGCAATAAAATTTGTTTCATGGAGAAATATTGAGAAATGGAAAATTATAGCCAACGTTAAGTTTTTGTGTCAAAATCCAAGTAGAAAAAGGGGCATAACACCATCAAATGTGACCTTGACCTAAAGAATTTGTCATCACCATGAGCGTGTTTTCATAAGCAACATAATTTGAAAGTTTCATGGAGAAATGACAAAGTTATACCCGACGTTAAGTGTTTGTGTCAAAATCCAAGTTCAAAAAGGTGCATCAAATGTGACCTTGACCTCAAGAATTTGACATCAATACGAGCGTGTTGTAATAAGCAACATGATTTGAAAGTTTCATAAAGAAATATTTAGAAATGCCAAAGTTAAAGCCTTTGTTAAGTTTTCGTGACAGACTAACAGAGGGCTGACCAAAGGACGGACGGACTGACGGACAAAGCGATCCCTATGTATCCCCTTTTCTTCGAAAGGGTGACACAAAAACAAACATACAAGTCCAGCTTGCCATTATTTCAACAAAAATATCACAGATCACAATGAAATCGTTCATATATACATACTTCTTAATATCTCAACATCACGAGAAATATTAATGTATCTAGTACCGGTAATTAAATAATAGTACATAATGTAAATGCAAACATTAAAGGTATCTGGTCAAGTAACAGGACAAAAATATTAAGTGTTTTAAATATCACCATGTAAAGTTAACGCGACCCAATATTCTTATTCAACTTAGGGGTGAATATATGTATTGATATAGCGTTATAAACACAGTAAACGCCGCTCACAGATCACAAATGTACGAATAAGTCCAAAATTTCGGCGATATTCGCTCCGTTTTAGTAATTTATAGGCATTATATAGTGGCACGATGACTATTAACCATAACTTAGACATTGTGAATAGACAGCTTTAAGTAAATGAAACATCATACTGTTAACAACATAATAATTATGAAAAGTGTTAATGAAGATAGCACTACCTTACATCATTGCTGTTACACAAGAACATAAAGAAGTAATGACATTGGACAAGAAGATGGAACGCGGCGTATTCAGTCAGAGTAAATTTAAAAACATTCTTTTTCCTTGTTTGAAAGAAAACAGATTTAATAAAATCTAACTTGAAGAATCACGACTTTGATTCATATAAAAATTATACTGTAAAGCGTTGTAAAACATTCAGAAGGCAAATAAAGTACTTGTATTAATTCATTGTTTGACGACTGAAAAAACTGAAAGGCATGTCACATTGACAGTTATCATCACTTACAGTTATCAGTCAATATTATACATGTATTATCATTGCAATTGGTTCATTTAAACAAAATTAGTATATACGTGTATAAAAATCATATGATATACCCTATGATAATGAGAATTCGTAATTATATTCATACAACCGAAGGAAAATACTTTAAAATTAAAAATTATAAAGTTCAAACATACAAGTCCAGCTTGTCATAATGCGAACAAAATATCACAGATCAGTATGAACAATTTCACCTATAGGTTCTTCTTATTACATCAAAATACATTAAAATTATTCACATTCAGTTAAAAGATCAATGTATACAATATATAAATGATAACACATAGATAAAGTAAACGAACCACTATGCATATACAACATATGAACACTGCGTTAACGAAGATTGCACTACCTTATAATGTTAGTGAAAACATAACTAATTTATTACATATACTTTTCATGACATGACATAAACGGTCTTTATGAGGGACGCGACACATACATAAAGAATTATTGGTTTTAGCTGTCATTTCATTAACTACAAGAACTTTCTTCAGTAATGTATAATTATTTTATAAATACTAAATGAAAACTGAACGAATAAAATGTAAACTGAAGAAAATCACGACTCAGATCTTCTAAAGATTCCATAAAAAATAACATAAATTTATAGTTGAGAACAAAAACCAGTATAGCGTTATAATACAGTATCTTTAAACATTCGACAAGCAATAAAAGTACTTGAATTCAAGTATATTCTAAATTTAATAAGTATTGAGTACAATAAGTAAGCTTTAATTTTGAACTTCATTAAAATTATGAAATAATGTAGTCTACATTCAGCAGACACAGCCTTCCCACACAGCCAAAAAGTAGAGAAGAAAATGATCATTTAAAAAAAAGCCACAATTAACGAAAGATTAACCTGATGGGTTACAGTCTTGGAACGGTAAGTGGCAAATCAATTTACCAGGTTCTATAGTTACCCAAACTCACATTTGGCCTAATAGATTCTTATATGAACAAACAAGTACAAGTAAAGTTGTCTCGTTGAAAGAAAACCAACCGACCCACCCACTGTAATTCTCTATTTGTTTAACGAATGTAGGAAGAAGGAAGAAGGGTTACATTTACAGTTATCAGTAACAGTTTGTAGTCAATATCATAAATATATTATCATGACAATTGGTTTATTTGAACGAGATTGGTTATTTATAACAATCAGATCACGTACCCTCTAATAACGAGAATTCGAAAGTATACTAAACCATCAGAAAACTAAAAAAATTATAAAGTTCAAAGATACATTCCAGCTTGCCACAGTCTCAAAAATATCACAGATTAGAATAAAATCTTTCAAAAGGATACTAAACTGGAAAATATCAAGTTTATAGCACTTAACATTTAACATGACCTGCATGTTATGAAATGATACTATTATCTTACGAGATTTAAACTCATTACCTTGTATTAACAGCCCAACTGTACATTGGGGAGATCAAGAAAATCTTTATGCCAACACATATACTGAATAAATAATGAAATGTAAGAAAACATAAGTATAACAGACAAATCAATCATTCAAATTTTCAAAGCGATAAAATATGTTACTCATATAATTAACATTATCTTTTTACATGTATTGTTGTGAATGAAAACTACATACTTATAAGTAATTTTGCATATCCCTACATAAGGTATAATTCTTTAATTGTTATAAAATTTGAACACTTCTTATCTGACAATAAACACAAAATAGATCATACTGAAACAAAAGTATTAATACTGTAAAAATATTTCAAATACATTAAAGTATTATCATTCTAACAACAGTTTGAAATAATATTTTAAAAAATTTCTACATTTATATTTTTTGGTATGTGGTGAAAATGGTAAAACGTATTGCATAGATTTAGCAAATAACAACCGAAACGTAAAAATAACAATTCACGTGAAAGCACGAAAAGTCATGGTTATCACTAAGAGAGATCTTTTGATTATACACCTAACAATATATGGTCCTCTTATTTAGTTCCACCACCAAAGGTCTGTCAAAAAGCAAATATTTTATATTTTTGCAAAACAGAATGGTGGATTAAATTTATCACATTAGGCTTATTCTGACAGAAAAAGTTTCAGACAAATTTCAACCTCACTACTGTAAAACTGACCTGTATCTCTTATGGCGCAGGTTCAGTAGAAGAAAGAAACCTGTCGTACATTGCACAAACAAAATGCCGATGATTTAACGTTATTTACAACCAAAAAAAGAATGGAAACACAAAATCATTTGAGTGTTCTCTCTAATACTATTGTTACATGTACATTTCTTTATTCGTTTATACCTAATCAAACTCTAAATCAGAACTTTCGTCTCCATATTTCGCCCCAGCAGCTGCTAAAGTCATACACACATTATCATGATCAGTTGCACGTGCAAGATCAAAGGGTGTGCTATCGTCATATGCACGTGCATTAATATTACATGACTTGTGACGTAGCAATAATTTGACTAGATTGATATCCCCTGTTAAGCAAGCGTTGTGTAAAATAGTTCTGCCTGTTTTCCCGTCTCTAAGATTGACATCGATGTCTTTATCCATTAGAAGTTCCACTATATCCAGATGTCCATTCATTGCTGCCAAATGCAAGCATGACAAACCTTCGTAATTTGAAATCTTCATGTCCTGAGGTATCGTTTGATATGCCAAAGAATATGAATTATGTTTTATCTCTTCAAACCGTACAGGATTTAAAAGGTGTTTAACAATCTTGATTAGCCCATCGCGACATGCGATATGTAGAGCAGTGTTACCATCCTTGTCTCGCGATTGCAAATCTGCCCCAGCAACAACAAGACGTCTCACTACATCAGGTTGATCAGTTAAAGTTGCTAAATGCAACGGAGTTTGGAATAGTAAATTGTTCAAAGACAATGCACGGTAAGATGTAGCCTTTGAAATAAACCTGAATATTAAGTCTAGTTCTTGTAAAATTATAGCTGTATGTAGCAATGTATCACCGTCTCTATCTCGAGAGTATACTCTATCGGAAGACAAGAAATCATCCTCGTAGACAGGTTGCCAACATGCAGTGTGTTGTGTCATATTGACGCCCGTTTCTTCTCTTGGGCGATTTTTTCGATCTTCTAACTCTACGGAATGAAACTGGTGAGATAGAGAATCCCAGTCATTCTCTTTCGAATCAACAACTGATCCTGTACTTTGATACTGTTGATCAGTATGTACATAGTTTGTGGCACCATCCGCATAGGTAGGTTGTCTAATTCTACTAAATCCATTGTAGGTTCTATGTCGCTCATGGTTGTTCTGTATTGTCGAAGTATCATCATCTATATCGGGATTACTTTCCCCTTCCCACAACGTCATCTTTGTTTATAATGTCTGTCTCAATATTTTCAGTTTCTATAAAGAAAATATTTTGCTGATGTTAACATATATATTAATCTTACCTTGAACATATTAAATCCAATCATATTTTTTAAAAATATTTTTACTGCTCCTTTTTAGTAAATTTATAACTAAGATATTTCTTGTTGTGTGTGAAGAATCGTTTTAAGTTTTTCTCCGTTTGTTTAATTCATAAAATACTTACTGTTCGAAGCTACCTGATTAACGGGTATACTGTTTACATTTATTTGTAGGATAGCGAGGTATTTATATATATCGTCTGTATAGCTCTATTTTTAGTTTGATTACTCATATTTCACGTGGTTGTTATTTATTCGACTTTACGTCATGTAATCCAGTAAAGACACGTAGATATGTCATTTCATCATACGTTCACAATACACTGTATGAGAATCCCAATTGATAAACATGTTTATTGTTTTCTGAAATTAATTTTAACAGGAATGTCAATTTCGCCCAGTCACAAAACAAAGTGGTATGATGAAAAAATAAGATGGTATCCCGTTCATTTAAAAATACCCTTTTCTTAAATTTTTATTATTTTTTTTTCTTAGAAAACAAACAAATATAAATTATTACAGCTTCTGTTATATTAAATGTTTATGTAACCTTGATATAATCAAAATTAAGTATTCTTTCTACATTTCTTTTATATATATTATTTTGAAGTTGATATAAAATACACGTGTGTTTCTTATAAGTAATTGTGAAATGAAGAATACACTTCTTTTATTATAATAATTACTTAAACTTATGTGTCTTTTATTAGTAATTGTGACATGAAGAATACACTCCTATTATTATAATAATAATTATTAATAATTTAAACAAGCTAAGCCTTTTTTCAACTTATAAAATATTGTAAAACATATTGTTAACATCACTTTGATACTTAAAGAGTTATCAATGTATATTTTAAAAGTTACTAAAATGTTATAGAAACAAAACCTTGAGCGAGTGTGTTAATCCTAAAAGTGACACACTGCATTGTATTATCGTTACATTATAAGAAAAATGTTGCTATGAATAGAAATTACGTTCTTGACTCACTTACTGGGAATCCTATAAAAATTCTAGCACAGTTACGCCTCTGTTATACAGATCTCAAATCGCTTCGTACTTAAAAAAACGGCATGAACTGGTAATTGTTTAATATACATATAATTAAAAATATATACTTCATTCAGCTTCGATCTATTTGTCTCGAGATAAATACAGTGTCTACAATAAAATGATGATACATGTAGTAGCTCTATATAGAAAGCCAAAATGTGAAAAAAAAATACAATTATAACTGTTTAGAATATGCGGCATCAATGTAGGATCCTACTCGAGGAGTTCAATGGGTTAAACATATATATATATATATATATATATATATATATATATATATATATATATATATATATATATATATATATATATATATATATATATATACCGTTAAAACAAAACATTTTCTCAAACATATATTATTTATTTATTTGTTTTTGTATCCTTTCGGGGATCCGGTGCTTCTGAAAGGAATTTCGTTGATATTTTTACAATCTCAAACATATATATATATATATTTCCATCGGTTCCTATCTGGAATAAAAAGTTCAATTTTCAGAACATGTATTGAAACTCTATGTAATTATAACTGAATAGTATTGTGCATCTATGATGAAATTTTTTTTAATTGGCAATCGTTCTAGATCTTTCTTTATATGAACGGAATATGCCACAATGACCAAAATTATTGCACGATACATGCACAATACAATATCGATTTTAATGTACTAGTTTTGATACATGTCCTGAAATTTGAACTATTTTTATACGTACAGTTTAATCAAATAAACACCACTGTCTTGATTGTGCCACTGAGTTCCGTTTTGCGATACCGAGTCCACACTATAAAACTGGCAAACAATAAGCAAAATAACAGGACGTACCTTATTTTTGTCATGATTTCTCTCATATGATCCTTCTGACTAAACAACGCACATAAATAGCAGTACAGACCGGTACTTGAGATTTGTCACGATTTCTTCCTACTTGAATTTTAAAATTTGTACGAGCTTAACTTCCTGAATGAGTAATACACACTTGACTTCTTCCAATACTCCTCTCTCCTTTGTGTTGAATTTGATGCACCCATTGACTCGTTATTTCAAGGAAATTGGAACAATTTTGTAAAAAAAAACAACATTCAAGTGAGAAACGGAATGTATAAGCACACTTTTTGACAAACAGTACATCATGTACAGAAACAAATGGTATTTAATTGAACGGTTTTTGCCTATATGATTCTGGAACAAAACAGGTTGATTTTTTCTTGCAAAGCCATGTAAAGAAAGTGCTTATGGCAGTGAGGCGATACGCTGATAATTTCGCTTTATACTGCGCAGACATGGCCAATTTCGTTAGAAACTAGAATTTGTCCACAGACACTGATGCCCCCGCTGATACAAGAACATTTGTAACACAGGGCTATAACTCTGGTAAAATGGTCGCAGGAAAAATCTTTTCTTAACGATCATCTACACATCCTGCTTGATCATCTTTGCAAGTTTGAATGAAATCCGCCCGATAGTTAATGTGGAGTTGATGCCACAAGATTAAGGGGACGTGCGTATGGACGGACGGACGAGTGGAACTCTATATGCCTCCCACTTTGTGGGGGGGGGGGGTGGTGGGCATAAAAAGCTTCCGAGTAGCACCAATTCACAGTTTAAGCGTGTAGCGGCCATAGAAAGCCTCCCTGTACATCTAGTCAGTACTGTTATCAGTAAATTATCGGTTACCAATGTAAAATATTAATGATTACATTTATCAGGGTTTTTAGCGAAACCGTTTTGGGGGTTGTCTCGGCTGGCTTATTCGGTAGCGTAATCGGATTTGCACGGATTGTCGCTGCCGCAGTACGGTCCTGGTTCTCAGTTATTGACTCCCAATTGAGACAGGTAGTTGTTCGCGAATAGATATGAACCTTAGAAAATCTGTTGTGTTGTCACCTATTTCCTAGTATCCCACGAACATGATTTTCCCAAATGGTGTTTATATTTAAACGGAGCAAAATCCTTAAATGAAAACCTTCTCACGAAAAAACTTTCTTACGGCAATGTGATTATGTTAGCATATTGCACCCATAATCAACCAATCAAATTTTAACTGGTCCGCTAATAACACAGAAATCGACAAAAATGTTTAAGGAATATTAATACCTGAAAATTAACAGTGTAGAGATTTGTAATTTATTGCCACGTTTAAATGTTACTTTATATAAAACAAAATAATTGTTTAATATATCCATACAGCTTGTTTTTTTCCGTTTTCACTCAAGGAAATTCACTATAGACTGTCAGTTACTTTGTAACACGATGGTATAATAACATTTTAATAATACATTGTGTAATTCTTTTCATGAAGCTTTACTGCTTCGCACCTTGTATTTATTTTCTTCCTTTTGTCTAAAAACGTTTCTGTACACAGCATGTCGTTTCTTGTTTGATAGTTTGTTACAGTTTTGCCTTATTGTGTCTGACTCACTTCCACAGAATTTTGTTCAAACGTTCTGTCTTAAGGTAATGTCTCTTATATTCAAGCAGGACTATCTAATGCGGCTCATTCAGATGTTGCTTTTTGATGACAATCAATACTCAAAATAAGCTCACCATTGACTGGAGAACTTTGCGTGATATTTTCTGTACCGTTTGTATTATTTGTGAGTTGCATGGGAGCATTGTTGGTATGTCGATGAACAGTAGAATTAGCCTTTTTTACAATTGACTTCAATACAAGCGTTGTGTCTAGGAGTATGATACTGAAGATCGGACTCTTCAAGTCTAGTTTCTATAAAACTATGGTAAATGAACCATTCATTTGTTGTATCTGCATGTTGGTGATGTTTTGTTCTTTAATTTAAATCACTCTTCGATGTTTCTGTCTCTTTTTGTTTCAAAATCTTTATCGGAGACACGATGTTTTTGGACGCTGTCTGATCTTCTGTTATAACAGAAATTATTTGTCGGAAAAATACCATCATATTTATAAGAGTGTCATCAAAAGTTAGATCTAATCCTCTTTGCGAGTTCATCAAAAGAGAAATGTTATATCTTAGGTCATTAATCTTTCCTAAAATGCTCTCTTCTAGTTGAGACATCCTGTCGCTATTGGTTTTAATATCAGACCGCTCTTCATTAGTATTATCAACAGCTTGGTTTACAATGTTATGAACACCCTCATTTAAGATGATATCCAGTTTTCTCAAAGTCTTTCTCAATTTTACTACTTCTTTGAGAACCTCTGTGCCTGCCTGTGAACAATCCGTTGACCTCGTTACCGTTATATTCTGTCCATGCACATCGTTTGCTTTGGGCTTTCCTTGTTGAATTCGTTTCGAATTTCCATTACGTTTGTGGGATCCAGCAACCAATGCGCTATTGGAATTTCTTATATGAATCTGATGATTATTTAAATGTGTATCTGTTTTAATTCTTTTGTGAGATGAAGGATGAACTTCTCGTGTATGTAAAATATGTCGTGACTGGGTTTTATTCTCTGTTCCATGAAACTTAAAGTACGTTTTGTTTGTCATTTTCATAAAATCTAAATAATGATTGAAGTCAGTTTTGTTTTCATCTTTCCCTTTTGTTTGATTACCGAATATTTGTGCTTTAAAAGACAACATGGAAACATTTAACACATTATGATCTTGTTTTACGACAGCAATTATCTGCGGTAAAACTTCCATCATGCCTGCAAGAGTACTATCAACAATTTTGACCATTTTCCTTTGTGAAGTCATCAAAAGTGAGAGATTACTTTTAAGGTCTTCAATTTTACTTGACAAATCTTTCTGCATGCTGGAAATCATATCGCTGTTGGTTCTTATATCAGATCTTTCTTCGTTGCTGTCATCATTTTCCAGGTTTCCGTGTCGTCGAAAACCCTTTCTTAAACTGGAACCAAGATTGATCAATAACTTTCTTATTTCCCATAACTCTTTTAAAACATCTGTTTCGCCCTCAGGTTTATGGCCTTTACATTTCTTTGACTTTAAAACAGTTATTCGAATATTCTTTACTAATGCTCTTTGAAGTTTTCTTCGTTCTTTTGCCGATAAATCTTTGAGGCCATAAATGGGCCGTGAATCAGGGTTACGTTCAGAAAAGTTGTTGTTTAATAATGAAGAATGGCTTCTTTTGTGAACTGCGGATCTCTTTATTACTTTTCTCAAATTGACAAGTCTCTGTGTTTTATACGCTCGCACATGACGCCAAGGTGAAACTGTCTGAAGATAAAATAAACAATTTATTGGAAATACATTAAAGTTGCAATTGATAAAAAAGAAGTTTGAAAACAAGAAATACATACTTCTTTTATGCTTTCCTTTTAATTATCAGTTAGCTTAGTAAAACAAGTGATTATACACAAATGAAGCAGTAGATCATCCCTGATATTTTCACTGTTTGATTCACGCCGGTACCTTTAAAGGTAAAGCATTTCAACAGATGAAAAGGGAATTTCGAATGCCACCGAAAACGACTGCCCACGCCGCCTAAACCCAGATGAGAGCAACTTTATATTTACACCAATAAACATTAACAAATAGTACACTTTCGATCCATCATACATTTTAAACGATGGTGAGTATCAGGCGGTGCATATGGAACCTTTAATGATGTATTTTAGATTCGAACCATTCCGTGTTCAGCGAAGTATTATCTCCAGATAAGTATCGGTTTGCCCATTACGAGAAAACAATAGGCGGAACTAAACAGAATAGAATTGTGATAAAGGATCTAAGAATATAAATCCTGCATATCACCGACATCGCCATAGGAAACATTTTAAAAGCAGGAAGTATATCTTTGGGTGATTAAACAATATCCAAATCTATATATATTGGCTGGAATACTGAAACCAACCATCTTTCAACTGGCCCAACTTAAAAAAAAAGAAATTATAGAGGTACTATTAACATAATACATAAGTAATCGTACTAAACGACCTTGAAAGCATGTAACTGATATCAGCACTGATTAAATGAACGGGAAGACTTTTTTAAATGTCGTGTATGATGAAAAATGTAGTGGATGGAAAGTTACTAAGTAATTGACAATTTGTCATAAGACCAAAAACTGAAGTTTTTAAAACTAATTAAAAACATAATTAATATCCGCTTAATTTTACATTTTTATGTTGTTTTCATAAAGCACATCTACTTTTGAAAATATCTGTTATAATTACACTTTAATAATAATAATGTTCCTGACGTTCATCATTAATTATCTACGTTGCTTCGTGTCTTGTGGTATTTATTCTCCTTCTTTTTGCCAGAAGACTTCCCTATACTTCTTAGATGATTCTCTGCATGTAATTTCTTTTGATAGTTGATTGTGTTTGTGAAATAATGCCTGTATTGGTTCAGGTTTATAGAAATCATCTGTTTCAATGTAATATCTATTTTCTTGTTCGGTATGTCTTTTGGAAGGAACAGAATGTGGTTCATTCAGGTGTTTTTGATGAGTATCAACACCAAAATCCGTCAAACATTGACTGGAAAACTTTGCTTTACACAGTCTGTACCGTTTGAATTTGTGAGTAGCATTTGTTAAATTATTACTACTGGCTTCAACGGGCATATTTCTATTGTTTTCAGGAGTATAATTTCAAAGATCAGTCTTCTGGTTTCTGTGTAACAACGGACATTGAACTATTCATTTTCTTTATTAAATTATTCCGAGCTACTTCAGAATCATGACGTGCTAGAGTATTAATGTTATAAATGAATGGTTTTTTATTGTGTTCCTGGTTTGAATCAAATCTATCAAAATGTGCCATTGTGTCATTTTGTTCTTGAGAACGAATTAATTCATTCACTCTTCTTTCTGTATCGATTTGTTTCAATTTTTTCATGAAGGACACGAGTTTACTGAATGCTGTCTGATCTTCTATTACTACAGAAACTATCTGTCGGAAAAATAACATCATACTTATAAGAGTATTACTAAAAGTATGACCTAAATCTCTCTGTGACATCATCAAAAGCGAAATGTTATATCTAAGATCATCAATCTTTCCTGATAAACTTTCTTCAAGTTGAGAAATCCTGTCGCTATTGGTTTTAATTTCAGATCGCTCTTCATTAGTATTATCAACAGCCTGGTTTACAATCTGATGAACACCCTTATTTAAGGCGTTACTTAGTTTTTTCAATGAATTTCTCAGTTGTACTACTTCTCTCAGAACTTCAGTGTCTGCATGTGAACAATCTGTAGACTTCGTAACTGTCATCTTCCATCCAGGCACGTTGTTTGCTTTGGGGTGTCCTTGTTGCACCTGTCTATCTTTTCCATTACGTTTGTGGGATCGAACAACTGATGCGCTATTGGAATTTCTTATATGAATCTGATCATTTTTAAAACGTGAACCTGTTTTACTTCTTTTGTGTGGTGAAGTATGAATTTCTCGAGTATTTAAAATATGACTTGATTGGGTTTCATTCTCTGTTCCAAGAAAGTTAAAATCGGTTTTGTTTGTTTTGGCTTCGATAGACAACAAAGAAACATTTAAAGCACTCTGATCATTTATCACAACACCAATAATCTGACGAAAAACTTCCATCATGCCTGCAAGAGTGTCACCAACAATTTGAACCAATTTATTTTGTGCTGTCATTAAAAGTGAGAGACTACTTTTAAGATCATCAATTTTGCTTGACAACCCTTTCTGCACGCTGGAAATGGTATCGCTGTTTGTTCTTATATCAGCTCTTTCTTCGTTGCTGTTGTCCTCTTCCTGGTTTCCAAGTCGTCGAACATCCTTTCTTAAACTGATACCAAGTTTGATCAATAACTTTCTAATTTCCCATAGCTCTTTAAGAACATCTGTTCCGACACTCCCAGATTCTTGCCTTTCACATTTTGTTGATTTCGAAATAGTCATCTGAAGTTGCTTCGTTATTTCTCTTTGGAGTTTTCTTCGTTCTTTTGGAGTTAATCCTCCGACGCCATACCTAGCCTGTGAATATGTTGTACGTTCAGATCTTTTGTAGTTAAATGGTGAAGGCCTTCTTTTTGGACTGGCTGATCTCTTTTCTAGGTTTTTCAAACTAACATGCTTCGGCGTTTTATACGCTCCCACCAAACGCCTTTTTGGAACTTTCTGGAGGAAAAAAAAACAATTCATAGGGAATTGTTTATCAAAATAGGCCGTACAACATAATTGCAAGACATATCATTACCATTTATTTGAATTTCGGTAGCTGTTCGTCACCACAGAAGAGATTTTATATTATAAAATTAATACTATAAAATTAAAGCTTACAGAAAAAGAGTTTTAGAAGATAATACTTGCAGTTTTTAAATTTCATAGGTGCATGGGTGTTCTGAATAACAAATCAGAGGTCATACGAGAAAAAAAGTCAAAATTACAAAGAAATATAAAAACAATTTTAATTGGAGAATTATTTAAAAGAACAAGTGAACAATGATAGAAAAAGTTTCAAAATTATTTTTTTTAAAGTAAGAATCTTAACAATCGTGCTTAAAAACCTTCAAGCTATATTAAAAAGGAAGTTTGGAAGCTACCAAACTAGAAAAGTAGTGAAAATATTGCAGCTTGATTGAGCTTGTTTATGGGCAGTTACGGTAATGCATCTCATGTCCACGCCGCATTGGCCCATATTTTAAAAAAAGTGAAATATGCATAACAGGAATCGCCACACTCACAAACACAGCCTCCCCACACAGCGAAAAAGAAGAGAGGAAAAGAGAGCATGTTTGTTAATATGCATATTTCACGTTTTTAAGTATTTAAGTATGTCAATTCAAATAAGCGTGAATGAGTATACTTGCTTTCATCACTGGACTATAACCTTTGTAGGCACCTGGAAATGTGGTTGGCACTGTCGGACCTTGAGTTGACATCGGAATCACATAGTTACTAACGTTTGCATTCCGTGTTGTAGTGCCATTATCCTGCAGTACAAGCACATCTTTTAAAATAACGGACTCGAGAGTGCCGATAATGTCAACAAGTCCGGAATTTTTTGTTGCAGATTTGTTTTGGCCATGTACCTGAAACAAAAAAGATGCGTAAGAAACTGTAGAACAAGTTGTGTCATGTATCTCTGCAGAAGATGGACACATTGTGAAATCATTTATAATTTTTTGTTTGTACATCATAAATTTTAAAAAGGAACTGACAAATTTTACTGAAAACGGCTACAAGTTGTCTGTGTGAATTTGGAGCCGTAGTTTAAAATAAAAAAATATATTTTTATGATTTAACGACATCGTCTTCTAGACTGCACACGTTTGACCCCGCGACAATTTCTTTGATCCGAGTTGCTCTGACTCGTTTTCTTTTAAAGCATGTGATAAGACGAAACTGAAACTCGAAGCCATTTCACACAAAAAATATTAAACTTCTCTATAAAAATATATTATATATTATAATTATTATTTATTGAGGTTTCGTTGTTGCTGGCTGCTTTATCGCATTCGTGTTTTATATATGTTTACGTTCGTTCACTTGTTTACTAACATAACTAACAACTTTTCTAAGAATCTGGCGAAATAATTTAGAGTTATTTAGTTTCTTGGCATGTTTGATGTATCACTGTTCTAGCCTATGTGTCAGATTACCTAGCCCTAAGCTTATTTCTCTGCTGAGAACCTCAATATTACCTGTATGAAGTCATTAATTTTAACTGCATGGCGACATTACTTTATTCAATGGACTATCGGTTCGATCATGCTTTTGAGAATTTAGAATAATCGATCCTTTTCGACTTTAAAAGTTGACACAATTATTTCCTGTTACAACTTAAGTTATCTCTTTGCATTCCATTTGATAAAGTATGAGATCGTCTTTTTTTATTTTATATTCATTTATACTCAAAATCAAAATTCAATGGTGGATGACAAGAAAATGCGGGAGGCCAGAGGAAATTTAGGGGGTGCATTTCATGTCTTCATACGATCCTTTAAAAACGGACATAATGTACATCGACTGAAAATTATTAAATAAAATTTAAGGAAATGAGAAAAAATCAATTTGGATTGCAGAAATCAGCGCAGTTTGCATCAGGCACGAATTCAACAAGACGCTAACGCCCTTCAGCTACTCCAAATGATCCCAAAGTTTACGATTATTTTTCTAATAATAAAAAAAATATAAAGATCTTGATGCCTCCAGTGTTACAAAATCTGGTGAATTTGACACCACCTGAAAATACAAAAAAGAAGGAAAACATACATGATATTCCACAGCGTTGTGTGCGTTATAACTCTCCCATTTACAATTGATCCGTTTGATCACCTCCGTGGTAGCACGATGGATGAACTTTTCTTGCATATGCCCCTAAATATTCTCTTACGAACATGACAAGCAGTTTTCACTTCTTTTATGTTAAAGTCACGTTAAAGACAATGACTGGATTGTGCATATTCCATGAAATTGATTACAAAAATGATTCGTTTAAAAATGCAATTTATCAGTCGTTTGGTGCCATTTATTGTTGCTTTTGTTTATGTAACATTAAAAATAGCTGTAAACTAGAAAGGTTAACTTACCGGATAAGGATGCAAAGTAGTTGTTTTTATCTGTATTGATGTTTCTGTCTTATTTCTGGAGCTTAGCGAATTGACCGTTGTCTGTAAAGTTGATATACAGTAGTTACATCAAGAACAACTGTAATTTCAAGGCAACGGAAAATGAGTTACGGCCGGAATCACAGGACCCCAAGCGATTGTTTAAAAAGACATAGCACATTCAGCTACATAAAACTAATGTTTTTGTCGTTATGTTATTTGTTGTTTTATTTGTTTTACTACTGTAATTTCAGAAAAAGGCAAAACGAATCACAAATAAAAATTAACACGGTTAACAAGTGCTTTAGGAATAACAACCTGTTGAACTAATTACTAAAAGGAGCATAACTAGCCGCTTTCGAGTACGGTTCGATACCCAGTATGTGCAATAAATGAATATAATACAAGTTCAAAATAACGCTATTTGTGATGTGTGGCGATCGTCGAAAGTCTCCCCGTAGATACAGGCAGTACTGTTATAAATGAAAAAAAATCCATGACCAAAATACTGTAATGATGATTACGTTTACCAAGGTTATCAGCACTACAGTTTTAGGGGTTTGTCCTCGCTATTTTAATAGGTTGAGTAATTGGATTTATAGGCTTATCAGTAATAGTCACATTCAGAAACACAGACTCCCCACACAAGAAAACTAGGTCGCCTGGTTGCAAAAAAATGGAATGGTGCCCTATTTTATAAAATATAAAATATAAGAAAAAATATGTAACTAAAATTACTTGTGATACTAATATTACTATTACAATTATAATTGAAAAAAATTCTCAAGGAACACAATATGAAAACTGTTCACTAAAACACAAATATTTATACCCAACGTTTCAGGGGGATAAACCCCCCTTCTTCAAGGGACTTTTACATCACCAAAAGTTTATTTTATTTTAATGAACAACAGTTACACATTTTTTTACATAGACTAATTACTTCATAACATAACAACAAACTTGAACGCCAAGTTTTCAAGTTCAAACAGTTAATACAGATGAAATACTAGTAATAAAATAGTTCCCATATTCAGTTTAAATCCAACATAATTTTTCATATTGAAGTTTTTTAAAGAAGGGTTACTACAAAATGTAAGCTTTTTCAAAGGGGCAGGCTATTCAAAAATCTTGTTTACGAGTTTACGGGAACCAGTTAAGGCAAGTGTGAGATTGGCGCACCCTAGAATCTGGTTTACCTCCCCCCCCCCCCCCCCCCCCCACCCCCAGTGGCAATTTGTTTTGCCACTGACCGTTCCAAGGCCGTATCCCCAAGGTTCTCGTTTTCGTTAATTGTTTGTGGCGTCCTTTTTGAATTGACATACTTATAACAAACATGCCCTCTCTATCTCTTTTCCTCTCTTCTTTTTCGCTGCGTGGGGAGGCTGTGTATTGTGGCGATTCCCGATATTAAAATATTACTTTGTTTTGTACATATATGTGTCAGACGTATTTTCGTGTGACTCAGTCAATTATTATTATATTCTCTCTTTTTTCGGGGGGGGATGAAGGTTTAAGATAGTGACTTGAAACTTAAACAAATCTCAAACCGAGCATGCCATATGTTCATATTTATTGTGTTCGGTGGCTTTCAAATTCCATTTTTATCTATTTCAATATCACAGTAATATTGTTTGTGCCGTGTACAAAGTGTCCGCGTTCATTCATCAAGTGCGGATATCACAAACACTTTTTGAAAGTCGTTTAGTACAATACTTGTATGTTGATGTATTCTTTATTTTTGGAAGTTTGTTGGTTATGTTAGTAACCAAGAAGACAATAGATGTTTGTAAAAAATGAGAGCCCCAAAATGCCAAATGGTTAGTAAACAGCTGTTATTGATCGCTAAAACTAATTATTAGCTGATGTAAATTGTTACTCACTAATTATTAGTGAGTAACAATTTTAGTAACGAAGGTCTCCTTAAACTTTGACCTACTAACCTGAAAATCAACAGGGATCTTCTACAGGTGATGACAAATTTCCCTACTGAATTTGAGGACCATAGGTGAAAGCATTGTCTAGTCAGACCAGGTTTTTGCGTTGAAGGTCACTGTGACCTTAACCTTTGGCCAACTGACCTCAAATTCAATATGACTGTGTCTCGGAGAAATGATGATAAACCTTCATACAAAATTTGAGAAAAGAATAAATAACCTGAAACCTCAAAAGTTAATAGGATTGTCGAACGAAACAGGTATGTACTCAGTGACCTAACACAGACTAGAGCACCTGAATTCTATCATAAAGAACTCGACAATATTAATATATTTGTAGTAGTAGTAATTCTGTACTATTTAGACATATGTTAAAGGATGTTAGTTCTTGTTCTAAACGGTACCCAAGGGAGATGAATCTCTGGCTAATTGGGTTACTTATATAAATTAAATTCGTTCGTTTGTACGTTCATTCATTAATTCAAGATTGACGAAGTATTAACTATTGAGTTTGAAACTAGACTGTGTCCACAGGACACTGATGCCTCCACTGCTGCAATAACATTTGTTACAAAATTTTGTACCAGGTATTAACAACATGTGGTGATCATGATTAGTAAATGAGGAGTAAGTGTCACAAAATTTAATAACTAACATAAACAAAAGGCCATAACTGTGGTGAAAATTGTTGCAAGACAATGTCCTTTTCAACAATCTTCACATCATGTCTAATCATCTGTGCAAGTTTGAAAGAAATCAGCCAAATAGAAAATGTGAAGTTGATGCCACAAAATTTTGTAAGTGAAATGAACAAAGGGCCATAACTGGTAAACATGGCAGCAGAAAAAAATATTTTTTTATGATCATCTACCCAGCCATCTTGATCATGTGTGCAAGTTAGAAAGAAATGTGTCCAAAAGTAAATGAGGAGTTGATGCCACAAGATATTATTACTGAAAAAAACAAAGGTCCATAACTCTGGTAAAAACAGTCGCAGGAAAAAATCCTTTCTTCACGATCATCTACACATCCTGCTTCATCATCTATGGCTGTTTGCAAGGAATCTGCCCTGTAGTTTAGGAGGAGTTGATGCCACAAGATTTAATTACTGAAATTAACAAAGGGCCATAACTCTGGTAAAAATGGTCGCAGGAAAAAATCCTTTCTTTACGATCATCTACACATCCTGCTTCATCATCTGTGCAAGTTGGCAAGAAATCTGCCTTATAGTTTTGGAGGAGTTGACGCCACAAGATTTAATTAATGAATATAACAAAGGGCCATAACTCTGGTAAAAATGGTCGCAGGAAAAAATCCTTTCTTTTTACGATCATCTACACATCCTGCTTGATCATCTGTGCAAGTTTGCAAGAAATCTGCCCTGTAGTTTAGGAGGAGTTGACGCCACAATATTTTATAACTGAAATTAACAAAGGGCCATAACTCTGGTAAAAATGGTCGCAGGAAAAAATCCTTTGTTTACGATCATCTACACATCCTGCTTGATCATCTGTGCAAGTTTGAAAGAAATCCGCTTTATAGTTTAGGAGTTGATGCCACAAGATTTGGGGACGTACGGACGGACGAGTGCAACTCTATATGCCTCCCACTTTGTGGGGGCATAAAAAAGACCCACACTAGATGGAATTTCAGATAGACACTTGTGCCGACATCGGGTACTGTGTAAATTAAAAACCAAGTACGAAAAGGAGCATACATGTTACTCAGTCAAAAATGCCCTTGACCGAAGATTTAAGCATCATCATAACCATGTTGTCATAATATCTAATGAATATCACATGAAAATTTGATGAAGAAATACAAAATTTTATGACAAAATCCAATTATGAAAAGGGGCAGAACTCTATTTTAATATTCTAACCCAGAGCCAACGTAAAGTTTTCGTGACGGACCGATGGACATCGCAGTCCCTATGTATCAACTTTTAATCTAAAGGGCGACATAATAACATGAGAATTCAATTGAATGGCTTCTTATTATCTGCTTTGATGTTTCTGTCAAAGTAATGGCGCTTAGAAGAATGACGTTCTCTGTAAACACACCGTTCAACCCGATAAGGTGAATGCCGTGGGTAAGTCGACGGCAGTTGCTTGTGTACATGAACGTTTTTCGGCGAAATTCAGTATTGGCCTGATTTTTACATTTTCCCGCAATATCTTAGCAGACAAAAATATACATATTGATTCCCTGTTTGTTAAGGACTCTATTGACGAAATCTTGACGCATACAGGATATTATTTACAGAGAAATTGCAGAAAAAGTATGCAATTTTTTGACAAAATATATTATTTGACGAATCGGCCGCAAATATCCTTTTTTATTACCAAATCTGAAATATTTGAAATATTCCATGATAAAGTTCAATTATTTCCCTGTAATTTTTTGAAACCACAGCTCCCAATTCGTTTTCTCTAGAAAGATATTTACTTTTAAACTTGGTACGTCGTGGTGATTTTGGTAATAACAACGATTGTTAACACTAAATATTGGTACAGTTGAATGCAGTTTCGTCAGTGGATTGGATAACGTTATTCAAATATTCCTGTGTGCGTCAAGATTTCGTCAGTAGAGTCCTTAACAAACAGGGAATCAATATGTATATTTTTGTCTGCTAAGATATTGCGGGAGAATGTAAAAATCGGGCCAATACTCAATTTCGCCGAAAAACGTTCATGTACATAAGCAACTGCCGTCGACTTATCCACGGCATTCACCTTATCGGGTTGAACGGTGTGGTAAAACTGACACTGGGTTGTATGTTAAGCAGAACAGGTCCTATGTGCGACGAGTCACGGGAAAGTGAGCATTCAGTCATTTGAGTTGTTATTATATTTGGAAGGATCTTACAACTGTCTTATTTTCTCATAACTAATTTAAGATTTTGTTACACATTTCAAAAATAAAATGTTATTTATAACTTGAAATGCATATTATGCATATAATAAGCAATTGTGTCTGCTCAACTTTAAGAGGTCATTTAAAAAAATAACGTTTTTCGGAAGTCGTTTTTTTGTAAATTATAAAATATAACGATAAAAAGGAAAGAAATAGTGAGTATAACTTACCAGGTTGTTCTGAAAAGAAGTTGCTGTTGTCTGTTTGATATTTCTGTCGTATCATTGGCGCTTAGGTGATAGACCGTTTTCTGTAAAGTTGTTTTTATCACTTGCATACGAGTATTTTTATTTTATCTTACACACATGTAAGATTACTATGAGCATTTGCTTATAGCTTCTTAATCTTTTTTGTCCAGCACATTTTCTCTTGTTTACAAACATAACCACTTTTTTGTCCAGCACATTTTTCTCTTGTTTACAAACATAACCACTTTTTTGTCCAGCACATTTTTTCTCTTGTTTACAAACATAACCAACAATTTGAAACTTCAGTGATAAAAAATACACTGCCAATATTCAGTGAGCCATGACTTTAGTCAAAATGAGGAAAACGCAGTTTGTTTTATGATGCCATGACAACACTGCCTTGACATTTCCCCGATGCAGATTTTTAGGTACGTTTTTTAATATAAATTCAGGCCTTTGTTATGAAGTATTTGGTTAAAGAAATTTTATTCTCATTGCAATAAACACAAACTATTATATTATGAAACTTGTTGTGGATTTCTTTGCCAGAGGCTCGTTAATAACAATTTTTCGTATCTTGTTTAATAATAAATTGTAAAAGCCCATTCAGATCTTTATTTCAACAAAAAATGGCAATCACTGCATACACAACTAATAATTATTTCAAACATAATCTTAACTAAGGATTTTAGATGCAGTATGTGACAACCTTGTTATCATAAGCAAAATGATTTGAAATGGCAAAGTAATAGGCAATCTTAAATTTGTGGGAACAAAACAAAGTAGCTCTTCTTTCACATGAAAATGACTTAATGATTATGTCTAAATCAAAACTCTATAGTCAAAAACAATATAATTTTAAAGTATGATGAACAAATATTTAAAATGGTCAAGTGATAGCCAACAGTATATATCCGAGATGAAAGCATTGTACAACTAGAATTTGGTGTTCCGCAAAACAGATGTTTCACTGCTTTCAATTGAAATTTATGCATATGCTTCATAATAAATGATAACTGGTGTAATTCAAGTTGTATAAAAATACTACAACTACTTTTTATATAAAGATGATACAAGATTTATGGCAGAAATAAATATTTGAACAACTAAAATCCACATAAGTTTTCATGTGTTTTGAAAAATCATCTGAACATGTAATTTGTAAATGACTTTCAAAGTTAATGGCAACACCAATTTTTTAATGAAGTCATTTGAAAAGCTCATAGTTAAAAATGGCATTTAAGAGTTATTATTATTATTTTTGACACAGATTAAATGAGATAGTTATTTACTGAACAGTAAAAAAATAAATGTTCAAAATCAAAAATTTATTAAATAACAGTTGGAAACTGAATATGGCTGTAATAACATCTGGTTCTTATCAAGTTAATTTTGTTTGTGGTGTCTTATTTTTGTAATTTGTCATTGTGAAAATTAAAAATATTAATTTCCCTTCTAGCTGACTGTGCAGAGTCTGTGCCTTCTTAGTGTGGTTTTCCTACGTGTATTAAATTGTATTTTCATGTAAAACTTGAGGTTAATCATACTTATACTGAATTTTTCTTTTAGAAAAGCCTGTTTAATATTTAAAAATATTGAATATTTAATATTTGCAAAAATTATAAAATTATATAATAAATCTACACAAGACCTATGTCTAATTTAATTCAGAGAAAAAAAGGCAAACATGGGTACAGTATATGAATATTATAGCAAACCATTTCCAAAGGTTAAAACAAGACTACAAGAGGGTTTTACTTACTGGAATGTGACTGGAAGTGGTTATTGTCATCTGCTGTGTTGTTTTTGTCGAATTACTGGTGTTTAGCAGATTAACCAACGTCTGTAAAGTAGAATATACACCATAAACAAGTTAAAAGAAAATTAGGTGAAAAACTCGAAGCTCTAAGCAATTGAAAAAAGTGGTAAAAAAAGAATGCAAGTGTTTGAAGTGATTGTTGTACAATGTTCATTGTTATGGTACTGATGTGGGGGGAAGGTACCAAATAGGTTTATTTTAGCTCTTTTTAGAATGCATGATTAGTGTAAATTCAAAATAATGACTACATAATTTCAATTCAAAATAATCACTGAATAATGTCAATAAACAGAGCCTGTTGTTTTCAAATTTGTTAAAACAAGACTACAAGTGATTATTGTCATCTGCTGTGTTGCTTTTGTCGTATTACAGGTGTTTAGCAGATTAACCAACGTTTGTAAAGTAGAATATACACCATAAACAAGTTAAAAGAAAATTGGGCAAAAAACTCTAAGCAATGGAAAAAAGTGGTAAAAAAAGAATGCAAGTGATTGAAGTGATTGTTGTACAATGTTCGTTGTAATGGTACTGATGTGTGTGTGTGGGGGGGGACTAAATAGGTTAATTTTAGCTCTTTTTAGAATGCATGATTAGTGTAAATTCAAAATAATCACTAAATAATGTCAATAAACAGAGCCTGTAGTTTTCAAATTTGTCATGCTTGATAAAGGAATGTTTCTCTGCTAATTCAGCAAGGAGTAATTCACTTACCACGTTTTGATGGAAAGCTGCTTTAGTTGTCGGTTTAGATGTTACATTTCTATGAATGGTTCCTAATGGGTTGACCGTTTTCTGTAAAGTAAAAGCTGTTCAACTGGTGGTTAGTAAAGAAAATGTACTGTGTAAAGTTCCTTCATGCTTGAATGTGGCAACATGGTGTTTTATTTCAATACAGCAATTCCTTATTGTCAGTATTTATACAATCTTAATAGTACAGTAAGAAAACAAAAAGTGAGCAGTCATTGTTCTTTTAGTATTGGTACAATACAAGTTTTTACAGGAGTAGGTTTTTATATCAATATTATTATACACTTAGAATTAAATGTCTTTCTCTAAAAATTCTTTGGATGTTGAGTTCGTTGTCACACTATCGCACAGTTTATGCACATCAAAATGACATTAAAAACAACAAGAGTTGCAATACTTAATCTGTTTGAGTTCATATTTCTGTACATTCTCAAATAAATATAAAGATAATAATTTCTTGAACAAGTGTAGATTCATGTTATCACATGCTTTAAAAATAACAAAACAAAGACAACTGCTAATTTACTTACATTGTTTTTAAGAAAGGCACTTCCTGGACGCCTTGCAAGAGTAATGTTGTATTTTCCAGTTCCCAAATCATTTACGGCACCTTTGCTGCTTCCCTGAATGCGGAACACCAAACTTAGTAAAAAAAAAGATATTACAATTTATCAGTAGACATGTATTTCACCTTACTGTACAGATATGTATTATTCACATGGGCATTGAACCAGTGAAGCACCCAATCTGCTGACACATCTGTGCCATCTGATCAGGATCTTTAAAGTATGCCTAGAATGCTACAGTTTGCATGCAGTGATACCAATTTATGCAAACAACAGTTATCTTGATAAATAGTAAAAAAAAATAATCAAAAACTCAATATAGCCAAACTTTTGATGCATGTAACAGTTTCCTGTCCTCCTGTAAAGAAGATGCAGGATATTCATTTATTCATTTAAAATTCATTAATATTCTGAACACTTTTACACAATGCTTGTGTATTTTTCAAAGACTTCGACTGCCAGTATCAATAGTTTACTTGAAATGTTCAATTCAAAACTAAAATTGCAGTATGAAAAAAAACTGCAGCAGCTGTTATGGTGAAACTGACATCAAGAGCTACTAAGAAACAGAGGAATCAGTCTACTAGGAGTGTCAGTTAACTTAAAATGCCACCCACTATCAAAAGAGTAGGTTCACAATACCTAATACTGGCATTAAAATGTTAACACTTTTATGTTTGGTTACTTATCTTGAACAGTTTATACTTTTGAATACATACTTTTTTAGGATTAACTACAGACCCGAGTTCAAATGCACAGGATATATCACGAGGCATCGGACTACCCATGATAAATTCTGCTATATATCACCAGCAGGCATTATATTATTTCAATTCTAACCTGAATTTACACTATACTACTTCTCTCAGTTAGAACATTAAGCAGGTAAGATGTCAAAAAAGATACAGTAACATAACATAAGAATAGGAATGCATAGCCATGATGTGGCATAGATTAAATGCTTTTGAGGGATGTAGAGAGGGAAGCAAATTAAGGATGATGGTAGTAACACTTACTGCAGAAATTTTTTTTGTAGATTCTATGATTGTATCATCAATTGGGTATTCATCAGTGTCTTCATCTTCTTCATCATCATCATCTTCTTCTTCAGTTTCTGTTTCAACTTTTCCATTCTTGTCTTTTCCTGCGTGATTTTCTTCTGTGTTATCTGTAAAGTTGCTTTTGCTGTCGGAGATTAGGTCTTTAAGTCCTACCTTTAACACTTTTTCAACTCTGAAATGAAAACGTTCTTCAAATAAACATCTTCTGACTTCAAAACTGCCAGACAATTTTAAGAAATGAAAAAAGTTGTGATGCAAAAGCAGCAATGTAGATATATCCTGATTGCCCTTGATTTTCATGTTAAACACTGATTCTCACATGTTGCAAATAACCTAGCACTGCTGCTAACAGCTTTGTATTTATATTCTAGCCTTATATATGCTCATTTGCTCATTTATAAACAGGACCAAAAACTTTTCTATGATCATCAACATTAATGACAAAAAAGGCACAAACATTTTCTAAAGGTGCCATAATTTAGAAAACAATGAAAATAAAATGCAACTTGGGTTATTTTTACCTGGTGTGACAACACCACTACCTAGACACCAAGTGCTTTCTATTTTCCAAGTTTAATTTCACTCATATATTTATGATGAAAGCAAGCAATAATAAGAATTTGCCACTCATTGTCATGGACATGTATACTCCTTGCCAATACAAAGTTACCACTAACTAACCTAAAACTGCCTCGAACAATTCACCTTCTGGAAATCGGCACTGAAAATGATCCAACATTTCTTCAGACTCCTAGCAGAGTTGTCTTACTGGATCCATATTATACTGACTGAAGTTCTTTTTTAAGGATTGGTACACATATACAGAAAAATTTCTTCTAAACGTCCCAGGGGTGTTACATTTTCTGAGCCTGGTTATTATTTATATTTATTATCCGGCTAGAATGCAGTTTACCGGAACGAATGTTCACAAAGAGCTTGTGTAATAATTATATATGAATAATTTAATGCAAGCAGGGAGGTGGGGGCAGTAGCCCCCATTCACCACTATATTCTGAACTAAGGCAATAGAAAAAAATATGTTAGATTCTCATCCCCGTCTGCCCCTGTCTAAAACCACCCGCCCCAAAATAATTTATTGGTAAAAAAATCTGAACATATTCTGTTCCGGATAGAAAGGGTTTTAGACAAACATGGCCGACAAGAATAACATAAGATTTTCATCATTTCAAAGATAAGTGAAAGTGATATGTCACTATTAAAGACTGGTTTAGCTTTCCAATCAAAGAATAGGCACCAACCTGCTACCTTTGTTAGTTTTTATCATTATTTTTTTGTAAGACATTGAAAAGATAGACGAATTATCTACATCAAAGGATCTGGTAACTATAAATGCCATTTTCTCAAAATTTTAAGTTAGTTTTTTCTTCTATTCTCAGGTATTTCGTTAATAAAAATTAAAAAATTAAAAGTGTCCACCTGCCTCATTTTTTCCCAAAATTCGGATGGGGAGCATTAATTAGTCAGGGCTTTTTTTCACTGCATGGGGAAGGTACCCATCCCCTAAAATTTTGGGGAAAACAGCATAATTTTTTCTCTGAAGGGGAATGAAAAAACCTGATGTAAAGTTACTTTTTGTGGAAAACTGTATGATTTTAAAGAAATTATCTGTGGGGAAGGCGCCCATAAACGGCCCCTACTAAAGAAGGAAAAAAAGCCCTGTTAGTGGTGGGATGTTTAAGAGATGTTTTATTCTATCTTAAAGTAATTTTGTTAATGATTTACTCATGTATGGGATACGGCTGTTATCCCATGGGTGAACAGTGTTGATCCAGATCAGCCTGGACATCAGTCCTATCTGATCACAGTCTATACTTGTTGATTAATTCTTTTCTGACCAAGAAACGACAGGTGTAGATTTAAATTAGATGGCATTGATGTAGATCTACATTGGTCAGGCATGAAAATTGAAATTGAAAAGAAAATCTAAATAAATGTTCCTTTGGCTTTGGATTATGGAGTATACGGAACACATCTTGTTTAGCGGACCCTAACACTAAAGAGCATCGATTGTGAGAAAATTCATTGCTATCCTAGTCGTGAGTTTAAATGGGGGCTACCGCCCCCACACCCCCGCTTTTCTCGCTCAAACGCTGCTGGGCTTTTGTGTTTTGAATATCTGGGGTCCGCTAAACTAGATTCTATCCGAGTATACTGTATAAGCCTACAGTGTTAATACATGACATATTCCTGGTTTTGTGTCAATAAGACAGGTAGCCTACATTTAAGGCAACATTAACTTGGAAGTTAAAATAGAATCTAATTAAATTTTGAAAGGAGAATAACTGGCCAGAACTTGGCAGAAGAGCCCAAGGACCTCTAAACAGGTGTTTGTGATTGTGCCCACAAGAAAAGTTTCAGATTACATTTAAACTAAAAGAAGCGCTTACCGGGAAACAGCTTTTATTAACTTTTCAACAAACGCTTGCTCCTTCTTTTCTTCTGCATGAGATACTGATGTTAGGCAGCATATCACCAATATGCAGACAACTTTCATGTCGCATGCATTTCACGAACAGTTTTGTGTTCCTTTTTCAATGACGTCGCTTAAGATGACAGCGTTTCCCGCAATATTTATTATTCGGATTGTCTTGGCTATTATCGTACTTTATTGTTGGCATCCAGAAATTTAAGGAAGAGAGCGTGAAAGAAGACTACTACACTGTTAACCACAATGCAACAATCCTAATGTATCATCCTTTACTCCATGTGAATGGTTGTAATGGGCTGATCATGATCTACACTGTTCACTATTCGATTAATTGTGTTATTTCTGACCAAGAACCACCAGTATAGATCCAGATCAGGTGGCACAGATGTGCCGACTGACCTAGATCTACACTGCTCGATCACTCATGCGATTAAACCGGTTTATTTATATGGAGCAATAGGTTGCATTGTAAAGATGTTGCTAGGTATAAGAAAGTAAATCGAGGTAGATTTAGAGAAATATCTATATTTTGTTGTCTGACAAGTTTATTTAGTCATTTCAATATTTCAATTACACGACAAAGATAGAGCTCAAACTTGATGGTCAATTTTTTTAGGATAGTAAAAGTTCTTCTTGTAAAAGTCCTGCAATAATTCATATTTCGTTTAATCCCAAACAATGAGTTGATATAGTGAATTATTCTTTGAGACATTTCCTTGCGTCTTTTTTTTTCTTGCACACGTAGGTGAGAAAAAAATAACACTAATAAAATTGAAAACAATGAAAAACGTTACAGGATTTATATGTTAATGCATGGTTATGTATACTTTCCTTTGTGTTTTCCAAATCATTTCCGAGAAAAAGATGTTATAACGTTTATACCAAAATTGTTTGAAACTATTTTGGAAGTTTTGAAAAAATAATGTTTTCATGAACAAAGTTGGTGGAGAGTTTATCGTAAAAAAACACAAATCATTATCTCTCAAATAATGTTATCACACTTATACAAGAAAAATCAATACAAAATTAACAAAACAGCAGAAACGTTCTAGAAATAAAATACCGGTAGTCGCTTTTGTTAGTTTTGCATGTATTGCCTTCATCTCTTTTTTAAAGCCTGGATTAATTTGATTATTCATTTGTTGATGTAATGTTCAGACATTGGAAAGGAGAGTTCATAAAAATGAGTGATTAAATGTCTTGAGAAAAAAAATGTTTCAAACTGATTTCTGACACCTGTGATAACGAAATGCACTGTAACGATAAAAAATGTGTTTTGTATTTTTAATTTAGAGGAAAAGATGGGAAATTAAAATCAACATTTAGTCAATTTTGCGGGTATGCTTTGGGCTTATTACTTATTAATACATGACCTGATGTGGATACTGACCGGATGTAGAACTTTAACTCTGGACGAAAACGATGGTTTTCGGATAAATTACAACATTTTCTGACAGAAATAGTTCCCGAGTTAGAAGAGTTTAATTATAGAGAAACATAGTTTTCAGACTGGATCTATCGTTCTCGCCTTAAGCACCGGTTCTTGGGGCGAGAACTGTAGTTTTCGGCCAATAAATTGGGTAGCGGGTTTAATTTTGCAAACCAACTGCTATACGAAGATTTCAACAACCCTATTTGAAATGAAAACATCTGTTTGAATAGCATGATTTAATTTTGACGGAATGCACTAGCTAAATAGATTATACAATAAAAAAAGATGAAGCACTTTTGAATAACAACAATAACAACAACAACAACAACCACCCATTTGAAAACACAAAATCATATATGTGTATCATATTTAAAACATATTTTAAACGATGTCTGCTTTCAACAAATGCAATGTTTGGCCTCTGAAAGAATCATTATGGAGGATGTTAACCTGAAAATAATTATCAAAACTCCATTTCGCAGAGTTTTCGTTCAAAACAACGGTTTCATTTGGCGAAGTTTTGTAAAACTGCTGTCTCTTAGTATTTTGACAACTTATTCCGGTCAATGACGAGTCTAAACCTCATTTCAAGTTATTTACCCAACAAATCAGGATAGCACAAATCTATTATTCGTTTTTGATCGGTGTATTCTAATTGCCATTTCCACTGAATATCTCTGTGTTAAAAATAATCACCAATCAAATAATTTATTTGATTTTCCCGCTGCATAATTTTTTTAACCTCGGTTCTTTGATCGCAAAACCAGGTGTAATCTAGGCCGAAAAAAATGCACGTGTAATTTTCTAGTTGAAAGGCCACACGCACTAGTCACTTACATTTGTTCGTGTCATCCAGCGAGCAAGTGCTGAGAAATTCATTCTTATGTTTTAAAACTGTAGTACTTATTCTATACTATGAAAACACTTCACAACTTTTACTTTATTATGTTAACTTCTTAATAGTGTCAAATATGACTTCCGGTCACTTAAATTTGCAGACGAAGACAGGAACATGGGCATGGTGTAGAACAAAATCACTGACGCTGCCAAGGAGGGTTCGTCGTATTGTGCCAAGACCTCGACTGCCGACGACAATCATGTCGGCTTTCTCCCTAGTCGCCGCTTGGACAATTACTTCACCAGAGTTAGTACCGTGCAGCTGTAGAACTCGGCCCGATAACTGAAATGCAGTAAAATTTATACAATGTTATCTGTTATCTTACATGTCTTGAACTCGTATGGTATTCACGAAAATAAGTTAAGATGGAATGAACCTTTAATCATATTTTATAGAAAAAAGTGGAACTTGGTAGCAAATGGAAGTTCATGATATTCCTGGTATGACTTTAGTTATTAATCTGTTATTAATGATCAATCTGTTTGTTAATATTACTTTCTGCGTCACTAAATTAGATCAAAATTTGCCATTGGTCAGTTCTCAATCAATTAGCTTTCGTATCTCAATTTGCCATTGGTCAGCTGTCAATTAATTAACTTGCTTATCTCAATTTGCAATTGGTCAGTTCTCAATCAATTAGCTTGTGTACCTCAATTTGCCATTGGTCAGTCCTCAATCAAATAGCTTGCTCCGATGTTAGACTGGCACCCACCTTCATGCCAGTGCACGATTGTGTACAAGATAAATAATATAAAATACAGCAATCCCTCCCCCCCCCCACCCCCCCCAACAAAAACCCAATTCAAGACACGTGTACCTAAATGATCACTTACGTTGGCTTCAACGAGTTTTTGCTCCAGTTTGCCGACCATGTATTCAATGTGTGTCGTGTGTTCCGCGATTGCACGAGATATCACATCTGGGTCACCAGTCATCAGATTTACGTCTGTAAAAAAAAATGAAGAGCAATTTATTTTACAACTGATGCGACAAAACAAACTATCACATTCCCACATACAGGTATAAATGAAAGAAAGTTGGAATTATTATTGTAACTACGGTAGACTCACTCTTACACTATCGGCTCATTAAATTACATTAAGGAACGACAACTCTGCGAAGGAGATTGCCGTAGACTGTGGTAGACGAACCCCTTTTCTGGAAATTTTGCATCCGATAAGCAATACGTCAAACCAATCAAAATTAGGACGATGGATCTCTTTATCAAAGAGTTAAGTGTGATATATCAAAGATGATTATAAAATAATAATCTCAGAGAAATGAAGGATAAACCTACTTCCGTAGGAGTCCGGTACCGAATCTACGTTCCACGTGAGAAGAACCTCGTTATCTGGGTGGTGCACGTTTTCTAGATACCCTGAAACAATGCAAAGAAGAAAAAAGGAAATACGGAACGAAAGAAATCCATTTCCAATGCTTTCTTCGCGATCAAGGGCGAACAACTCTTACATTACAAATTGGCCATTCTATACGAGTTATGTCCATAATTAAGCAATTCTTGAGCCAGGTACTTGGTACAGCCTCATACACTGTGCATCAAGAACCTGCAAGAATAATTTGAGATTCAGAACCAATACACAGTTCAACATGTGCTAAAGACCACATGTGAACAATGACCGAAAGACCACATGTGAACAATGACCGACTGCGGATAAAGATAAACTAACTGATTTAAAAAGTGAATTCACGTGTAAACAAAGACCACATTCCTCATAGGTCACTTTTGGGTTTCTCCCCGGATTGGTCTTTGAATACAGAATTGATTGAAAACAAAAATCACGTATGCTCATCTTGAATCTTTGGAAACATAATTACCACAACCCTCAATCTTATTACAACTTATTTTACTTGTTATCTCACTTACAATTAAAAGCCATGTCTGAAATTTCACTCCCGTCCATACCAATGATGATTCTTTTACCAATCGTAGACATTTTCAGAATCTTTTTATGAAGTAAACAATTAACTTTATCTCCGCTGCAGTATAACTGAGTGAAAATTAATGAATCGTCTCTTCTAAACTAAATAAAGCACATTTAGTGTCAATATCCTTTAAACTTCCTCTTAAACTTTATATTTAAACATAAATTTTCAAGTCAAAAATCTATGCAACATTTGATATGTAATCAACAGTGTGATACGTGAAAAAATGACACCAAAACATACAGACGGACATGCGAATACAATATGACAAAGTAAAACTACATTATCAGACAATGGTCAAGGTCAAGTTATCAATTGTTAACCCAGTGGATAAATACTGTACCTATTTTCGGATACACATGCACTGCATGATAAAAGAACACACAACAAACATTTGCGAAACCCGGCGAAACCGGGCTAAAATTTAAAAAAAAATCGATAGTTGGGAAAAACACATTGCCAGTTACATTTTAGTGAATACAAGTATTTATTTTAATATGTTTTAACGTTTGCACGGCTGAGTTCAGTCAAATTAATTTTCCAATTACCCAAACAAACTTGAGAAAACCCGTTTGCATCACTTCTCTGAAAATCATGGGCAATATTAAAAACCTAAAAAGTTCCATACATGTACTAAGTATATGCTAATCTACAATATGCTAGGGCGATTCGTCAAATTAATTTTAGGCAAAGAAATATGTGTATCGTTTTTCTAGACGTTTCAAACAGCAAATCCACGTTTCTTGTGCAAACGGTATTCCCTTTCTGTGTTTGATTCTTCTTCGAAAAGAAACAATAGTTCCTTAAAATTGATCATTCAAACTTAAATACAGCCTCAAAAACTATAATCACTTATAGTGTAAGTATTCGCTTAGTGTAAGTATTGGTGTTAGGGTTTTAAATGATACAGTAAAATGATTGATTTGACCTTGAAAACGAAAGTAGAAATGATGGGCGTCTTTTTCGAACTTCTTAAAGTTATCTCAATAACATATTGTAGTTGGATATATTAACCAGCTTTTGCACATGTTACGTTGGCTTATAAGTTTTGAGTATTGTGAATGAATGCAAATTCTTTTACCTGTAAAAGTCACTTGTATTTATTGTTTAGCGGTGTGCTTTTTACAATAACTATTTTAACATATTATTCAGAACAGTCACGGTTAAAAATAATATGGTCTATTTTTTGTTAACATATTAACTGTCCTACGGAATTTTTTTAAAAAAGTTTGTTCATTACGCCACACAAGGAGCATGGTTGTATCCCCTTAAAATCTATTTGGTGCAGGGAAAACACGTCCTTTTGTCTTTTTTAATAAACGCTTTTTTCGGTTACAAGAATGATTTATGGTGAACATTTGTTTCCATATCGATATTTTTGTTGGTTTGTTTTGTGGATGGAAAACCAGAACGAAACACCAGATAAAGAAAGAAATAGATTGTGAAGAGTACAAGGGAGGTAAATTACTTAATCACCTGGGCCTAAGGTCATAAAATTATATCAGGAGACAAGTCGCAAATCTCAAGCATATAATATGCCTGCATTTACTGGCAGGAGATATATGTGCCTCCCTTATAGTGGCAAAGGATATATAATATGCCTCCCTTATAGTGGAAAAGGATATATAATATGCCTTTCTTATACAGGAACGGGATATATATGCCTCCCTTATAGTGGCAAAGGATATATAATATGCCTTCCCTATACTGGCAGAGGATTATAATATGCCTCCCTTGTAGTGGCAGGGGATTATAATGTCTTCCTTAAAGTGGCAAGGAATATATAATATGCCTCCCTTATACTGGCAGGGGTTGTATAATATGCCTTCCTTTTAGCGGAAGGGGTTATATAATATGCCTCCCTTATACTGGCAGAGGTTATATAATATGCCTTCCTTTTAGTCGCAGGACATCGGAATGGGATACATATGTAATATGCCTCCCTTATAGTGGCAGTGGATACATGCCTCTTAAGAGTTGCAGGGGATATTTAATTTGCTCCCCCATTCAGTGGCAGGGGATGTTTAATATGCCCCCCCTTTAGTTGCAGGGGATATATAATTTGCCTTCCTTATAGTGGCAGGGGATATACACTATAATATGCCTCTTATAGTTGCAGGGGATAATATATAATATGCCTCCATTATACTGGCAGAGGATATATTATATTCCTCTCTTATAGTGGCATGGGATATATCATAAGAGATAAACCAACAAGATTCTATCATTAAGTATATTTTATTGTTTTATTTGCTATGAAATACTATGGGCATTTAAAATATACAGCAAAGTACATTGTACATACACTAGTGAAAATGAAAGAGTCAACAACTTAAGTACAATTTATCATATGTCAAAACATAATTCTGTGCAATGTAATGAAGCTTGAATATGTCACCATTGTTCAAATTTAATGAAATCATGTATATTATGGGAAAATTAAACAATGTTAATTTCAAAAAGAACTAAAATTTACAAAAGCAGTATTTCATTCTTATATTCATTTGTTGCATTTAAAGTAGTTATTGTTTTTTGTTTTTTTGGTTCTGTAACAATAGGTTCAGATAGTGATATTTGATCATGATATTAATAACCAAAAGAGTCGCTTTAAAATATACTGGTGATAAAGCTGTTCAATAAATTAGAAGTACATGTATTCCACGGTGCTGAATTTCAGTTTGACATATGTTACATCATGCTTACTTAAAAGAAAATAACAAGAATATAACAAAAGCTACATGTATCACAATTTCTTTTGTATAAAACAAAATAAATATATGAATATATTCATTTAAAATTGTCCAGTGGTTTTTCGATCACAATCAAATTTTAGTGTACTGCAACTCACTCTACAAAGACTGTAGACCCACATTATGCCATCTGGCCAGGGTCTACACCTTTTGCTATTCCTTCATATTTCACATCCCTATAAATGGTATAACACATATAAAAGGAAGGGTGAGTCGATTGCAGGAATTCAGTGAGTTGTGGGATTGAAAACAAGACAGTGTCAAGGTCAGTGAGTTGTGGGTATGGCAAACCAGATTGAAAACAAGGAACTTGCCAAAAATGATGTAAGATGTTAGCTAAAACAGTCTTGTAATTATGAGAATTTTTCTTTGCAACATTAAAATAATGATTGACTGTCAGACATATTTACAGACGACATTTCATTAATACTGTCGACATAACATCTACTGATACTTTGGACCAGTAAAGTTAACGAAAAATTCATTAAAATGAATTCTTTTTAAGTTAGAAGTTCATTTTATTTTCCATTATACATAATGATTATATCAACAACAAGCTTAACAATACATGTAGCAATTAAAACATCCGTAAAACATTTCAGCCAACAAAACCACAAAAAAATCGCAGGTGTATAAAAATAAAATTTCATGCTCTGAAACTGTTGTGATTGAATAATTTACTGCTGCATAAATATTAACTCTTTACTCCATATATGTGTTTCAATGCCTGAGCGGCTTGTGTAGATCTTGATTAGTCGTCAACTTAATAAAGCCGTTTCTATGGAGATAAGAGTAAAAATGTCAATGACAAATGAACTTGAAAGTAAAGTTTACATGTGTGGGTGGGGTATTTTGGTTTAAGAACACCAAACCAAGTGAACACACAATTTGACATAATTTTACAGTGAAACTTTGGTAACAATTTTGGTTTTAAGAAATTCTCAATTTGTCTCCATTTCAGCCAATCAGATGCTTGAGATTTGAGACTGGTCTCCAAAGACATTTTTATAATCTTTGGCATCGATTTAAATTGAGAAACTGAAACAAGTTTGAGACAATATACAGATTTTGAAGTCTTCAAATAAATAGTACAACATGAATCATACAATGAAACTGTTTTTCTGAGCGAAATTTATTCTATACCTGGAATAGCAAAGAAAAGATTTTATATAAAGGCAATGTTTAAGCTAGACCTGCTAGTATTTGCCTCCCATATTGTTTTTATAAATGAACAATTGTTATTAACAGTTTATTTCATAGGTGAGACTTTAATCGCATGGGCGAACAGTGTAGATACAGATTAGGTGTCTGATCTAGATTACACTATTCACTTCTTGGTCAGAAATAACCTCACAAATCTAAAAGTAAACAGTGTAGATCCTGATCAGATGGAACAGCTATGCCAGCTGATTTGGATATACAATGAGCATCCCCGGGATAAAAGCCATATCTGTTGCGTTAAAAGGTTAAATAACATTTACCATACAACTGAGAATTTTCTATGGCCTTTTTTTTTTTCGGGAAGATTTTACAACACAATATCCAATTAAAGACTGCACAACAAAGTTTTGATCTCTGGCGGGAATGACACAAAGAAATACATCATGAATGTTACAAGTTCTTGTACATGTATAATGAAAAAGGATCATTAAAAATGGTACAAATGATAAAATACACGATATATTTGTACATTCTAGGTGATCATTAAAATGGTACAATTGTTTAACCCTTTCCTGTACAGATACGCATTTTTACGCATGTGCGACCAGTGTAGATCCAGATCAGCCGGCACATCCGTGCCGTCTGATCAGGATCTGCACTGGTCGCATTTTGGTCAGAAATAAGCTAATGAATCAAAAAGCGAACAGTTTAGATCCTGATCAGACGGCACGGATGTGCCGGCTGATCTGGATCTGAACTGTTCGCCCTAGCAATTAAGGTGTGTCTGTACAGGAAAGGTTTAATATGTGATACATCTGTAAATGAAAATGAACTTTAAAATGTAACAAATGTGTATGTTGTTCATTAAAACTAATTAAAATCAGCATGTAGCACTATTTCCAACAATTTTTCACTTGGTGACAAAAACTGTAAGAACCAATATTTACAAACATATCTTAATATACAGATTAACTTAAAAGCAATATATTCTGTTTATTGTTCTACCAAATCGATTACAGTTACAGAAACCCTTATGGTCCTATTTCAAACATATATGTGTGCTGACTAACAAAATGAAAATAACAAAACATTTTATTAACGCATAAATGTAAAATGATGAACCCTTAACTTCATGGGTACAACTTTTATTCCACGTGTAACTAGTGTAGATCCAGATCAGCCTCCACGTAAGTGCATTCTGATCTGGATCTACAGTTTGATTCTCGATCTGAAATAATCACTGAATTTAAAAAAGATCAATGTAGATCCAGATCAAACTGCATGGATGAGGTAAGGGTAATGAATAAAAAACAATGTCTAAATAAACAAATGAGATCTTTTCACTGCGAGGTTTTATATAAACCATATGTACTGTCAAATTCCAAAACCATTTTATTGTTAGAAAGAAAATGAACTTCTTAACTCTTTACACCATATATACATGTTTTATTACATCGGAAAATAGTGTAGATCCAGATAAACTGGCACATCTGTGCAATCTGATCAGGATCTACACTGTTCAATTCTAGATTCTTAAGGTTATATCTTACTAAGAAGCAAGAAGTCCAGATCCTGATCAGAAGGAACAGATATTTCAGCTGATCAAGATCTGCACTGGTCACAAAGATGGAGTAACAAGTATTTATGGATAAAAGAGTTAAACAATCGGCGATATTCTTACAAAATAAAGAAAACAGCAGACAATATTGATACAACCACCCTCATTAATGCTTAAAACCTTCCCTTTCCAGTCATTTTTTCAAGAGGCAGTTTTCTTTTTATGAAGTCCTGGCAGGATCACAGCAATATGACACCAGTATGTCTGCCTTCAAAAGAACTTAATCCTTTGAAAATGTATTAAAAAAATTCAACAATTAATTCAACAGATCTGCTGCCCATGAAAGCTACTGGCCACAGAATGGATGATTCTATGAGATGAAAGTGAAATAGATGTAATGATACATGTAACCAAGGGTCATAAAATGTGTTGCCAAAGGACTGATATGAAACAAGTGACACTTTTTTCTTTACTGCCCTAGAAAGTAAGTTTTAAGTTAACCCTTTACTCAGTATATAAGGGTTTGTTGTTATGTGCAACCAGTGTAGATCCAAATCAGCCAGCACATGTCTTGTCTGATCTAGATCATCACTGTTCACTTCTTCGACAGAAAAAAAACAAATGAATGAAAAAGCGAACATTGTGGATCCTGATCAGATGGCATGGATGTTTTGGCGAATCTGGATCTAAACTGTTTCCCATGGGGTAAAGTGTCAACTCGACTTCTCACAAAGCAACAGCCTTTGGAAGATGCAAAACAGTTCATGACAGCAGGTGGTCTTTGAAAACAGGTTTAACATTGTAATAACAGTGCCCAAGGTTATGAAACTGAGCATGGAAACCAGTCTCAAATCTCAAGCATCTGATTGGCTGAAATGGCGACTGGTCGTCATTTCAGCCAATCTGATGCTTGAGATTTGAGTCTGGTTTCCAATCTCAGCTTTATAACCTTGGGACCAGTTATAGCAGGCTCAGAAAGGTGGTCACATTTTGGTGTTGGACCAACAAAAGGTCAGTCTCCTTTTAAAGAGATTTTAAAACAGCCTGGACTGTTTATGGAAAGGGGCTTAACTCAAGTTGGGTTGGTTCCTAAATGAAGCAAGAAAATTTGGGGTGAACAATTTTTTTAATGCAAAGTTTTCATGGTCTACAAAGTATAATTAATTTAAAAGTTTCAACAACTACAGAGCTTGATTAATGCAGATTTCATTTTAAGTAAAAGGCTATCAACTCTGATATAAATTGTAACATGAATGCTGTGAATATTGGTCATACATGGTACAGTAATACTGCAAGCAGAAATACAAATCATACACTGTTTACAATATGTACTATAAGTGATTTCTTATGAAAACAATTTTACTGCCTTTTTGATAGTAAAAATAAGCGTGATAACTCCCAAAATCGGGTAGATATGGTAATAGTTACATTGTATTTTGCTTGTGAAAATAACATTTCAGCTAGTGCTGCTGTTTTTTTATGGTAACAAAATTAAGAACAATATTCAATGCAGTTGTCTTTTATTCAAGGTTTAATTCACAAATATTTTACTTGAAAACACGAACTTCAGTCAAAGAGAGAACATGAACGAAGATTTGCAGAAATGATGATTTGGGGGGGAAAATAAACACTTTTTGATAAGAGGAGAAACAGCCCTTATTTAGCAGTTAAATCAACTCCCCCAAAAATCGATGACTACTTTGGAAACACAAATTGACCTCAGAAGCAAACATATGAATTCAATTCTTAGCCAAATTTAATCATGCATTTGTCATTCATTTATAATGGACCACAAAATCTTCATTAAACATTAACTCCATGGATATGCTTTTAAACACATGATAGGCCAGCATAGATCCAGATCTTGTCACTTGCACATCAGTGCCATCTGATTTAGATTTACACTGCTTCTTGATAAGAAATAACCTACTGAATCTAAAAGCCAACATAACCTGATCAGATGGCATGGATTTGCTGACTGATCTGGATCTACGCTTGTTTGCCCATGTGATTTAAGTCGTATCCATGAAGTAACGGGTTTATTGTCGGAGACATATTGTCTCCTTAGCACAAAAATGGTACCACTCCTTGTATCAATGTTACTTAACCCTTTCCTCCATATATACGCATTTTAACGCACGTGTCACCAATGTAGATCCAGATCAGCCCGCACATCTGTGCTGTCTGATCAGGATCTGCACGGGTCAAATTTATGTCAGAAATAACCTAACGAATCAAAAGGCAAATAGTTTAGATCCTGATCAGACGGCAAGGATGTGCCGGCTGATCTGGATCTAAACTGTTCGCCCATGCTATAAAGGTGTGTCTATGGAGGAAAGGGTTAAACCAGTTTTGCATTAAGGTGAAAATATCTTGAAGTTACATTTATTTATAATACACGCCACACATTTTTTTTTTATTAATGTCTTATGAGTGAAATTCATGAGAGCAAAGCGAAAAAATACCACAGTACTTTGAACATCATCATCAATAAAATTTTATATGAATTATTACATAACAAGAGTTTCAAAAATGTAAAAGTTCAATGTTACAACATGGCTTTATCTTACCGGTAAATGCAATCACTGCCTATTTTGTCAAAATTTAAAATGTATATGTTTAAGACAATCTTTGACTGTGATATAAACACATTTACAGAAAAAAGCAGTGATGAATGTACATGATCAAATTAACGCCTGTATGACCAGGTAAACTTGGATACTGTAGCAATTTGTTACTATGTCTGTTTAAAGTGCAAATAACAAACTAAATCTATTTATAGTGCATCAAATCCATCATCTACATGGCAACAATCACTATGACAACAAAAACCATAGCAACAGAAGCACTCTGGTGTGAGATCATGTGAAATTATAGCACGTTTAATATCAAAATTAAAGATTAACCCTTTACTCCATGGATCCGCCTTTTATCACATGGGTGACCGGAGTAGATCCGGATCAGTCGGCTCATCGGTAAAGGGTTAAACATTAACATATTGAAGGTTGAACATAATACTATTGTATCTTGTAAATGAGATATTTACAGATACAATAGTGTTGTATTCGACACTAGAATTGTTAACTAACTTTTAGACAGACCCTCTACTATTGTTTAAGGCCATCTCTTTGAACTGATTTAAACACTAACTAACTTTTTCAGATGGTCATTTCAGTCATTTTCACAATAATTTCTAAAATATATAAGATGTATCACCATTTTTTACACTAAAAATAACAAATCAGAATTTTGCTTTCTGTCAGTTATTAAGCCCGTTACTTCACAAGATATGGTTTTTACCTCATGGGCCACCAGTGTTTGTCCAGATTGGCCGTCAGATCAGAATCCACATTGTTAACTTTTAGATTCATTGATTATTTCTGACCAAGAAGCACTGTAGCACAAGATCAGGATGCAATGATGTGCAAGCTGATCTGTATCTACACGGATTGGCCACGTCACTAAACATGTGTCCAGAGTAAAGAGCTAATTTAACCCTTTCCTCCATATATACGCATTTTTACGCATGTGCGACCAGTGTAGATCCAGATCAGCCGGCACATCCGTGCCATCTGATCAGGATCTGCACTGGTTGCATTTTGGTCAGAAATAACCTAACAAATAAAAAAGTGAACAGTTTAGATCCTGATCAGACGGCACAATTTAGGTGTATTTATAGAGTAAAGGGCTAAAGTACAGCTGCAAGATTTGCGACTTTCTGAAGTCACACATGCCTGAATCAACAGAACACAAGCTTGCCCTATGTCTCATTGATCTGTTATGATCTGCTGCATTAACACATGCATTATCAACATGGAGGCAATTCAAATGTATTTCTCCTGTTTTGGCACACAACTGTCTCCAATTAGCTTGGTTCTAACTCACTAGCTTCTTGTGCTGAGCGAAGAGTAATTATTTCTGTTAAGTTGTAACTACAACATTGTTTAAACTCTCAAAAACCGGTAATACCCCTTCTTCAAAACTCAGCCACTTGAAATCCTAAAACTTATCTCCCCTTATTTCTATCAATCCCCACATTTCACAATCACAAAGTTTAATTCAACTCTAAAACTCCTCTATATTTTGTGATAGCCACTTCTCTCTGCATCAACACACAATCAGGAATGGTCCATTGTAAGCTGAACAAGAAGTCACTTTTGGAATGAACTGCAATGTCTGTATCACATTTTCTGTGGCTGCAAAAACTTGATTTCATCTTTGTAGCCATCTTGCCTTTAAAAAGTCCATATCTTTTTTTCATCATTCTTTTGCAAAACAAACTTTCACCTTCATTGTTTTTCAACAATAACATTTTTGTTTTGGCATAGCTCACTTAAGAATTTGTACGGTAGTCCATTTCTACCTGACTTTTATTAACTTAATGTATTCTTTTCTCCTGTATTGAACATTAATTCCTTGACTCGTATTTAGACACCATGCAAGCTCTGGTGTAAGTATTTACATATTTTACACTGTACAAATTCCAAATCCATTATTCTCTTTATCACACTAATGGCTATAAATAGGTCTTTGCCTGTTTCGGTGTTACCGTCTTTGATTCAATCGTTCCATTTGGTAAGTTTGGACTTTTCTGCGGAATATTATTAGATACTAAAACATTTTGAATATTGTTTTTATTGAACTGCTTCTGAATGTTTGGATCAGCATAAAAATTGTGAGTTGTTTCATTTATTGAATGTCTGTTGGGGTTTTTCCTTAACGACCCAAACTGCTGTTCGAAGTTTATCACTTGTTCTGTGTTACGTGTGTGGTTTCGGCATAAACTCACACGATAACCAATCACAAAACCAACAAGAGCTGCCACAACTATGGAAACGACACTTGCTATCGCCAACGTTGACGCTGTGTAAACTTGATCATCTGTCCGTACAGTGATGACCTTGCTTTCTGAAAATATAATGATATATTAAGTATAAAACACAACCATGATTTCATATGGAATGATAGAAAACCAGGTAAACGATGTAATGTAACACCAATCTATCTTTGAAGCCCTTTTGCATCTGAAAACGAAATGGTTATTGCCTGAAAGCATTACAAATAGAACTATGTTAGTTATACTCAAATATTTCAAATCATGCAACAACATTGAAACGAAATATTATTAATACTGACAATTGTGCTGATATCGATAACTGAGAACTGGATGACTTCAGCCTTTACCCAATGGATACGGCGTATATCCCAAGTGCAGATGTGCCAGCTGATCTGGATCTTCACTGGTCGGTCACACAATCATGTGACAAAAGCCATATAAACGGAGTAAATGGGTAAAGTCAAGAAACCAAAATCTTGTACATGCAAGTGCACCATGCATTTCAACTAACATATAATAAATAAAACAAAACAAGTCACACATAAAAATAAATTGCCCTAACCTATTAATACAACATTCTACGTCATCGTTTTTTCTATTTTTTGTAACTAACGTGCTAATGAACTTTGCAGATACTTTTTCTGTTTCAAAAATGAATAGAATTCATGTATTATCTCTTTTATTTCAGATTTTTTGTCTCTTCTCTTTTCATGTTTTTCTTATCAATGAAGACATTCTCGAGAAAGTTATTTTCTCTGTCAGACAAAAACCGATTCCAAACGAGTTATTGCAAAAAATTGCGATCTGCTGTTTTTGCCTTTTCTTTCTGGCATTCGTAAAGTTATTTTGCAGTGAAACAGAGAGCAACAAACATTCAAATGACAGGTTATAATTGCTTTCCCATGCATTTGTTTGTTTGTTTCCATTAAGCTCTTGTTCCCAAAGATGTTTTCATTTACTGAACAATACATAAATATCAGCTATTGCAGGGAAGGCATGTTTATCATTTATTTTTGTTCAACTTTACATGCAAGAGTGAACTGTTTATAATCACAGTGCCATGAGCTCTGTTTTTGCAAGGGTTGTGTGAGTAAATCTAAATCTGGTATAAGTTAGACTAGAGCTCTATGTCCTTGCTATTACACAAGTTAAGAGTAAATATCATGCATGACTCAATGTTACAATTTCAGATTCAGAGGTCAAATCCTGGATAAGGAAAATGCAGATAAAGAATATAAACATTTTTCTTTTAAATTAATAAAATATTCACCGACTAATTTTTTATTTATAAATGATAGAAAGTATTATAATTTTATGTAGGATCTACACAAATTCGAGATTTAAAGTTTGAAGAATAAAAATTCAAGTTTTGGTATTGCCAGAATATCACAGATAAGGGATCAGGTCAAATTATATAAAGGTCGGCTCACACGCTAGTTATATTTGGTAGGGAATATACTGGGATAGCTTAACTTTCGTCTCGGGTGCAAGTCAAAGTATGGATAGACTCTTGCCTGTTATAAGATACCACACTCAAAGTAATCAGCAGTAATACTATGAGATGTTCTGTTCACATTTAACAGCGGGACCTCAAAAACAAAAAGAGTTAAGTTTTATACCCAACCACCAAAAACCCTTTACACCATGTATACACCTTTATCACATGGGCAACCATTATAGATCCAGATCAGCTGGCACATCAGTGCCATCTGATCTGGATCTAAAACTTTCTGATTTGTGGTAAGAAATAAATTTTAGAAATTTAAAAGCAAATAGTCGTGATCCTGATAAAGCAGCAATGATGTTCCGGCTGATCTGGATTCACACCGTTTGCACATTTGATAAAAGGCGTATCTATGAAGGGTAAAAAATCCAAAACCTGTACAAAAAATAAACTGATTTTATCCCATATACCTGAAGTTTTAATGATAGAAATAATCTAGCTATTGTTTATTCTATAAACATTCCTGCATATTTGAAAGTGTTTTGCAGCATGCATATCTTTTGTTAAAAACATTTATTAAACAAATTAGCACATTCTCCTGTATCCAATTATGTATTTTATTTGACTTTGATTGAAGCATAACTTATGCATGGTTAAATAATTAGTTAAGCATTTGTTAGCGTTTTTAAGGCAAACTTCTTATGCAATTGACGTTTAAAGCTGGTGTTTTGTGGAAACACTATGACGTTATGGAGTATATAGGTTGCAAACTTGTGGCAGAAAATAATTATGTTAAAATTATGTTGTCTGACAAAAATCAGAAAATGACCCTCAGTAAACATGACTTAACCACTTTCATATGCTTTTTATCTGAAGCTTCTTTCCATTTTGTCTAAAGATTTCAAATATTCTGATTTAACGAAGTTAGCTAAACTGCAAGTGTTTGGGTTTTTTTTCATCATCAGTTATTTGTACAACATCACAACCTATGTACTCCATAAATGTATGTTACCTTCCACAAAGAAGCAATGTGGGCGGGCTACAAAAACAAACTGTAGAGCTTACCACAAGGATCTGCCCTTGACTGAGCGGCAACGTCCACAACCGGGTCCTCAGAGTTAGGCAGAGGCCGTAAGGGTCCTGAGAGGGGAAATATATACATGTCAGATAAGGGATCTTGTGCCACAGCAAAGTCATGTAAACATGCCTGGACCTCAAGACAAGGGCAGGAGAATGGGGGCTACCAGTGAAATTCTATTTTTCCGATAAGAGGGACGCATAGATTCTCGCAGTGTTCCCAAAGCTCAAAGGTATGACGAGAATAGATTGCAGTGCCTAGGATATCATTTTTGGGGGGTATTGTTCAAATATCTAGAGAAGTTTAAGCAGTGCAGATATGCAAAGAAAAGTAGTACTGTGCTAAACTATTACACATTAACCCTTTACTTCATACCGTCATTGTTTGAATACACAGGTTTGGCTGCTTATATTTTTCGTTAAGCCATTTTCATCTGTTCTATCACGTTTGGGGGCGGTGCGGCTTATACATTAGTGCGGCTTATATTCGAACAATGATGGTACATACGAATTTTATAGCACATGCAAACAATGTAGATCGGGATCAGCTGGCACATCCATGCCATCTGATCAGAATCTACACTGGTTGCCCGTGTTATAAAAGACATATATATGGAGAAAAATGGTTGAATTTTTAATGATTTTATTGTTGTCGATATGAATTCTTTCAGCATGGGTCAAATATAATTATACAGAAGTAAAAGCAGTATAGTGATGTATAGAAAGTATCAGTTTGCTAAATGATTATACTTTAAAATTTTAATGACCGATTTATTCATTTGATTTATTTGTTTTATTTAATGCCAACTTATCTGTGCTGTTTTATTTATGCCCACATCTATCCTGTTTGATTTATGCAGGGGATTGATTTATGTGGATTGATTTATTCAGTAGATTGATTTATGCAGTGGATTTATTTATGCAGCTGAATGAATGACTGATTGATGGTAAAATGTAAATTTTGATAAAAAGCAATGCAGCTGTTCAAAGTTTGGCCGGTTAGATTCTTGAACGAAAGATGCAAGAACAGTTTAAATAAACTATACTGAAACCCCACTATTAAGAGCACCAATTGGACTCTCAAATGTGGTCTTAATAATGGGGAGGCCTTCTTTGGGATGTTGGAAAGGGTGCAAACCTATAAAATGGGATAGCAAAACAGCGGTCTTGTTAACAAGGCAGTCTTGAGGAGGTTTTTTTTATTGTAAATGAATATATACTCGAATATCAGATAGGAAGTATATAAAATGGCAAACCTTAATGTTACATAAGAATATGCCAGAAAATAATAGACTCATCATTGATACAGAACAGGCATTAGATAAAGTTGTAGATACTTGAAACTGACAGAGTTTGTAAATTGTTCATAGGTGATGCTTACCAGAAATTTATCAAAATTAGATGATGTCTTTCTTGAAAACTAAGCCAGTTTCATTTTCCATGAAGGTGTTTCACACAAATTGAAAGACTATAACTCAAATTTGACCAGACTTACATAGGCTGATCTGGGTTTACACTTCATGTGACTTGTGTTTAAAATTATGCCACAATTCTGGCCATGTGCGACTCCCATAAGCAGGCTATGATGTGGATGAAGATTGGTAGGATTTCTGATTATATAGATAACAGTCAAGCTGTGTAGCCCATCACCTGTACTATAACAACCCTTTAATCCATGGGATACGGCTTATACACCAGTCGCAAACAGTGCAGATCCAGATCAGCTGGCATATCTTTGCCATCTTATCATGCTCTACACTGTTTGCTTTTAGATTCATTTGTTTATTTGACAGAGAAGCAAACAGTGTAGATCCAGATCAGATGGCACATGTGCCAGCTGATCTGGATCTACAGAGGTTGCCAATGTGATAAAATGCATATCCATGGAGTAAAGGCTTAAAATATTACTATGATTTTATTAGTGTTAACAAAATGAAATAAATTTAGCTACCAGGAAAAAAAAGAAAATTTTATAGAACTTTATTCAACTTCAGGTTATTTTAAAAAATGCAAATTTCTGTACTTTTTTTTAATTTGATTTTTTTACATATTTTTGGGGCTTAATTTTGTCAGGACCTAAGACTTAGAACCATTCCTACAAAAATGGGTTAGAGAGCACTTAATTTTTTTGTTATCTTGTTATCCCACCAGTCCTGTTGACCCTGAAACCTTACCTTTCCCTTATATTTAAAAAAATCTACCAAAAATTGTTCAGACAAAAGCAAATTCAGAAAGCTTCTACTTAAAATTCATTTCTGTCAATTTTAACTATTATATTCCATTCTGATTAAAAGATGAACACGTTGCAAGATGAGGGCAAACATTTATATGTTTTCAAATTCACACTCATTAATATGTTTTCACATTCACACTGTGACTAATTAATGTTTTCACATGCACACTCATTAATATGTTTTCACAATCACACTTTTTAAAATTAAGATTGATTGCTATCTATATTTATTTCTGATTTGTCAGTTCATATCTGAATTCATTACTTGGCATTGTTATCTAAAATTCTTTAAGAGTAAACATCATCTACATCTACATATTAGTCCTTGTGATTCTACCAATGAAATCTACTTTGATATTAACACAGTTGTTTCCCTTTGTATTTTGATATAAGGAGTTTTATGAAGAATTAGAGTAAAGATAGACACAACAAAGGTACATTTTACTTAATGTATTATGATGGTGCACAGATTGCTATGAAAGCTGAAAAGACTGAAAGCTCACAAATCTGCCACCTGTGTAGATCCAGATCTTCTGTGCCTTATGATCTTGATCTGCACAGGTTGCATATTGGTCAGAAATAACCTCATGAATCTGAAAGTGAAGATCTTGATCAGATGGCATGAATGTGCTGGCCAATCTGGATCTACACTCTTCAGCCACACAAAAAAAGGTGGTCGCCATTTCAGCCAATCAGATGCTTGAGATTTGAGACTGGTTTCCATGCTCAGTTTTATAACCTTGGGCACATGTTTTGAAGTCAAGCATCATCTTGTAATTAAAATTTAGTGTTGATTCAATGCCAGGAAGAAATAACCAGCTTTGGCAACACAATAAATAAAGAAATTTTACGCTTTAACACCAAGAAATTTCATGCCAACAAAATTAAATGATATCAATGTACACTAAAACAAAGGAGGATACAATACAAAATATTCCATTTTCTTAATAATTTGTTATTAGATAAAACAGTTTTGCACTTGACCCTCAAAGAATGTTTAACATAAAAGCTTAAAGCTTCAAATAGGAATCTAAAGCAACATACTAACAGTACGAAAAATGAGAAAATGAATAATGTGCCATGTGTTGCAGAATGTCGTGAAGAAGAACAAAACAGGGGTCAAAGTTCAAGGTCACAGAGTCTCAAGGTCACAGGCATGCCACCATACAATATCAACAATATACCAGAATGTTTAAATAAAAAGTTTTAACTTAGATTTAATAAACTTAAAACAGAAAGAAAGCTATGTATATTTGAAAAATAAATAAATATACAGTATTCAATAGATTTAAATATCACATCAAGAAAGATAGAATTAAATAAAAAGTTGGTAATTCCGCCTATTATACTCTATTACAAATTAACTTGAAAAATTTTGAATCATTTAAACAAATATTAAAAGTATTATTTTTCTAGCAATCTTTGAAACTGACCATCTTTAGATTTATTTGCAGCGATGATGGTAACGTCTACAACATTAGTTTGGCTACAATTACATGAACAAACTGGGCATGTAACTGGTGCCGGTGTCGAAGTGGTGGTCTCAACAGTACTCGGAGTGGTCCCTTCTGGTAATAAAAGTTGAAAATATTCACATAATATTATGTAAAAAATAAATCAAGATAAAGTAGCTAAATGTTTGCAGCTGGTGGATCTCCCTTGGTCTAATCTTGGCAAGTTTCCTGAAAACTAAAACTGTAAATCAAAAATTGTACACCAGCCAAAAAAAAAACAAATTAAAAAAAGTCAGTCACATTCTTATTATACGCCACAGTTCTGCGACCTATAATTTGGTAATGATGGTAGTTCCCAAAAAACCTCTTGCCCCACACATTAAACGTTGTTAAATGTCACAATGATGAAAACTCATTGCACTTACAATTTCTTTTCAGTTAATCATTTTTTATTACATATGACAAAATAAGTATTGAACGATAGAACCAAATTAAATAATTTCAATAACAAGGGTAAGGGGAGACTACTGCGAGCAGTCTTCTCCATTGAATGACTTTTATCAAGAAGCAATCGTTAAGTATACACAATCTTGTCAAATCAAAGGTAATTTTATAATGTTAGGCTTTTTAAATAAAAACATTTCACTTCAATAATCAAAAACATTGCCTTTGTTTGAAATTTTACACTAACTTCAAAGAAAACAGTTCATATCGTCTACCACTTAAGTACTTCAACAACATGAAAACATGCATCAAAGACACAATTCGTATCAACACTCATTGAAATTACACCAATCAAAAACACACAAACAGCAAAAACAAACATTTAACATGCCAGCAAACATAAAATATGGAATCAGTTGGTAAGAACATTGAAAAACTGTTAAATACCAGCAGACTTATATCAAATACTGTCATTCCTAAAGTTTAGGCCTCACATTTTTTTCAGAAGTTGGTGGTGCACCCTAATACAAAGGTATAACAGCATTTGTATAATTTGAACATGGCCTATTCTCTGAAGTTAGGCTTGTTATTGCGGCCTATACATTAGTGAATGATTTTAACCCATTCCTGTATGTATACGCATAATTACGTATGTGCGACCAGTGTAGATCCAGATCAGCCGGCACATACGTGCCGTCTGATCAGGATCTGCACTGGTCGCATTTTGGTCAGAAATTATCTAATGGATCAAAAAGCGAACAGTTTAGATAGTGATCAGACGGCACGGATGTGCCGGCTGATCTGGATCTAAACTGTTCGCCCTAGCTATAAAGGGTTAAGGCAGTAACTAATGTAAGTTTTGGCACTTATTTTGAAATGTTACAGTGAATTGTTTTTAACTCTTTACTTCATTGAATATCCTTTTATCCCTTGGGCAGAGTGTATGAAAAGATCTACACTGTAGGCTTTTAGATTTAGATCATTTCTGAAAACAGGATGAGAAGATCTTGACCTTCACTGGTGGCACAAGGAATAAAAGTTGTTTCAATGACGTAAAGGGTTAAAGCCGACTGACCACGATCATTTCCCAACTAACAAGGATATTTAAAACAATTAAACATATGGTTTATAAAATTTTATTTTTAACAGAATGTTAAACTCACCTCTGCGACCACCATCGGGACATTTCGAGGTGTCTCCAGTACGTATACTTTCTAATCTGCAAGATAATGTGCCACATTAAAATTTTCTGATTTGAATTATCTCCCTTTGACTATGAAAGTTTAAATTTGATACAAGATATTTAAAAGAACTGAAATTAAATTTCATCCTTTAAATCTTTTTATTGTGTGATCGCATATAATGGCTCCAAAAATGTTTGTAATAAGGAAATTCATGAAAAAAAAGGGAAAACATAAATGATCATTGTTTTATTGATTCAAAACAGTAAATTATCACTTAAACTCTCTAAATTAAATGGAAATTTCATTTTCTTTGGGGTTTTTTCCTACAGAAACTTCAAAATTATACTTGATGAAAAACCAAATTAAAAGACGTAATATTTAACATTGTCAGACTTACCCTCTAGATGTTTTAGCGGAACATTCATTTTCGTGCCATGCACAATATGGATCCTGTAGCGCGACACAGTCACTAAAAATAGACACAATTTGTCTTGTTATCAATAATTCAGAGACCTTAAGCAGTTTTTCTAAAAGATTATCTAAGAAATAATGTAAAATTTGACAGTAAAATTGAGGTAGTTACTAGCAATTTAGGGATTAATCATTCCTTAAATTTTTTTTATCTTTTACACCATAATTACATGTCTTATCACATGTGAGAATAACATAGATCTGGATCAGCTGGCACATCTGTTACATCTGATCTGGATCTACACTGTTCCCTTCTTGGTCAGAAATAATCTAATGAATCTTATCGCAAACAGTGTAGATCCTGATCAGATGTACCAGGTCATCTGGATCTATACTGTTCACCCAAAGAATAACAGCCATATCTCATGGACTAAAGGGTGAAATACACCATAAATCAAAATTGCAAATCTCACTTTATAACACTTAAGTTTCGAAAAACATAATTTCTGAAAAAGAAAAAAAATGCACATTTAGCCAACCTGCTATTAACATACTTACTAGCTACCGGGCTACCTATTCATGCTCATTGTATAATGTAACAGCTTGTTCCAGTCTGTTAAACTACCATAACATATGAAATTCTTGTTCATCCATTTGTAAAAATTATCTGTGATTTTTCAAATTTTATGTTGTGGAATACAAATCAGTTTAAAAACTTTTCTCCGAGCTGGAGTGGCTAAAAGATAGCTCTCAGAAAACTTATAACTTTTGTAACTTATTCCTTTTTTCCATATATTCCTTTATAGCATGAGTGAACAGTGAAGATTCAGGTCAGCTGGCACATTCATGTCATCAGATCACGATCTACAATGTTTGCTTTTTGATTTATTAGGTTTTATCTCATCTAAAAGCAAACAGTGCAGATCCTGATCAGACGGCATGAATGTGCCAGCTAATGTGGATATACACCGTTTGCACATGCTATAAATGTTTATTTCTGCACTACGATTTTTTGTGATCAATTTTTGACAAATACAATCAAGGGGGGATGGTGGGTTTTCAAACCTGCTTTTAGCCCAGATTTTGTAATCCCAAAATTCCATGTCTTAAATCCTGAAATTTGATTTTTCATTATAAACAAATATCTCAAACCCTGAAATCAGTACCAGCGGCCTGCATTATTAATTTTTAAGTACGTTTACTCTTTCTTTATGACAACTTTGACCTAAATTTCACTGTCAGCAAATTTTAAGTGGGCATTTTGCAGTATGTAGTAAGCAGTAGTAAATTTGACGGAGAGCCCCAACAAACCTGCATTTCATGCAGTAACAAAAGAACCGGGGTATGAAATTCGATACAGGACAAGATATAAACTGACACATCTACTGACTTAAATTACACCGACAATATTTAGATTGCATGGCGAGACAACTTCTTTCTTGCTCACTCAAGTGTTCAATAATATAGTTTTGTTAAATAAAAATCAGGTAGACGCTTTGGTGTTATTTGATCGGTTCTTGTTAGAGTGGGTAAGTTTAACACTATCTGTCAAAATGTAGCTGTCAACAGATATTGACAGCTTTTGCGTTTTTCAAACTCCAACACAGATGTTTTAAATCGACTCCCTTTTTAATATTTGTAAATTGATAAACTTAAAGAAAAACATAAATGCCGGTCATTAAAAGTTCAATGTACCTATTAAAATGTTTTTAATAGGTACATCTTCCTTACATTGATATTTCAATCTCTTTGCAAAATGACATTCCCCCCTCCCTTAAAAATCTGTTTCTCTTTGAAATTCACTTAACCTCGACAAAGGTCAACAATTTAACAAGAAAACAAATTCTATGTAAAACATTTAAAAGATATAAATTTTTCACCGTGCTGATAAAATATATAAGAACCTGATTTACAACCAAACAAAACACTTCTACCTATGATAAATAAATACTTGGTCTAGTTTTGCTGCATTTTGCATTTTTATTCTTGATTCTGGGCTAGTGCATTATAACATGTTAAGTCTATGTAAAAATATTAGTAGAGCCATGGAATGAAGTTGTATTTGTAAGAATAATGTCATTGAAATTTACATCCAAATAATTTATGTTCTCATAAATCTAAGTTTTTGAGCATCCATAAACCCATTTGAGCTTTGTGTTGCTAAAAAGTGTCCATTTAAGTGTTATGTTTTTCTCTGTCCTTGGGGGAAAAACATGATTTGTGTTTTTTACAAATTTTGATTACATTACATATTTATCCTAGTTCTACGCATAAAGAGAATATTTGGGCTCCATTTCATGTCATTGGAAGGAATGACGTCAAATTCTAAATGCCCATTTCTGAATTGTGTAACTCATTTGTATTAACCCTTTCCTCCATATATTTGCCTTTATGACGTGGGCAAAGAGAGTAGATCCAGATCAGCTGGCACATCTTTTTAATTTATTAGTTATTGTTTCTGACCAAAATGTGAACTGTGCAGATCCTGTTTAGATGGCACAGTTGTACCAACTGATCTGGATCTTCAGTGGTCGCACATGCTCTAAAATGCTAATATGTAATATAATATTTAATATATCAAGAGGTTATCGCAGTTCTAGGGCTTTGTAAGGAGCAGATCTGTTCACCTACCCGCAGGTTTTGTGTCTGGAGCATCGATGCAGAGGTATGGATTTGATGTTATCTTTGGAAATGATGATCAGTTTTTCTGCTGGGTGGACTATTTTTAACTCCTTGACGGGCTCGTCTCTGCCGAGGACTTGTATATCTTCTATGACAGTGCTCTCTATCTTGCCTTCGAGTCCCACGTTAATTGCCTTCAGAATACGACCATCAGCTGCAAACAGATGTACAACAGTGCTGAAGATTATAAAACTGATAATGGAAACCATTCTCAAATCTCAAGCATCTGATTGGCTGAAATTAGCAACCAGTCGCCATTTCAGCCGATCAGATGCTTGAGTTTTGAGACTGGTTAACATTCTCAGTTTTATAATCTTGGGGCCAGAATCAATAAAATTCCTAAAACTCTTATTACAAATGAACCCTTTACTCCATTTTATATGTGTTGTATGTCTGCGCCACAGTGTAGATCCAAATCAGCCAGCATATCTGTGCCATCTGACCATGATCTGCACTGTTCGCTTTTTTGGTCAGAAAAAAAACCTAATAAATAAAAATCAAACAGTGTAGATCCTGATCAGACAGCATGGATGTGCCAGCTAATCTGGATCTCTGGATCTAGACTGTTCCCCCAGAATACCCACTTAAATTTTATGCCAACAAATACAAGTGCATCCACAGTACATGTATTTTTTTTTAATAAAATATTTTATGGTTTTAAAAAAAATATAAGAGACAACTATAATCTTTTATCGAGCATAACCTGTTTCGAAATTCTTCTGAGCCCATTAAAAACCATGTATCATGATGTGATACTGATAAAATAGCTTTGAATAATCGAGTCAGTATCATCTATGATGCGAGAATGTGTATTTACTGCTGCGTGTTTGCCTGAGTCTATTCGAAAGTCATTTATTCACTCCAAGGTGCACTGGGTAGCAATGATTTAAGAAAACCGACTGTTGTACAACTGCATTGTGCAAAACTAATGTATCACCTTTTGAAATCATCAGGGTGTCTAACTTATGTCAATGCTTTTCTAAAAAGGAATAATTTACTTAAGTGATTCATTTGTCATGAGTCTTCAATTTTAAGCAAATAATTTTACTTATTTTCAAAATTTATTTTCCCCTGTATGACTAGGCATAAATACTCTAGACTCATCGATGTTGTACCGCAATGCCATTTAACCCTTTCCTCCATATATACGCATTTTTACGCATGTGCGACCAGTGTAGATCCAGATCAGCTGGCACATCTGTGCCAGCTGATCAGGATCTGCACTGGTTGCATTTTGGTCAGACTTAAGCTAATGAATGAAAAAGCTAACAGTTTAGATTCTGATTTGACGGCAAGGATGTGCCGGCTGATCTGGATCTTAACTGTTCACCCTTGCAATAAAGGTGTTTCTATGGAGGAACAGTTAAAGCATTGTTCAATCACAATTTAAGCATCCAACTTAATTACCCCTTTATTCCATGGCAAATGTTTTAGATCCTGATCTGCCAGCACATCCACGTTGTCTGGATCAGGATCTACACTGTTCTTAAGATTCATTAGACTAAAATGAGACCACCATAGATCCGGATCAGATTGCATGGATGTGCCAGTTGATCTGGATTTATACTGGTTGCACATGCAATTGAAATGAAAATTTGTATGTTTAATTATCTTAATCAGACTTAATTTTTTTGAATAGATTCTGCATTTTAAGTTGCATTTTATTATTCAACATAAAACATATATCAAGAAAGATTAGATCAGACAGCCAGACAATTTCTATAAAATAAATGATGCACAGTTTAAGCAAGCAAACATAACAACCAAATAAGCAACTGTTTATTTTTATTTTTCAAATAATCATAAAATTCTGCCATTAAAAACAGATAAATTTTGACATATCGGAGAATACTCATTATAAATTACCTATCATAGTCAAATCTCACATACCACACCGTAAAAAAGAGTTATGTTGTTTAGAAAAAGGTAATTTTAGTTAATTTCTTTTTAAATGTTCCATAAAATGAGTAAAATCTGTCATTTCGATGCTGTGATAAAATCATTTACACTTATACTTCAAAACCCCTATTTAACACTTTCCTCCACATATACGCATGTTTACGCATGTGCAACCAGTGTAGATCCAGATCAGACGGCACGGATGTGCCGGCTGATCTGGGTCTAAACTGCCCACGCAATAAAGGTGTATTTATGGAGAAAAGGGTTAAATTATTGCATATTTTTTCAGGTAAGGAGTGATTTTCCTTTACTCCATACACACAGGTTTTATTGCATGTGCAACCAGTGTAGATCCAGATCAGACAGCACATCTGTTTGCTACTTTGACAGAAATAACCCAGTGACTCAGTATAGATCCTGTTCAGTAGGCACCAATGTGCCGGCTGATCCGGATCTACACTGTTCGCCTATAGATAACAACCATATCCCAAAAGGTTCGGAGTAAAAGGTTTACACCAAATAGAGTTTACTTACATGTTCCGACAAACATGACATCATAGTAGGCTCGGTCTGCCGCCAACACCTGCCAGTCTATCGCAATTGCTGTAAACCTTCCGCTGAAAAATATGTGTTTATGATTAAAATACTCTATTAACAAAAGGGTTTGCTGGGAAGTATGTATTTAAAACACTTTTTATTTTCAACAAGTTTGCTGGAATGTAATTGCTATCAGTATAATAATTATTTTCCTTAATACAGTAAAACCCCTCATTACCGACACTCGATAGGGCACCCCAGTATTATGGGCGATTTTTTAAAGAACAGACATGTTCTCTTCTTCTTGATAAAACCCACAATTAAGGACAACCCGCTATTAAGGACACTTTCCCTCAGTCCCTTAGGTGTCTGTTATAGAGGGGTTTCACTGTAGTTACTATTTCATGTGCAACAAATGTAGATCCAGATCAGCCTGCACTCGTCATGAGTCTTCAATTTTATAGATTATTTTATTTAATCTATTTTTAAAATGTATTACCCGCATTATGACCAGGCATATTTACTGTAGAGACTTGCATAAATTGTTGTGAAAGATAGCACTTAACCCTTTCCTGGATATATACGCATTTTTACGCATGTGCGACCAGTGTAGATCCAGATCAGCCGGCACATCCGTGCCGTCTGATCAGGATCTGCACTGGTCGCATTTTGGTCAGAAATAACCTAATGAATCAAAAAGCGAACAGTTTAGATCCTAATCAGACGGCACGGATGTGCCGGCTGATCTGGATCTAAACTGTTCGCCCTAGCTATAAAGGTGTATCTGTACAGGAAAGGGTTAACCCATTACTCCATGGAAATATGGATTGTATTCCATGGGCAACCAGTGTAGATTAAGATAAGCCTGTACAACCATGAAGTCCGATCAGGATCAACGTATAGTTGCTTATATATTTCTTAGGCCTATATTATTTCTGAACAAAAAAAAACACGTGTATATACTGGTCAAACTGCACAGATGTGCAGGATAATTAGCCCATGAGATGAAAGATTACCAGCTAACATCTATGACATTTTGAGAACACCAGCCCAAAATATCTGACACCATTAACAACATTTTTCTTTGCATTACGTTCATTCACTTTCTACGCGAGTATCAGCATTTATCAATGCCTGCCCAGGGCTGATGATTATAAAACTGAGATTGGAGACCAGTCTTTAATCTCAAGCATCTGATTGGCTGAAATGGAGACAAGTTTTCATTTTAACCAATCAGATCCTTCAGATTTGAGACTGGTTTCCACTCTCAGTTTTATAATCTTGGGGCCTGGTGTATTTTTGTGAATGTTCAATGACGTTCTATGTGAATATAGGCATTTATCAATGACTGCTCTGGTGTATTGCATCATCTTATCTGTCAACCACACCTATTGTATTAGTCTGATTATGTATGACAATGATGTTCTCTCTCAGACAGGCATGCATTTGTATGTCAGCACATGTCTCGCAGCACATGTCTCGCATGTGCATGTCTCGTGCCAAGAACTTAATTGTTCTACACAGAATTGCGAAACAATCAAATGCTTGTTTTATTTCAGAGCTAGTAGTAAACATTCTGTTTTATGTAATAATCCTAATTTTTTAAAGGTAATGCATGGAAGAGCTTGTTTTGTGCAAGAAAATACGGTACTGTAAATTTACAAGTATTTGTAGGGTACAAAACAATATTTGTACATACCTATAAAACTAATAATAGCAGTATTCTGTATTCTTTATCTGTCTGATAGCAAATTGGACTTTCATAAATACTAAATGTTGGCTTATCAGCACATCACCAATAGTTACTTTATGGCCACTTAAACATTTTCGGGGAGATTTCTTCTTGTACCTTAGAGTGGGGTACCCTGGTAGTTATTCCTTTCAATTGACAAAAATAAATAATAGGAAATAAATAATTTTTTTATAAAAACAAAATAAATAATGAAAAAAGGCCTATTTTTAAAACCAGCAATGAAGTGCAGACTTCTTTCTTTACATGTTTATTAGACTGTGTTTACAGACAAAACCATATAATTTATTTAGTTGCCAGAAGACGTTCGTGCATCTGCTAATGTAATCATCTCGCAATCTTGGGCACTTTTTGCTGCACACACAAGCTGAGCACTTCAGACATGCATTGTTTGCAAAGATTAAAACTTTTATAGCCAGTTGCTGTGATTGGGAAATCGTTAATATTTTAAGGGTGTGTATTTTTGTGGTATATCTGGCACTAGAAATCCAGAAGTTCAAATACTTACAAAAATAATTATGAATATACCATCAGACTTTGCCACAGGTGTAGGCCCTGATCAAATGGGATCTTACTAAAAAATGATTTATTAAAAATTCCCAAGATCATAAAACTAAATCAGAAGACCAGTCTCAAATCTCAAGCATCTGATTGGCTGAAATGGTGCCTGCTTGAGATTTGAGACTGGTCTCCAATCTCACTTTTATGATCTTGGACCCAGCTGGCAAATTTTAGATATAATATAAAATGAATTTGTTAACAACTTTTAACTAGACTAGCCCTGTGGTAAAAATTGAGTCAGTCTTGCTCAGAAATAGGTCACGTTGGTTGTTTTGCACCTCATTATAATAAATTACCACAGTGGCAGAAGGTATATACTTGCTAATTAATAATTCATGAAGCTTTTATTTATCACTTATACGCCGGGGTAGGGCGTCCTTGCAGTCAACTAAGGCTTAAAAGCAATTTATTTATCTATAGCTACTATCTAAGGAGACACATTAAAATGCATATCGTCTTTTGCATAAAGGTTTTAAGTTTCTTACCGAAGCATAAAGTTATAGTTTATCAGTTGACCCATTTATGCATTAGTCCATAAGTCACTTGTTATTTGATAGAACGAGAAACACGATATGAACTGAAAACACCCCAAAAAATATAAAGTATCTCTTAACTTTACTTAAAACAACCGATCTTTTTATAGATGGGCTCAAACTGAAACCTAGTCCCTTAAATAAAAGCTGACATGCAGAATATTGTTTGTCTAAAAATTTATAATGCTGATCAATTTATTTGTTTACAGGAAAGCTTTGCAGAAATCTATTTAACAAGTAAGACTGCAATTACTCAAGCTGATCAGGATCTACATATCTTCCAAATGTGACGTAATTCTAATGAATGCTAACGGATTATTTTTCAGACTAATGATTTCCTTAACCCTTTATGCCATAATATTTACATTCCTATTGATTTCTTCGTTTAAAAAAATTCGGTTCATTTTGCATGAACCGCATGACCCGCTAGCGCGCTTTATGGATTTGCCAGCTCTCGCGTGCACGTCCAATCTGCATGAACCGCACCAAAATAAGAATCATTCCTTAAATAACTTCTTTAATCACATGAGCTAACAGTGAAAATTCTATTTAGCCCGCACACGTGTCACCAAAACTCTGTAGACCCTGAGCAGACTTATCGTATGTGCAGGCTGACCTGAGCTTACAATATGCACAAGTGCAAATACAAAATGTTCCAGGCACTACCATGATAAAACACAATGATTTATCTCAAAATCACTTTACTAAACACCTTTAAACAGAGAAGATATCTTGTTAAATAGACACCTCTTGGTGCAAGCTTATCTTGAAAGGTACGAATGCAAAGCCGAGACATTTTAATGCCACTGAAGATATCTTTTTTTTCTCTTCAAAAAGGCACATAAAACACTTAGGCCCCAAGACTCACTTGATTTTAATAAATAAACAACTTTAGTTTTTTGATAATAACACCAAGTAAAACATTTTCTCAGCTTTTCTATGTAACTAGATGGCTTATGTCGATGATTGATGATTTAAACACATTTAGTATTGTGATATAATCGTGTTTTGCGATTGTTTAATTTTCATGTATTTCGCGCTAGAAAATATCGAGAAATCAAACCATAGTAAAATCAAACCACTGAATATCTAGTCCTATGAGAATCATGCAAGTATGCATATTGATGCTCTCACCAAAATGTCATTTGCATGAAATCTGATCCCTTCGAAATTAAATGATAGCATGGTAATTATCTTACCTGGCCATTGTCTGCATAAGTACAGGCTGACCACCGAATGCCGCGACGGCTGTATCCATTAGTGGGTGACTGTGTATAAAATTCAGCGTAACATCCGAGATGGTCTTAGTATCATTTCTACACACTGTTGCTGGGTGGGGTGTGGGGGTCTTGTCCAAACCAACACTCAGCCAATTGTGCATAACGGTTTGCTGACCCTTAAATTTCCCTTTGAAGGCATCTTCAATGTCGCTGTATGTAAAAGCACACACAGCCGAGCCTTGGATACTGTTATCGGGTGTGTTGAAGACTCCGTAAAACATCTTGGTACGATTGGTACTGCTTTTTGTTGGCATCACATTTCCTTGGGCAAAGTTGGAAGTGGACTCTGAAATTAAGGAGATTCCATTGGTTTCATTATTATTTATTTCTAGTCGAAGGAGATTTAACCATTTACTCCATTATATGGATTTTATTGCATTACAAACTACCACGAAACAAGGAATTGAACTTAACGATGTTTCAGAATAGAGTGATTCACGAATTTAAGAATCCACGAAAAAAGCTGGAAAATTTTATGTCCACGAATATAAGTGAATACACACTATATAGCAGTTTTAACACTTTCCTCATATATATGGGTTTATACTCTTTGCGACCAGTGTAGATCCAGATCAGCCGGAACATCTGTGCCGTCTGATCAGGATCTGCACTGGTCGCATTTTGGTCAGAGATAACCTAACAAATCAAAAAGCGAACAGTTAAGATCCTTATCAGACGGCACAGATGTGCCGGCTGATCTAGATCTAAACTGTTTGCCCTCACAATTAAGGTGTGGAGAAAAGGGTCAAGACCACTTTAGGACATAAAAAGAATTTATTTTCTAAAATCGGACTTACGAAGCTCGTCAAATGGGAATGGAATATCTCCTGGAAATGAGCAGTTGAGTCGCGCCTTGAAGAACGATGTCCACACGCCTTCTTCTATCTGTCCTCCTTGGTCTTTCTTACATATACGTGCTACTCGTGAAAATGTCGACTGAAATTGTAAACAAAGAGTTATACAATATAATTAGAATATGATCATGCATTGGTCGCTAGGTTTAAGTACAAGGATCAAAGTTAGGAATTCAGAAAAACCTGAAAATTTGTCAATTTATATGGGGAAAATAAAGAAAATCAATCATTTTTAGACACAAAAATACCTGAATTTCAGGCATACAACTGAAAACTTTCACCATGTTAGTATAATTTTTTTGAGGTGCAAATGTCTTCACAATTTGGGGATATTCTATTCGAACAATAATTATGCAAGGTAAATTTTTTTCCCTAAGCATGAAATTCATTAATATTAAACTCGTGTATAAGAAAGCTGGAAACACAATATTCATGACACACAGATGTCCACGACTTTAATTACAAATTTTCCATCTTTCCTCCAAAATCAACAAATTAAATACAAATAAAATCATTAAGCATTACATTATTTATGCAGTACACATAAACTTGTGGCCAAAATGCTAATGTATTGAATTTTATTCCACGATTTGACACTTAGTATGGTTAACCAAACTTATCCTGCATTTCAAATGATGCAAAACAAGCATATGAATCATTTTTTAGAATAATCTGCTTCCTTTTCAGCATAATTATATCCTTTAAAAGTGAAACAGTGCATTGTATCATTGAAAATTAATTTTCCTGCAAGTTATAATTCAAATAATTTTATTTAAACGAAAATTGTTGCATAGATAATGTTTCTGTTTAAAAAACACTGAAGATAAAATAATTATGTTGTTCCTATAATACAAAGTCAGTTATTCTGACCAAAATGTATGTCAACCCCAAGAGCACCAACCCAACCCCCAATCCCCACCCAAGGAATTCAACTAAAGAATATTTATGGAAGGTACACTGTAAGCTGTACTTTCAAGAACTTCTTACCTGTTAGGGACTTACTTTTTTTATCTATTTTATTTAGTCTATTTATCCTTAACTTCATGGGATCTGAACTGTTATCCCATGTGCAAACAGTGTAGATCCAGATCAGCCGGCACATCAATGCCATCTGATCAGGATCTGTTCGCCTTTCGATTCCTTGGGTTATTTCTGACCAAGAAGTGACCAGTGTAGATCCTAATCAGGTGAAATGGCTGATCTTGATCTACAGTGTTCACACATAAAATAAAACCCTTATATAACGAGTAACGGGTTAATTGTTCATTGGAGTGTGTGCAAAGTGACATAAGAGGTGTTAAGTGCTCATGGGTCAACACATTAACAAAATAATGATTAATTTACAAAACCATATAATAGACAATTATCGTCACTCACTTTTCCGCAGTTAATATTTTCGACAGCGTTCTCACGCAGGAAGAAGTAAATCTTGTCATCAATGTCAAAAGAGCTGACAAAATTCGGGTCTGAAAAAAAAACAACACAGTTGATTTTTTTTATAACATCATACCTTACAACCAAGATAAAGTTTCCAAATAAATATTCTATTCTCTCATACCCAGACATCTAATTGGTGGCATATCTGACACATGAAAAAAACAACAACAGAAAAAAATCAGAAATAAAAAAGTATACATATTTTTTTACATCTTGATTTCAACGTTTCAACAAAGTAGTAATAATGTTGAAATATTGGTCGGTTTTCCAGTTAATTAATAAAAAAGAAACAGGTGTTGTGATACTTCTCTAAATTCGAGTGATATTTGGATTTGCCCCAGTGCACAATGATCTTCTTTACCTCAATTACGAATTACGCAGTAAATGCAAAACGGTAAATAAAAAAACTTAAACAAAACTGCACTTTGTAACATCGAAGGCAAACAACTAGCCCACTTACTCTAAATATAGTGCCGAACAATAAAAAAGAAGAAAAATAATATGACACAGTTTATAAGAAATGGTTGAAAACCACAGCGACTTCCATGTCAGTTGATGACGAAGGAATAAATCTTCACTTTAACTGCCATACTTTTACGGAGGATCATTTTTTGTGCTGTCATCCTTATGTGAATTGTTATTATTTCATGACATTATTGTGACATTTTTTTTTAAGATTGGGACAAGGTATGACTTATAAATCTTCAGGTAAGAGACAGATATATCCTGGCATAAGATTGTGAATTGAAAAACAACAACAACATAAGTTGTTTTTCTTTTTAATTCAGTAGTATTCTTAAGTTAATGTGAAGTATTTACATGAAGTATTTGGAAAATTTTGACATTTAGTAACTGGAAAATTAGAACCCTCAGGAACAGGAAAATTAAAATATTAATTAATTGAAAAATTATAACACTTAGTTATTAGAATTCTAGGAAACTAGAACCAGTGGCCATTTCAGCCAATCAGATGCTTGAGATATGAGACTGGTCTCCTGATTTAGTTTTATGATCTTGGGCCTATGTGACTTACCATTGAGCATTAAGGAATCATGCTGTGCCGTTCTCAATTTCTTCCCGTCTCGTAAGTCACTCATAAGGATGAGGGGATCTTGTGCATTAAAATCAACACTTGTTGCTGAGTACAACTTGCCGTCTGCAAATATATAAATTGGTTGTTCTTGTACTTACATATATATGACAATGAGCTTGTAAACTTATGTCTTATACACTATTTGTTCTGTTCTGTTTCATTTTAACATATGGTTACACACTTAACCGTGTCCTTTTTTTCCAGGGGCCGGGCATTTCCAAGCTGTCTGATCCGGATCAACACTTTTTACTTCTTGGTCTGAAATTACCTTATGAATCTACAGTAGTCTACCGTGGGATAAAAGCCATATCCCTTTGGGTAAAAAGGTTAACCCTTTCCTGTACAGATACACCTTTATTGCTAGGGCGAACAGTTTAGATCCAGATCAGCCGGCACATCTATGCCGTCTAATCAGGATCTAAACTGTTCGCTTTTTTATTCGTTAGGTTATTTCTGACCAAAATGCGACCAGTGCAGATCCTGATCAGACGGCACGGATGTGCCGGCTGATCTGGATCTACACTGGTCGCACATGCGTCAAAATGCGTATATATCAAGGAAAAGGTTAATGTTCTATTCCACGTGATATTGCTGTTATGCCTAGCAAACAGTGACTGATCTGGATCTACACTGTTTGCTTTTATATTCATTAGATTATTTCTGACCAAGAAGCAAACAGTGTAGATCCTAATCAGACAGCATGGATGTACCAGCTGACCTGGATCTACATTGTTCACCCATGTGTTTTGTAACTACATTGGTCGCACAAGGGATAAAACCTGTATATATGGAGTAAAGGGTTCAAGTGTTCTTCGTCATATACAGACCTCAACCACAGAAACTGTGAACAACATTCGACCGCTAATACTGCTATATCATGACATCTACTCTTAATTACTGTATTTCATTTAACCATCTGGCCTCGGAGCATACAATACAAAGATTACTATATAAGGCGAGTACAATACCTTACACTATACTGAAAACAAACTAAAACTGACAACTTAATACCCGGACTCATGACACTTATCCTTCAACGGGTATTTTGGGATATTTCGTCTGCAGTTTTAACGGGTTTACTTTTATCATTGAGATCTGTCTAGCTAAACCAGTCTATCGGTCTACACGCTATTTACTGTAAACCATTATACTGTTCGCCAACCTGTTTAATTGGAAGTGAATAAAGGCATTATTTCTAGGTTATATAACTGTATGAGATTTTACTGCAATACATGATTAAGGCTTGCAGTTCTTTTTCATACTAAAAACAGACATTTTGAAAGAATCATTTTAACACTAATATCTATACAAAAATCTAGTCTGAATTTTATAATACCTGAAAATTGAAAATTTACCGCAACAACTTCAAGGACTCGCTTGTACTTCACAATACGAGTATCAGACAGAAAGTCTGAGCCTTATTTTAACCGTCACTTCAATACAGGCCCATGATTTACAATGACTATTTTCCATTTACATGCTCAATCACTTCAAAAACGTATAAAATGAAGCTCTCCAGCGAAACTATTAGATTAAATTATAAATAATATTCTATCCAATTGTATGGTAATTGCATTTATACCCAAGTGTTTTTGACAGAAATTGCTAATTGATGCTTTTTTGTTTTCTATTATAAAATATATCTACTACAGTAAAAATAAAATTCTCTTTCATCATTTCACACGAACCTGTTTACTTAGACTTTAAGTTCAATTTGACTGATCAATTTTACGAAATTATTGGTTAACTGAGACATATAATTGTGCCAAAAATGGTGTCTTATTTGCAGTTCGTTTTGGCACTTGCTGCAATACAATTAATCAAGAGGTATCATCTTTCTTACCTCATTTTAGGAGAGTAGACCGAAATAAAAAAAACATAATTGGGCAATTGCGTCGAAAATTACAGTAGATCACTGCTCAATTTGATCAAATTGCGGTCAACAAATTGCTATTTGCACTGATTTGGGCATGAGAAACTGACCAAAATGTGTTCATTATTCAAGAAACACTATCAGAGCATTCATCTTAATTATGTCTAGTCAGGCTGTATGTCATTATTAAAGGTAATTTTCAGTCAAATTTGGTGACAGTTTCGTTCTAATTCCAAGCCCTCTTCGTTATTTTTCATGTTCTTTTCCCATCATCAGGTAATTGCTTTATGATAGCTAAGTGTTTGCTACTATCATTAACCATAAACATTTTATTGAACCTCTAGGACTGTCAAATATACAAACTTAACCCTTTCCTGTACAGACACACCTTTATTGCTAGGGCGAACAGTTTAGATCCAGATCAGCCGGCACATACGTGCCATCTGATCAGGATCTAAACTGTTCGCTTATTGATTCATTAGGTTATTTCTGACCAAAATGCGACCAGTGCAGATCCTGATCAGACGGCACGGATGTGCCGGCTGATCTGGATCTACACTGGTCGCACATGCGTAAAAATGCGTATCTGTACAGGAAAGGGTTAACCCTTTACCCCATGGGATATGGCTGTTATTCATGGGTGACAGTATAGATCCAGATTAGTAGGCACATCCTTCATTTCTGACCACTGATCATTATTTTAAATCATTAGGTTATGTGTGACAAAGAAGCGAACAGTATAGATTTAGATCACCCAGCACATCCTTACAATCAAACAAATGTTTGTTATTTTGATTAATTAGGTTATCTGTGACCAAGACGCCAACAGTGTTGATCCAGAATGTAGATCAGCCGGCACATCCTTGCAATCTGACTAAAATTTACTATTTTGATTCATTAGGTTATTATTATACAAATAAATACTAATGTTGAAGTCGATATGTAGTTTTGCGGACCTGGGTAGTGTGATATCGACCGAGGACGAAGTCCGAGGTCGATATCACACTACCCAGGTCCGCAAAACTACATATCGACCTCAACATTAGTATTTACTTGTTATATCATATACCCTATGAATTTAAAGCATTCTGATGATGATGATGATGATGATGATGATAGCAAAGGTAGTTATTAATTCCCGGGGTAGTTATCACTTTTTTCGGACTCTCTAGTACGGAGCTCTCTACCAATCAGAATGCTTTAAATTCATAGGTTATATGATATTGACCAAGAATCGAACAGTGCAGGTACAGATAGCTGGCACATTTGTACCTACTCTTGACGCACATGCTATAAAACATGTATACATGGAGTAAACAGTTCAGGCTAAGCATTATCTCCCTTAGAACTTGTACTGCGTACTTGTTTGTTTGCTCGATTTTTTGCAAACATGGAGCAATACTGCTGATAAACTTAAGAACACATTTTCAATTTTATGCTGTACTTTGGACATACAGATTTGAAAAACAACTCACTATGATAAATTTAAAGCCACTGACCAAATAATTAAAGTTCATTTCACACAGTGGGGTACTGATAAGGGCTCTGATTGAATCCTGTTCACTTGTATACATGGGCTTTAAATAAACCATTAATCATGTTCTAACAACTGGGCTATCTGTACTCCATCAAATCAAAGAAAAACTAGCACCCCAGGGTACCCAATCAACTGATAAATGAGCTTGATAAACAACAGTTGTTGCCCTTGATTGACTAACCTCCCTTTGGCCAAAGAGAAAGATGAAAGGTCTATTCACAAAGTATTTGTTTTTGTTTTGAGATCGCTTGATAACAGATGCCCAGCATTTGTTTTGATATTTCGAAACATGTCATTTTCAGGATAAGATATTGGCAGTTTTTCATGCTCTGTCTATTACTCAATGATTACTGTTGTTTTCGTTTCTCTACCAACATTTTGAGTTATTTTTCTGTTTCATTATTTTCATGACTGAATTGTCACAGATTTTTTGTTCATATCCTATCTAACACTGCATGATTACTTACTTTACCAAATGTGTCATTTCTAATACAAGGTGTTCAAACATTTCTGTTTCATCACAGGATTTTCACAGCTTTCTTCACATCCTATTAAACATGGCATGATTACTTAAGTCTTACATACCTGCTCATGTCATGATTAATTTTAATATATAATTTTCATTTTGCGACTTGATTTTCACAGCTTGTTTAATTGTCGTTCTATCTAACACTACATGATTACTAGCCATACAAAAAACAGATTTTCTACCTATTCTACCAAATGTGTTTATTTTCATGATATGATTTTCACACTTTTTTCATGATTAAATGATTACTTAAGTCTTGCTCTATAAAAAACCCAGCTTTTGTGATTAATTTTAATACAAAATTAAATAGAAAATGTTCAAACATTTCTGCTTTGTGACTGGATTTTCACAGCTTTTTTTACATCCTATCAAAAACTGCATGATTATCGAAAAGCTGCTTTTCTTGTGATTAATTTTAATATAAAATGTTCATTTTGTTACTGGATTTTCACAGCTTCTTTGATTCTAGTCCTATCTAACACTATATGATTACTAGCCATACAAAAATCAGATATTCTACCTCAGCTTTTGAAAAGTTTTATGTTAATACAAAATCTTTTAACATTTTCACAGTTTTTTTCACATCCTATCTAATACTACATGATTACTAACCATAAAAAAATCAGCTTGTCTAACTTTTCATAACATGTCTATCAGACCCCTGGAATTACATATTGTTGTGTCACATGTCAATGTCATTGTGACCAATTTCTCCCTAACTGGTATACAAGTATTTTATCCTCCTTACAATCATCAGCTCACAAGCAGACATATGTCTAACAGGAGTGCACAACAATAACAATATCACTTTTATGTTTCATAATAAAGATCTTTGAAAAGAATAATTACTGTATAAAATTTTTAATTATTAAAATTTTACAAATTTTCTGACAAATCATTTTGCCGAAATAAACAAAATACAAAATAATAACCAACTAAAAATTAAATTTAAAAAAAAATGTTGACATTGTAGTCAGCGGGGGAGGTTGAGCTAAATAAGTGAACATTTTTTAAGTTCAGGAGTTCATTTGTCGTCTGCTGGTTTGTTTTGAGTGGAGCCGATGTGACAAGGGGCGGCACCGATCTGAGTTTGTTTTTATCCTGTAGGAGACACAAATGAGCTTTTTCTTCCTCTGATGTGTCAGTTTTAACATTTTATTACCACATAAAACATGCAAAACATGCATTTCAAAGTGAAAACGGCAAATTTGAACTCAAAAACATCCCACTGGACTGTTGTAGACTAATTAAGTAGAAAAACAAAACTTTAGGAAAATCAACACTGACTGAAAGCTAGAAAAGCAATTAAAAATATTTTTTAAATTTTAGAAAGACATGTTAAACACGTTAAGTTTTCAGATTCTGAAAAATCAAATTTTCAAATACTCAAAATTCAAATTTTATTTTGTTCACAAGATTTTCTTTCATGTATTGATAATTGCAAAGCAAAATTTAAAACACTCCATCTTTATCATGCACAATGAAAATTTCAAGTATGAACTTTGCCAAATATTAGAAAACTTCAACTGCAGACCATGCTAAATTTTAAGCTTGTGATTGGCTGAAATTAAGTCTAGTCTCCGTTTAAACCAATCTGATTCTTGCAATTTGAGTCTGGTCTCCAATCTCAGATTAATGATTTTGGGCACTGATATTTTTTTCTAATTTTAGTCGATGTTTTTGCTAAATAAAAGTTTCTGCATTTTCCAACGTTTGTTCAGTATCGGAAGACATTATTTGACAGTCATTACACAACTGTAATTGACATGTATCATTTAATGGACAGTTTCGGCAGACGGACATGACACTTGGTAATCATGTCTACGTAATTAGTAATACGTCATACATATTCACACCTCTTCCATTATATGAGCATCACCATTTACGATGTAAGGATGGATTTGTAATTAAGCTTTTACGCAAAAAGCAATTTATGATATAACTAGTACTAATTAAAGTTGGTTTGATGATTTATTACATGTCTTATCCCCACCCTTTCCAAAAACAGCAGTAAAACAGTGTAGTGTTATGTCATTTAATAATGTGAATTTTCTACATTTTATTTCTTTTCTTTAAGTAATCATTAGATTTTACATTAGCAACACTTTTATATTAAGTGGTAAGTGGAAGCTGTAAGAAGTTGCCCCATACTTTTGACAGCCATAAGAAGCTGCCGTGTACTTTAAATCAGGGTTGCTTTTACAACTAAACCATCATGATCATGAACCCCTTTTATCTTGGTTAGAACTCTTTATTGTTTCACATCCCTTCCACTGAAAATATTTAAAAGTTTTAGGGTTTTTTTTAATTTTAAATTCAATTATAATAAAAATACTGTTATCAGTTTTAAAACATATAGACTAACATATGATAACAATGATGTAAACTCAGTTTCAAGTTTAATTTAGTCATAGACTGGTTCATTTTGAAAAATGCAAACAATCTGTCGGTATGTAAACAGCAGTGGTAAGAGCAGGATCGCTGTATTTTATTAGCAGTCAGTTGAGTACAATCTAATTATCCAAATCCAATACAAACATTAGGATTTATGTAATTATACACATTCTGTATAATAAGTACACAAGACCTCAAGTGCAATTCTTGTGCAAACTCATGAATATTTGACGAGTTTTCCATATTTTACGCAAGTAATTACGGTCAATTATATTGCCATGTCCCAAAGAAACGGCAAGAATTGCATCACTCTGCATCCTGAATTATTTAATAACAGGTTTGAAACAGAACTTCATCAATAATTTAATACAAATGAACTTGAAATCATTAAATTTGTCCTTAAAAAAGGCGAAGCATTTTATACCCATATTGTGTAAACTAATTGCTACTTTTCAATTTGTCACAACAATTTTCTTCCTCCAGGGTACGTAAATGCACCTGGACGCACACTTTATCAGGAGCAGATCTAAATGCAGATCTAATCAAGACCGCAATTCACTATCATTACAAAATTATGGTCTCCATATAAATCTAATTTGTTTTAAATGTACAGAGCTGCACTTGCTACCAAACAGCCATAGGGCAAGATATATTTAAAGTAAAGTCCTTTGTGGTTAAGAAACATCTTTTGATATGTCAATACAATGGTCAACATCAGACAGTTTTTGCTGTAGGGGAGGACAGCAACAAAAACTGTCCTCTGTACAACATATGAATGACAAGTGGCCACACTTTGTAATTGTTATAACTGATTGATCAATCTATTGCAATATATTGATGTAGATAGACATTTCTTTGATATGTTTCATTTGGTCAGCGACTCGTAAAATCAAGTTATAGATCTGGTCTCATGTAATAATCACTTAACGATAAACATGTATTAATTGTGACCAAAAAGTGTAGTAAGACAAGGAGTTATTCCAGAAAATTAACAACATGTTTGTGTGTAGGACTATGAAAAACAGTATATCTTGCATATAAAATACTTTACAAATTACCCTTGCAAAAATGATAGCTGGACACAAGCGACTACTTACCAGAGTAGATGGCGGTGCTGTTGTGCTCAGGGTCGTAGGATGCTCTCCCCTGTCCGGGCTCTTCCTGAATGGACTCGTATTCCGGAATCTGAATCTGAAAGTACACGATGTTTGACATTCTCATCAAGTCTTTCTCAAAACCCTATAATTAACCCTTTAAGCTGTATATGCAGGTTTTATCGCATGTGTGACAAGTGTAGATCCAGAACATCTGGTACGTCCATTCTGGCTGATCAAGATCTACACTGTTAGGTTCTCATTTTAGAAAAAACTTTATGAATCAAAAGCCAACAATGCAGATTCTGACGAGATGACATAGATGTGCCGGCTGATCTGGTTCTATACTGTTCGCCCTCATGATAAAGTCATATATATGGGATAAAGGATTAACAATAAATAAAAAGGCTAAGCATGTAAAATCACAAAGTGTAATTATAATTACAATTTTAATTTACATACTCATATTTTAATAGTTCTATTATTATGTCATGATTAAATTATTAACAATTTTGCAGAAAATCAAAATACAAACATTCTAGATTACAAAATAAGATAAAAAGAGATATTTTATTAATAAAGGGGCCTCCTGCAAAGAAGATGAACTAATTACATGCTGATATTAATTTTGTCTATAACCCATTTTTTCAATGTTTTGAATTTTCCCTATCTACATTATAGGGCAATAATTACGATACAACAAACTTTAACCCTTTCCTCCATATATAAGCATTTTATTGCATGTGCAACCAGTGTAAATTCAGATCAGCCAGCACATTCATGCCGTCTGTCAGTCCAGACATCCCGAAAGTTGCCAGACCGAAGGACCTGTCTGGTAAAATTTGAGCCGGTCAGACTAGATTTCTTATGTTATCAGACCGAATGTCAGACAAAAACTCTTTAAACTTGCAAATAGCCTTATAAAAATGTTTCGGTCTGACAGAATTTGTTTCGGTCAGAGAGATTTTTACATCTCATCTGACCAAATGTCTGACACATATTTTCAACTTTCGGGAAGTCTGCTGTCACTGATCAGGATCTACACTGATCACCTTAGATGTGCCAGCTGATCTGGATCTACAGTGTTCACCCAGGCAATATCTATGTCATTATGGAATAAAGGTTAACATGGCATTAGGTATGGTACATTACATTTAATGCCAATGACATTTCTAATAAGTCCATCAACAGAGAGAAAAGAATCGAAATCAATTCCCATAAATATCTAAGACTTAATTTAGCAACACCCTAATGAAATTTTCACCAAATTTTCTCAATTGTCATCTGATAAAACACATCTGATTGGATATTGTCACACTTTTTCCTTATAGTGGTGATTACCGATCAATAAAGCATGGTATGGGTGTGTGCGTGCTCATTTGTAGAACGTTTTTTTAGCGAGACAAGCCTCCACAGTGCTTGATCAATACGGAGTTAACAAGCACGTTCTTGACTAATGGCCATCAAAGAAATCAGCTAATGCAAGTCAAATGCAAAACAAACAAAACATTTCCAATACATGCATACAAACTACCTTATGCCTTTGTTTTAACAAGAACATTGTCAATTTGATCATGCAAGTTGCAGAAAATTATCAATTCATTGTGACAATATCAGGAGTCACTTGACTAGTTTACAGTAGGAAATATCATGCAAAGTATTTTGTATATTATTGTTCAAAATGCATGATGTGTTGGTCTTTTAAAAACCTAGGGTCACAGATCCCCCCAGGCATTATTTACTGTATGACCTAGCTGTTTTCAGTGAAGTAGCAGACTTAAGTTTGTTTTAAAGCAAGAACCCTTCTATTTTTTATGATCCTTTCCCACCCCAACCCCCATTCCCATAAAGACAAAACTATTGATGATCGAAAAAAACAACATTCTTTCAAAAATTGAGAATGGTTTTAATGCTATCAAAGATTCAATTGTACAATCATGATAAACCTGGGCCCTAGATCATAAAACTAATCGCCATTTCAGCCAATCAGATGCTTGAGATTTGAGAATCGTCTCCAATCTTAGTTTTATGATCCTGGGCCCAGGGTATTGACCCTTGACAAGTGATAGTAGGCAAAACAGATAATTGATATATCTCATGACTATGTCAACATACATGCTAATTTGAAAAGTAACAATTTTTAACACTTGGTAAAATCACAATTTTTCATATATTTGAAGACAAAGTACATACCATTCTATGTATATTTGTTATTCTTTCAAATATTAGTGCAAAAAAGGAAGACAACAGCACATTCAGAGTTTCTAGTTTCAGTTATATTAATGCTGTATATTTCCTAGTTAGATGACAAATGCATTCATTAGTAAGCTACGAGACATAAAAGACCACAAGGTTCTGGCAAAAGAAGAGCTCAAACTTGGTCATTCTAACTGAAAATTCGGTCATTTTGTTTTGTAATTTTGCATGTGTTTTACTCACATTTTGTTCATTTTTTATATATTTTTTTAAACTTTGGAGATCAGTTATTATGAAAGACCACAAGGTTCTTACAAAAGATAAGCTTTATACATTGTTCTAACTGAAACTTGTGTCTATTTTTTGTATTTTGCATACAAGTCTTTTTTCACATCTTGCTAATTTTTTAATATGTTTTTTTTTTCAAACTTTCGGGATCAATTATTATTTGCTTTCAAACCTTGGGGATCAGTTATTTTTTGCTTTCAAACCTTGGGGATCAGTTATAATATGCTTACTAAGCATTAAAGAAACAGGTCACACAAACCAAGTGGAAAATATAAGATTCAGCATTCTGTGCTGGTGGAATGTAAATTTACATATTCTTCTGTACATTTACATCCCTCACTCGACGCAGTTTATTACCGAATCATTGTCAACGTTCTACAATTAAAATTTTATATTTTGCTTTAACTTAAATGACTCTTTTAACACTTCAATGAAGTCTTATGAAGTAAATTTATTATAAAATATTCAAAAACTCTGAATAAGTGAATATCACATATTATATTCATATCAAAAGCAGTTTCGTATTGCACAAGTTAAATGCGTACCTATCTTATAAACATATTGAATTACTAAAAAATCGAGGGGTTTCAGAAAAAATGCCCTCCATAGCTACAATGGTTCCATGTTACACCTATTGAACAGCCAGCTTACTCAACAGTATCATAATATTCTTTTCAAATTTCATCTTATATCAAACTTTGATTCTCTCCAAGTCTATTTATTTCCGAAACTTTTTTGACACACTATCAATCAAGCATCAGATTTTTAAAACTGGTACTAAAACACCTTTCAATGATAGAAATTTATAATATATAAAGTGTCTTTAAAAACTACCTTGCTTGTAACATTTATGCACCACACACATCAACATGGTTCAAACAAAATGACCCCAAAATATTCTGTATTAACCAAGTGTAACTGGTTGATAAATAATATTTTAATACTGTCTCATAATATTTTTGCTATTCTGATACACACCTATTAAAAATGACACTTTAATACTTTTACACTTAACTGATGTCATCTTGATTAAAGTCTGCGATAACCCTTTACTCCATATATACCGGTTTTAATGTATGTGCAAACATTGTAAATTCAGATCAGCTGCCACACACGTGCTGACTGATCAGGTATCTACCCTGGTCATTTTTTTATTCGGAAATAGCCTAATGAATCTGTAAGCAAACAGTGTAGATCCTGATCATACAACACAGAGATGCTGACTGATCTGGATCTACACTGTTTGACCATAGATAACACCCATATCCCATGGAGTAAAGAGATAAACAGTAAGATATTCCAAAAATGTTGAACATAAATATAATTATAAAATATGAAGATAATCTTGCTGAGTACTTACTGGATAATTTGCCTCCTTATACACGTAAATTCGGCACAGTGGCTTGAATGCATTGGTACCACATACATACAACTTTCCGTCATCCATTTTACCAAGCACCTGGATAAAATTTTGGCATTTGCTCTGAAAAGAGAAAGATATATAGAAATGAAGAATTCTGTCTGAATATTATGAGGGTAAAGTGTTCTTATAAAACAATTTGCAAGGACTATATCATTATTTTACTCATAAATGCATTGGTGTGGCTTGGAATACCTACAATCTGTCAAATAATGTTGCATGGACTATAACATTATTTTACTCATTGATGCATTGGTGTGGCTTGGAATACCAACAATCTGTCAAATAATGTTGCATGGACTATAACATTATTTTACTCATTGATGCATTGGTGTGGCTTGGAATACCAACAATCTGTCTAATGATGTAACTATTGATTTGCTATGTTTCGGAAGCTGTAGTGGCAACTACTGCAACAAACATGTTGCAGACAGTTGTTTATGTTCAATGACAGGTGAAAACTAAGGCTCATTAAATATTTTGGCAACCTGTTAAAAGCATACAACCAAAACAATCTGAGCATGTTTGAAATGGCAGACACAACAGATAACCGAACTTGCTTCCTTTTCAATGGGAGACCTTCTAGCACATTTGTTAAGTCTTTCTTGTCTGGTTGGCAGACACTTTAGTCTACAATTTCATGATAAGTGGATTTAGGATAATGTTTTCTGTTTTCATTGAGCCAGATAATTCTGACAGTTGGGAAACATCACGTCATTCACTTAAAGCCATCACTCCTTGAAATAAACAGGTGGTCCGCTAGATAGGTTAACTTATTAACTATCAGAGAGGAAAAATAATTACCAGTAATTAAAAGAAATCATTTATTTTTATATCATTTCAGATGTTATAAAGTGAGAACACTTGCTAATGAACCAGAAATTAGTTGATGTAAGTAGCCATCATAAAGACGAAAGTGAGCCAAAAGTAGCCAAACACTTAAGAAATAAAAGCAAGACTAATTTTAATTTGATTGCCAAGTCCCATAAGGAAAATTATATCACACTCTCATAAAATGACAAACTGAGTCCCTCTATTGTACTTCCAGAACAAAGAAAGAGCAAGCAAGAAAATTAATAAAATGTGAGCTACTTTACAATACCAGCACCTGGTTGAAATATATATGGGTCAACAACCCCTGCATAATTATGTCAAAATATCACAAATTAATGAAGCATTTCCTACTCTGCCAGAAATCACTTAAGGTTTAAGCAACAAATTAACAGCTTGGTGTTACATTACCAAATCCATTAGACATAACAAAAACTTGAAAAAGATCAGTAATATAGATATATAATTGGTTTTGGTCAAGAACCGCCAGGAAAATGGTGGGTATTTTAGTAAAATTTCGTAATATTTTGTTAACAGCATCCATTGCCGTACTGTCCCAAAGGTAGGTGAACTCTTTCAGGCCATTGAAGAATGCTTTTGTCATCTTTTTCACTAACAATCTGGTATGTATTTCAAGAGCCTCCCAGAGGGTTGCACAATTTATTTCTTTCCTATCACATTATAAGCTGAATGTCTTCGATACTTAATTGTACAAAGTGTACAATTGATTGTCACCATGTTGCAAAACTGGTATAATTCCTTCCTTTTTTAATGGTACTTATACTGTTTTTGCACTAAGGTGATGATATATTAATTACACTGGTTTGACAAATTTTTATGCTGTTGCTATTATAACTATTATCAAGAAATTTTAACAGTTCAGGCCCAATAGTTAAAACTTAATCAGGATCAGTGAGACAGAGTAAGTAACGAGTCGTAAAGTAATAACAAATATTTGTTTGAAAATTATTCTACTTGGTCTCTGACTGTGTTATCAAATCTACTCTCTTACATTCTATTCTAAAAACTATTTGATATCCATAAATATATTTGTTATAATAAAATTGGGGCGAGAAAAATTTCCATAACACAGAAAAATGATCGTATTTCGCTTTCTTCCGTTGTGACATCAATAAAGAATAGATGCCGTGGGACGCAAATCATCGGCAGGAAATAATCTTGTTAAACTTTTCTCTTTCATTCACGGCAGGCGCATTCAGAGAGAAATTGTCTTCCGAATTAATATTGATGAAGTGTCCTCTAAGGTCTCTAAGATGGGAGACTTCTGGGTTTTCATGGGAGTATTTTAGCGTCTTAATTCGTTAATGAAATTCTTCAGTCATAGCAATATTGTGGGAAAACAGTATAAGAACAAGTGAAATAGAATTCTATCTTTAGTTGCTAACACAGCAGTCGCATTTGGCCTACAAGCATTAAAATCAAAATGTTATAAATTGGTGCAACAATTGCAAAACTGACCATTATAAAAGCTAGAGATTTAACACTGATTTATAGTATAAATTTTAACTGTAGGGCCTGATTATTTAAAACGTACTCTGAACCCCCAAATGTCAAAGGGTTTCCAGTCTCTGTGTCTTGCAAAACTGATGTAAAGGCAATGGCTGTGAATTTTGCAGACATTCATTCAGTTTTAAAGAATTTTTTCTAATTAACTTAAATTAACCTTTTTTTCTTATATATTTAAAAATCAACTTTTTTTTTAAATTTTGTCCATGACTTTTAGCCTTTGAAACAATAGAAGCCTGCATATACGCTTACAAAGTCCAATGTCTACTGAAGTATTGTTTGCTTCAACCAAGTTTAAAATTTCTTTAGTTTCTGGGAATTTCCGTTTTACACAAATTCTTCCAACAAAAGTAGCTTTCATATTTCTCTGAATGAACAAGCCTGCACATATTTTTTTACAGAAACACTCCTAATATCAAATTACATGTGGTACAAAAAATTGCAATTCCATGTTCAATCGGAAATATTCATGCCCAGAAGCGTCTTGAATGAGAATAAACTCTCTGATTGAGTCATAAAACTTGCAACTTAAGATTCTCATTACGTGGTCTTTACGAAAGAGTGGCACCAATTTGCATTTTTCATAGGCTGTTCAATAATTCCCTTTCTGCGGTGATTTCATGACTAAGTGAGCAACAGCCGGAAAAATTGTTAACATTGATTGGATGCCCTCAAGTTACGCAAGTTCAAAGCAATTTCTGAAGATAATATTATGTGTCATACTTTTAACCCTTTCCTCCATATATACACCTTTTTACACATGTGCGACCAGTGTAGATCCAGATCAGCCAGCACATCAGTGCTGTCTGATCAGGATCTGCACTGGTCGCATTTTGGTCAGAAATTACCTAATGAATAAAAAAGCAAACAGTTTAGATGTACCAGCTGATCTGGGTTTACACTTTTGCCCATGCAATAAAGAGTGTGTGTATGGAGGAAAGGGTTAAGGTATTAGGGTATTTTAGATTGAACGCATATATACCGTCATTGTTTGAATATAAGCCGCACTTTTTCCCCAGAATTCGGAAGTAAAAAGTTGGGGGTGCGGCTAATAAACAGGTTTGGGTGCTTATACATTTTGTTAAGCCATTTTCATCTGTTCTATCACTTTTGGGGTGGTGCGGCTTATACATGAGTGCGGGTTATATTCGAACAATGATGGTATTGCAAGTCTGTTTAACCCTTAACTATAAGGGATATGGCTTTTATCCATGGGTGACCAGTGTAGGTCCAGACCAACCAGTAAATCCGTATCATCTGATCAGAATCTACTTGGTTTGCTTTTGTATTCATTACGTTATTATTACTGACCAAGATGCAACCAGTGTAGTTTCAGATCAGACAACACGGATGTGCTGGCTGATCATAATCTACACCATTTGCCCATGCAATAAAAGTTGTATCAACAAGTAAAGGTTTATTTTTTTATTATTTATTCAGTCAGCAAAATAAGACTTATATTGTTTAACTATTACCTCAATTATGTCTTGGTAAACCTGGCTTTTGAAATCTTTATTTAACTACTGCCAGCAAAATATTTGAAAAGTCCTTCCTATTGAATTTTCTTCTATCAAATATTGTGAAGTTGTTTACAAATGGCTTTAAAATTCAGAAATTCCAGTAGATAACTATAATTGAATTTACAAACATATTGGTATAAATCAATCATTTCATATTTACCAAACACTACAAAATGTTTGCGATGATAATGAGAGCAGGAAATAGATCATTCCCTAAAACACCATGTCTAAACTTGTATATAACTGTGTCCTCTTTCCAGCTGCCTATTTTTTATCTCTCAGTTTAGCCATATACCCTCATTCTCCTCTCTCTATCCCACCTCTTCCTTTCTACCATCATCCATCTGCACCCTCCCTCCCTCGTTCTCTATCTATCCTTCCCCTCCTTTTCCTTTCCCTCTCCCTCCCTCTCTTTCTCTCCCTCTATATCCTTCTCCTTGTCTCTGATTCTCCTCCATCCCTCTCTCCCTACTTCCTTTCTTTCTCTGTCTCACTCCCGCCTCCCTCTCTCTCTAACTGTCTTGTTTCTCTTTCTTTGTCTCTCCCACTTTCCTTATTTGCCCACTCAACAACTCAATACAGCATCTAACAGTGCCTATGTACTCAAAAGTACATCACTTCTCCCACACATTTCATGTTAAATAATCATAAACAAGCGAGAAAATAGCCACCGAGGTTTCAAATTTGAATGTCAGGTCAAACTTTGAGAACTGATTGAACATGAAAAGTATTATAATAATATTTAGTGCACCATTTAATGTTTAACTTGTAATGAATTTCACAAAATCAGAAGATATTTTATCGAGATAAGCTCTTGTTTCGATGAACAATCAATTCAAAACAGGTCAAGTTTTAAAACCACAATTAAACATGCAGTATTCATAATTGTTCTTTGTTGAAATATTGAAAGAAAAGACTTCAAAATAATCGATCATCTATTTGATCTAAAACAAACAGGTGTCTGGCAATGTTTAATCAGGTTTGATTCTAGGACTTGTTATTCAATATTGCACTTATCAAACAATATATTATATCTGATCAAAGTTTAAATTACTTTCTGTTTTATAGAAGAACAAAGAATCAATAAAGTGTAACAAAATTACGAAAGCATTTTAACCCTTTACTCCATATTTACATGTTTTACGACATGTGCGAACAGTGTAGATCCAGATCAGCTGGCATATCAGTTTGCTCATGGTTAACACCCATCCCATGACGTAAAGGGCCAAAATGCCCACTTACATTTCTTTTGGCTGCAAATTTTCTCTCTTCTGTTTTGCTTGCTACAAATTAGCTCAAGTTTTTTTTTTAAATAATAAAATGAAAAAGTGTTGTTTCAGCAACAACTATACATAATGATCTTTTCTAAAAACTTGAAGGGCGTTTAGCTGAACATGCCTGTTGCCCTCGGATAATTTGTCAAAATGGCAATAGAGTTAACAAAAACCTGTTGGAAAAGACAGCACGCACGACTTAAGTACAAAAAGGGGCGTAACTCTTTTCTTTTAAATGGTAATTTATGTAAGTGGACTCGATCTTTTATTCACATCATTAAATTAAATCCTTGGACAATAGATTAACAGATAAAAATACCTCATTTTTATTATAAGATAAGATGTCCTACTGACTTTTTTATCTGGTTCACTGAAAAATTTACGTAATCAGCAATAAATTATTCCCTTTAAAAACAGGTCTCCTGCTAAAATTATGTCTAAACATGCTTCGGAAAAAACAACAAATCAAAGGCAGTCTTAAAGTGGCTTGTTCACTTTCTCTATAACAAATCTAGATTGATATAAAGGCATGATAAAACATATCTTGTGAGAAACAGATTACAGCCTGCCCAGATTAAAGTGTAATAAAAGCTGGAAATTCATAAATTACCGTCAAGATGCAATGCACTTGGGCCGCCATTGACCCAAATTCACAGGTGTACCTGTCTAAAAATGAAACTATAAACATTTATTTACTAAGATTATGGGTCTATTATCCCAAATGCAGACAACAAACAGTTTTGTATACATTAATACATGAAGGCAAGTGGTCTTACATTTTCCATTTGTTTTAAATCTTCTTAAATTATATGATTGGATTAAATAGATTTGCAGAAGTTAACCTCTAATCCGCCAGACAAAAGTAGCAAATTTTATTGCTTTATAGTTGTATTGGGATTGAACCCTTAAATCCATATATATGCATTTTATCGCATGGGCAACCAGTGTAGATCCAGATCAGCAGGCATATCCATATCATTGAATCAGGATCTGCACTGTTTACCTTTTGGTCACAAATAACCTAATAAATCAACAGGCAAACAGAACAGATCCTGATCAGACAGCACAGATGTGCCAGCTGATCTGGATTTAAACTGTTGGCCCAGTCATCAAAAAAGGTGTATATAACTATGGAGGAACAAGGTTAATTTATTCTTGCCAATAACACCTAAATTTATTAAGCCTGTCTGTTATCAACAGAAATCCTAAATATTGCATCCTGCATGATATGTTAAACGTGCAGCTAAGATTGCATTAATTTTGAAAGGTCTTGAAATGCTGTGAAAAGAAACAGACATTCTGCAATCAATCAAACCGAAATAAAGAGTTTTTCCATGTGGGTTATCTGCTCCAGACATTATGTTACAAACAATACAACAATTCAAGAGGCACATTATTAAATACACAGGTAGGTAAAATACCCTTTGTTGACTGAGTTACAAGATACTGACAATTTATAGGAATACATTTATTTACAATACAGTGAGGGTTTGATGCAAGATTTCCAGAAAGGGGGTTCAACAGAAATATTGAGAATTCTAACCTAAATTTTTAGGGAAAAGAGTTTGGGCCTCAAAATGGCCTAAAAAGTAACACACTCACTGGGAATAAACTCATAATGTACAGTGGTTCTAGGTTCGACCTTTTATTATTTGCGACGTTATGTACTCTGGGCGGAAGTGAATTCTGGCTCCACAGCGTAAGTAAATGTCACATGTGTAATGGCATATAGATTAACTTATTTCCAACAACACTGTCTTAAGACGGCCAAACACACTGTCTTAAGACGGCCAGTTTGGTGTATCAGTAAAATTCTGGAATCTTTTAACTTGCAGGAGGATTAAAGCGAAAGAATATACATAAAACTGTTCACATGAAGAAATATTATTCTCTGTTCTGCTAAATAAAAATCAACATTTCTGCTAATCATCAGTAACCCGGTTTGATCTTCGGCAATAAATTTGAATACCAGCGGTGTTATTATGTATAATAACGGTATTGTGTTTGACAAGGCGTATTCCAATATGCCACATTCTAATTTAGTTGTCTTGTGTTCAAATATTCCCACGAGAGACTTTCTGACAAAATTATTATATAATAAAGAGTTATCTGAGAAGCAACAGTGTTTATTTCACACAACTGAGGCGTTCTGTCATTATTTATTCATTAAAGTCACCGTGTAAAGAAAATACAAAGTTTCAATCATTATTTATTCATTGAAGTCAAAGTGCTAAGAAGAGCTAAACAATGCAAACAATCGTATTGAGTCATGGTATTGCATTTATTCGAGCATGCAAGATGATTAAATGTAAGTTCAGCAGTTTCTAATTTAACTCTACTCCATAAATACACATTTTAACATGTGTGACCAGTGTAGATCCAGATCAGCTGGCACATCCATACTTTCTGATCTGGATCCAGGATTGGGACATTGCTACTGCATTAATAATAAATTAATTTTTTCAAATAATGCCAAGTAATGCACTGGTCACTTGTTGGTCAGAAATAACATAATGAATCTAACAGCGAACTAAGATGTGCTGATCTGGATGTGACGGCTGATCTGGATTTTCATTGTTTGTTCTTTGGGATAAAATGTGAATATATGGAGTAAAGGGGTTAATGATTATCAGTTTGGTTTGGGTTTTTTGCCAAAAAATGGGTACCACTTTCAAGGAAAAGAAATGAACGCAATGTAGGTCAAAGCCAAGGTCAAGGCCAACATAATTATTGCTGTGTGACCCATACACTCAAACAATCAAATGACTAACAATGACAAAATACACAATTAAAATAAATTCTTAGTAATGTATAATCATTTAAATACTAGAACGTGTACGGAAAATTAAAAGAAATCTTCCTTTAAAAGTATGGACATATAGGATGTACATGTTAGAAAGCAGGATCGGCACTTCAGTCAAATAGGAAGTGAATGCCTGGGAAGTGGGATGGACCTTTAAAATTTAAATTTAAAACTTTCAAGGTTTTTATCAAACCTGCGATCATAATTAAATGATGAGTAAATGAAACTGAAACAATTCTGAAAACAATACAAAATCACTCGGAACTCCTGAGTAAGCTTCAAGAGCCACTTGGGGTTTAACTTCTGTTTGAAGGATTGGTGTACAAGTATACATCCTTATGAACAGACACAAACACCACAAGATATTATTTCCTGTAGAGACACAATATTTGTCTAGCATGAAGCTTCATTGATAATTATATTTATTAACTGATACCTTATATAAATGTAATTTGGTATTTCTTACTGTTTTCTGAAATTCTTAAAACGTCCACATGCGCGAACTGTTGACCAGTCAATAGTTTCTACTGTTTCCCTCGCGTGCTCTGATGGCATAGAGGATTCCTATCTTTGAGCGCGCGGTTTGTTGAGCGAACTGTTGACCGGTCAATAGTTTCGACTGTTTCCCTCGCACGCTCTAAAGTCATAGAGGATTCCCCCATTGAATTGATCAGGTAATAAAACAGTTATTTCATATGTGATCTGGGAACAGTCAAACAGTTGTCCCTCGGTGTTGGGCAACAGTTCAAAACGCTATCCCCTCCACCTCGGGCCAACAGATTAACTGTTCCCAAATCACATATGAAATAATAACTGTATAATAATTTACACTGCTACACATGGGATAAAGCTGTTATCCCATGGGCGAACAGTTTAGATTCAAATCAGCTGGCACATCTGTGCCATCTAATCAGTTTCAACACTGTTTGGTTTTAGATGCATTAGGTTATTTCTGATCTAGAACCAACCAGTGCAGATCCAGATCAGATGGCATGTATGTGCTGGATGATCTGGACCAACACTGGTTGCACACATGTTAAATTGTGCATATTATATGAAGTAATGGAATCATTACAGTTTGGTGATATTGGGACCAGATACAATTTAAGTCATATTTACAATACTGATGTACTTCCACACCAGTTTATAATATTCCAAGAACTAATTAACAACTGAACAGTTTGTGAAATAGAATTAATTACTTAGTAATGAGTGACCAATCCTTCTATATTAAATTCAACAGTTTTCCAATGTGTTAACAAAATTTAATACTGACTAAACTTTAGTGTTCCTAGAAAACTTTTCCTTTCTCACACTCAACACTCCCCCTCATTAACAGTTCCTAGTCTTTACTGTACTTTAGATCACAAGTGTTCAAATAATATACTTTACTTCCAGTGCCGTATGCAAAATTTCTAGAAAACTGGTTCATTTTGGGCAGTCTTTGGGTAGTTACATTAAAATTTCCAATTTTCTCCCCAATATCCCCATGAAAACAAATATATTGCTGCCAAAAAAGAGGTTTGAGCAACCCTACTTTACCCCCATCTGGAGCCAGGTGACTTCAGATACTCTTGGCCAATTGGAAACAGTTCATAGGGACCTTAATTGCATACTTTTTTCTTTGTCTCTCCTTAAGAGATTTAATATTTGTTATGAATGAATCCTAGGTTAATTTGGTTAATTTGTACTTGAATATGAAGAGCACACTTAACTAGCATTTCTTTCTATTGTTCAGCAGGGCCACTGTTAACATTACTCACAAGCACAAACCACAAATTTCAGTATACTGTTTCATAAGGATAAGTACCTTGCATGAGTGTGAGGTGAAGATGGAAAAATCTGTCACCAAAGATGAACAGTATTGCGGAAATGAGGCTCTGCCAAGTTTCCACCAAAGCAATTCACGCGAGTATAAACATTAACTGTAGAACTTTTTTAGGAATTTCTTGTCAGCAGTTGGTCGCAGCCTTTGAAGTTGACAATTCAATCAATAATTTTGTTCTTCCTTTTCCGTTTTGAAAGCAGTTACATTTTTTTCATGAAACCAATCAGCGTAAGTTCAAATAAAAGCTAAGTGGTCAAAAAATCTTTGGGTTAATAGCACTACAGTTATAATACAGCAGTTTCTAGATTTTACCTGGTATTTTTCATCTTTGGTGTTCGCTCCGAACTTGCTCTCACATAACGTCTGGTCACTCTTCTTTGGGTGCCACGTCAACCTCTGTTAACAGACAAGACAATCAAGATTCAAGTAATTATTTAGGCGACAAACATTCCAGCGAAGTGGTTTATTAAAATATTAAATTCTGCTTTGTTTTATGAACATTTGCAACATAAATTTTCAACACTTTAAAAGAAAAATTTTATACCAAGGTACTATGTTCTGACAATCAGGTTTTTATGACCTCCTCCAGTACTCTCAACGTAAGCAATGAGCTAGTCATGTCACCTCAGTTATGGCCCTTTGCTTCACAGCATATGCTTCATAGCACAATTGTACACATTCAACACTGAATTATATGTATACTTACTCGATTCATGTCCTCTGTTAGATTGTTCAGGCTGATGTTGTGCACAATGTTCCTACAAAAAAAATACAATCATATAAATCTATTCACTTTCTTAAAATTTTCATCTTAAACCCACACTCTACAATGGCAATAACTAGAGACCCAATATAGATCCATTATCAGCTGGAACATCCATGCAATCTGTCCCCAAGGTTATAAAACTGAGCATGGAAACCAGTCTCGAATCTCAAGCATCTGATTGACTGAAATGGCGACCAGTCACCATTTCAGCCAATCAGATGCTTGAGCTTTGAGACTGGTTTCCAATCTCAGGTTGATAACCTTCAGGCCTGATCAGGATCTATGCTGTTCACTTTTTGATTCATTACGTTATTTCTGACCAAGAAGTGAACAGTGTAAATCGAATGAGTGTGCCAGCAGATGTAGATCTAAACTGGTCGAAAGAAGAAGTATCCATTGAGTAAACAGTTAAAATATGCATATATGCCAGTAAGAATAATCTGAAAAAATCATGTACGTTTTATATTCATATTTACAATAATTTGCAGTCGATGGTTGAAAATAAAAAACTTGCTTCACTTTGATTTTTTTTTTAATGTTAGCGGTAAAATAAAATAAAGCACAATAACTCATAAAATAATTGCACTTTATTTTGCACTGATGAATTTTCAGTCACACTCGTTTAGTCTACTCTCTTTATCAGTAAATTACATAATTATAAACTTTGAAAGTGAGGACCTGTGCCAGATATAGAACTGTTTTGGATAGTTTCTGTACATATTTAGCTCCAACAAGATCAACAACTTAAATATACATTTTGAAAAAAAAATAACAACAGGACCTCTTGAAAGGGAGATAACTGTTTGGATAGCTTCCGTACATACCTAGCTCCAACAAGAATGGAGTTTTTCTCTTGGAAAAGAAGTTTGAAGTGGTCCGTATGCTCCTTGTGGCCTGTAAACAACTCTACACTGCCCTCTTTTAATTCTGAAAATATAGAAATAAACAAAATATAGAAATAAAGGTCTAAGTTACAATTGAAATCCAGTTTTAAGCATCCAGGTGAAATTACAATTTTAGCCTATTTCAGTTATAACATGTATGTTAAAGCCATTAACTGCTGAACTTTGAGCAAATGCGACAACATCTTGACCACAATGTATAATTTATGTAGATTTTCCGAACATTTTGTGGTTGTGGTTGTTAGCAGAAGACCACTGAATACAAAATGACTGATTGTAGAAAAACAACCAAGGTGTAGACATCCTAACCACAATTATGTTCTAAATTGTTCGATTTGTCTGACAGTACAACTTCTATTCAGGACATCTCCAAATTTACCAAGAAAATTTTTGTTACCCATAATTCACATTTTCATAAGAAATTATGCTGAAAACCTTCAGTAACAGTCACATCATTCCTTGTGGTGTGAACAAATTGATTTAGTTTCGGTTTAAATAATTGATCAGTTTTAGTGTATTTACTGATTATCATTATTACAACCTTATAAGTATCAGTTGTTGTTTTTTCCTTCATAAAGCAGGGGCCAAAAACACATTCTATAATCTATCCTATCATTCTATAATTTCCTATAAATTATCTAGTTTTCTACATCACTTTTTTCTTTCCCTTACAAAGGCAGTATCACACTGTCTTCACCTAAATTACAAGCAGTGAAAACAAAAAGCCCCACGTGCATTTCTTGGCCTCTAAACCAGATGTTTGAACCACAATGTGAACAGTAGTGTAGATTTATTAAAACCATATGATTTTAATAGGTAAAAAAAAACACTTCTTTTCTACAAATGTAGCAAATTATCAAAGGAAAGTTAAAGATGTTATGATTGTACCTGAAAACCACAAATGGTTCAATAATGTATGTATTTGTCTTAAGGCAATAAACGAAGGTGACAAAATATCTGAAATGAACGCGAGATAAAGTACTCTAAAAGCCACATGAATGTCACAAAATTCAAATATTCTCAAATCAAAGTAATCTATATCTTTTGCGGAAGCCCACTGGTAACATCCAGTCCATTATCTTGGAAATGAGCTTTCTTCACGATAAATCAATTAAAAACAACACATCCTTAATGGCGGATTTCAATGTCACAACACAAAACTCTTGAAAAAAACAACATCTTAATTCAGATTAATGCAGATTTCGATGTAACTGCACCAGAGTTCTGTTAGAACAAAAATGGAAACAAACCTTGAATAAATACTAAGAAAAAGTGAACAAACAAAAAATTTAATGAAATGTTGAAGCCTGGCTGTCTGCCCGATGACATACCCCATTCTTATAACCAGAGTTTTCCAAAGAAAACCTGGTTAATAACAATGTTTCCAGACTGTCTTCCAAAGAAAGTCATTAAGTCCAAAAAAGACTGAAATTTCCATTTCATGTTGTTTAAATCTAATTTAAGCTAATTGGTAAATAATTACAGAGCTTGCACAAATTCTGGTTCAGCCCTAAACATTAGTTTGCTCCCTTGATCCTTAAAGGAACCATTGGTGTATATGAAAAAACTAAAGACGAACTTGACTCCTTTTTTTATTCATTAAAGGGGAGCAAATTAATTGATGTTGCACAAATAGGAGTAAACTGGAAACTTTGCTATTATAAAGAACTAACAATTTTTTATAAAAGTTAAGTTTTCAGATAGAGGGTTTATATCCTTTTCCCCATGGATATGCCTATAACACGGGCGAACAGTGTAGATTCAGATCAGCCAGTACATTCATGCTGGCTGATCTGATTTTGGCCTAGTGTTCGCTTCTTGGTAAGAAATTACTCAATCAATCTAAAAGCAAACAGTGTAGCCCCAATCAGATGGCACAGATGAGCCAGCTGACTTGGATTTACACTGGTCTACTCTGGATCTACACTGTTCGCCCATGCAATAAAGGTGTGTCTAAGGAGGAAAGGATTAAAACAATCTCGGATATATTAACAGCCATACACTGAAAATGAAATATTTAAGATATCACTACGTGGTTATTGACAGATAAACTTGTGATTTCTATTATCAGGTTACCCCCACCCTCTGATAAATGTCTTGTCAGTTATATATGAAGATGTCAGGACAGTGACTATTTCACGTGTGTAGGTCTTGCAATACTGGTTAAAGTCATGGGTCCCTCACTCCCCCTCAGATGTGAGTAAGCTTCAATAATGCTCAGTCAGCTTTACGATTAGAGCAACAAATCAATTTTTTTTTTTAAGTTAGAACGTATGAAAACATGAGAAAAGTAATCAACAGTGAAGGAGGGGTGATCAGCGCTTGATCAGCAAGGCATGGCCCCAATTATCTCACCTCTCCTGTGCACTCCAATTTTCTCACCTCTCCCATGCACACCAATTTTATCACCTATCCTTTCAGTGAGAAAATGTTGTTGGGATGGAAACATGGATTCAAACAAAATAGAAAAACAATAATAAGTTTGTGTACAAAATACAAAATCGTTTGTGAAGAATACATTTGTAATTTTTTTCAGTTGTTTGTGTGCCTAAAAATGTGTTAAATGAATAAATAAAAGAATCTATAGCCACCAGTTTTTTTTTGTTTTTTTTTTTCAAAAAACAAAAACTATGTTTGTGTTATTATTACCTAACCTTTAAAAGCAAAATGCCACATTAGTGCAGTAACAGCATAACATCTTATTTCAATGGTATATATACCATTGTTGAACTAAAGTGACAAATTCATGCCAATCCTGATATTTTGAAAGGGATTTCAATTCACTGATCAGCCCACTTTTCAGTAAAAATTACGCTTTGTTTGCCAATATTTTTTGCGCTAATGGTTTCAATTAAAGTGCATTTAGAATGGCACACTGACATTATTCCTTCACGTTTATAAAAAAAAAACGCATAAAGAAGCATTTCTTTTCTATACAAACAGCCGAATGTCTGCAAACCAGCATTCAAAACGTTCTATCACAAAGCAATACAAGTAAGAAGTAACAACAACCCTAACATCGCCAGTAAGGTGGAACAAAATAAACAGCGCAGAACTGAATCAACACTCTAATGTTTGCTCTCTCTTCTCATTTTCTTATTTAAACATACACAAACACGCTGGCGTCAAAATCAAACAAGTTCGCAGATCTATGACACCTGTGTTTTTTATCATTCAATCAGGTCCAACAATACCCCTGCTTGACATTAAAAGCGTGTCACTTCGGTTAGGATGGTTAATTAGCAATTCTTTTATTGGAGAGACTACGTTAACCTTCCGTAGTGCGTATAAAACCTAGTATCAACAAATTAATTGCTTGTTCACCGTTTGATTGCAGATATAAATACTTATTTCTTTTTTTTGGCAGGTAAAAATAGCTGTTTTGTTTGTTGTCCTGAATGCCCTCTATAACTTGTTTACAAGAAAAGTAAATCGGCCAGCAATACGTAAATATCATCTTAACATTAAAATAGGAATTTTGCATTCAGCTTAGTTTAAGGACAAAATAGTATTCTAATTTGTAGCCCCAACATTTTAACAAAAAAAAGAGGCTATTAAATTCATCATTGAGGAAGCCCACTTAACTGTCTGTCCAATGGGATAAGCCTGTTAT